>CM067615.1:28286120-28763620 GCA_034336685.1 Luscinia luscinia
CCCAAAGAGCCCTGGCAGGTTTTTGGGGCCAAGCCCTGAGCCTGGACAGGGCCTCCTGTGGAGGAAGTAAAATAATCCAGAGAAATTCCCAGCTCCTGCTCATCCTGTGGGCTCATCAGATGGGAGGAGAATTTTGGCCTTGATCCAGGGTGGGACATGCCATGAAAAATCCATCCAGGGCCCTGAGGGGTTTGGGGGAAGCACAGGGAGGGTAAGAGGGCAGGAGAAGGGAGAGACCCAGTGCTGGCTCCAATGGACCAGCTGGGGATCCAGGGCTTGTTCCCCTTGTGGGGCAGCTGTTCCCTGGAGCTGTGGGACTGTTGTTCCCTAGAAATGTGGGACTGTTGTTCCCTGGAGCTGTGGGGCTGTTGTTCCCTGGAGCTGTGGGGCTGTTGTTCCCTGGAGCTGTGGGACTGTTGTTCCCTGGAGCTGTGGGGCTGTTGTTCCCTGGAGCTGTGGGGCTGTTGTTCCCTGGAACTGTGGGACTGTTGTTCCCTGGAACTGTGGGACTGTTGTTCCCTGGAATTGTGGGGCTGTTGTTCCCTGGAATTGTGGGACTGTTGTTCCCTGGCCAGTTTGGGAATGATGGATTGCTGCAGGGTGGTAAATCCACTGCTCAGAGGGAGTAAAAACCCAGGAGTGTTTTTAAGGGGCCAAAATTGCTCTTGCAGGAGAAGTGGGAGAATCACAGAATCCCAAAATGGTTTGGGGTGGAAGGGACCTTAAAGCCCATCCCATTCCACCCCCTGCCATGGGCAGGGACACCTTCACCATCCCAGGGTGCTCCAAGCCCTGTCCCAGCTGCCTTGGGATGGGCTGATCCTGACTTCTCCCACCTTTTTTCACTTCTCCCATCTTTTTTCACTTCTCCCACCTTTTTTTTCCAGGAGCAGGGGGATCCTTTACTCCTTCTCTGGCACAGAGACCAACAAGATCTGGCCCTACGTGTACACCCTGCTGTCCAGCAGGATCCCACCCATCCTCCCAGATGAGGAGCACTAAGGAGCTCGTGCCAAGGACCAGGATTCCATCCCATCGTGGATTTGGCTCCCAGTGCAGTGTCAGGGCTGTGCTGGGGTTGGGTGATGATGAGCTGGGTGATGTTGGTGGATACCAGTCACAGCCAGGATCAGATCTTGGTTTGGAAGGTCAAGCCTGCTGGAATAAGGGGTTTTTCTCCTCTTTTGGGGCTATGGAGGTTTCCTGCCCGTGGTCCATCCCAGACTGGTGATGCTGACCAGGGCACTGGTCACTCCAGGTTTACACAGCTTTGCCATGGTGTCCTTGCCATCCCTTCCCAGCCCCAGTCCCTGGCTGAGCCCACATGTGCCATCCTGTTGCTCCACAGGACTGTTTACTGCTGAGGACTCTCTAGGCTGAGGTTTGGGGGCTTTTTCTTCCTATAAATTATTTTCTATTAAATGTATTTCTCAGAGAAATAAAGCCCTAGAAAGCAACACTTAGCCCAGTGGGAATTTTGGGAGCAAGGTGGAAAATGTGTGTCCTACAAAGCTGAGAGGTGTGGGGCTCACATTTCCAGCATTAACACACGAAAAAGAGGCAAAACATTGGAGGTGAAAAACTCCCTGTGCCCTTTCCATAGGGAGAGCTGAATTCCCTGCTAGAAAAAGCTGCTGTGCAGATTTTATGGAATCTGTGAGACTGAGCAGGATCTGGGCTGGGGGTAAGTTGCACTCCTTTGTGCTTTCCTGGTTTATAGCTTTTAATACTACAAGATAGAGATGTCCTAAGAGTTTCTCCCCAAGATTCATCTCCACATGTGCTTCAGTTTTGGGGAGAATTCAGCTCATTCCATCTTCTGTGCTGCCTTTGTCCCCGAGGTCCCCTGGCCTGGGGGTCCCTTCAGCTGCTCCTGCTGCATTCCCCAGAGAAGTGACTCCCTCCCCATGAAATCCCAGAGATCTTTCCTTCCTTGGGATGCACCCAGGGCCATGCCCAGGTGCTTCCCCATGATTTACAGCATCCTTGGATTGTGTTGGGGCTGAGCTTTTCTCAACTGGAACTACTGTCACCCTCCTTTTGTAGGATGCAGTACCCAAGCAATGGGGACAATTTTTGTCTCCTCAAGTTGCCTTATTTTATAAACTATATATTTAAAAAAAAAATAAATAAAAGCAAGATGTGTATTTGTAAAGGTTTAAAAAAAATAACCGAACAAACAAAAAAAAAAGTGCTGAATTTTAGCATCACCTTTTGGGAATTGTGCATGGAGCTGCTGGATCCACAGGGAATGCTGCTTCTGCCAGGGGCTCTCAGGAACCTGGCAGTGCCTGGCACCTCTTGGATTAATCACAGCAGCCTGGGCACTTTTCTGCTGCTGGATGTGCCTGGGTTTATTTTTCCTTGGAGAGTTGCCCACAGCAGGCAAAGGGAATTTTTTAGGGGTTTTTTCCATGTGTGAAACTTCAGCACCTTCCTGGGTTTATTTATCCCAGCTGAGCATCCTCATGCTGAGCAAGGATCCCCTAAAATTTGCTTAATCCTGGCAGCTCCATCCTGGTGCTGTCCCCAGTGGAACCAGAGCAGGATCACTGCCCACATCCCTCCCTGCTCATTCCTGCCAAAGGGCTCCCACCCTGCTCCAGGAGGGAATTTCCAGGTGGGAACAAAGGGAATGTCAGGTCTCAGTGCTGTCCTTTCCAAGCCCTCGTGCTGGGAGGCAGCAAATCTTCCAGCCAGCAAAGAAAGCCTATTTCAGAAAGATTTGGGATTTTCCCATGACCCTGGGATGAAGGTCTGGGCTGGTTTTAGACACAAATCCAGAAATAGCCAAAACCTGTGTGCTGCTTTCTTTGGAACAGCTTTGGGCAGGAGGAGAGGAGATTTTAGGGGGGTTTAGGCTATAAAAGCAGCTGAGTGCCAGGCAGAGGGGCTGATCCCTGCTTTGCCTTGTCCTGTCCTTGTGTCCTGTCCTTCCTCCTGAAGAGAGAATTCCATGCAGCCCAGCACAGGACAGGTCTGCAGTTGCCTTTTCCAGGCTTTGAGCCCTACAATAGGTGTAGAAATCCCGTGGCTGTGCATGCACCCAGCCCTCGGGATGGATTTTTCCACCAGACCTGTTGCATTTTCCGAGACCAAATTCCAGCAGGGATGGGGCCCTGCCCCTCGCTGTGCCCTACCCTGCTCCCTTTGGTATTTTACTGTGAATCCCAAACCTTTTGTACAGCCACAGCCAATTTTGTACTGACCCGAGATACTGTGTGGAGGGAGGAGCCCTCTCCCCCCTGGAATGTCACGCCGAGTTTTCTTCCCGGAGTTTTCTTCCTGGAGTTTCTTCCCGGTGAATCGCTGCAACTGTGTTACTGCTCTCGAGATGTAAATAAAGATTTTCTCCTGCTGATCCCTTTGCTGGCAGAGTCTGTGCGGGTTGTGCCTTGCCAAGGCAGCAGGGCAGTGTTGACCTGGAGTTTCTTTGTAGGAGCTGAGGAGGAGGAGGAGGAGAGGGGAAGAGGAGTCAGAGCATTCCTGCCTGAACGTGGAGAACCCCTCAGGGTTTGGGTTGGGACACAGGGCAGCTCTTTGGGTCCTTTATTTGATATAATCCAAAATATTGGTTAAAAAGCCAGTTTGGATGCAGCCATTTGCTCCTGCCCTCCCAGAACCCCAGAACCCCAGAACCCCAGAATTCCAGAATCTCAGAACCTCAGAACTCCAGAATTCCAGAATCTCAGAACCCCAGAATCCCATAAACCCAGAACTCCCAGAATCTCAGAGCCCCAGAACCCCAGAACCCCAGAATCCCAGAATCCCAGAATCCCCAGAACCCCAGAATCCCAGACTGGTTTGGGTTTGCTTTGGGAGGGTCCTTAAAGCCCATCTCAATCTGCCCCTCCTGCACATAAAGTGATTTTAATTTCCTTTTTAACTTCTCCCCGATACAAATCCCGGGGAGCATCAGGACAGGGAGGCTCTGGCGTGCCCTGTGCCCGGGTAATCCATCAGGTGTGCTTGGAATTGGGAACTCGGGGCGAGCAGAGCCTCAGGAATGATCGGGACAGCGGAAAACAAGGTGATAAACAGGGAAGCTGCTGCCGGGGAGGTGCGACAGACCCCAGCTGGCGGGGGCGATGTCGCGATTTAGGGTCGTGACAATCCGGAGGCGGATCAGGGATGTGCGGGCAGCTCCGGGGCAGGCGCAGAGAAATCCAAGGAGGAAAAATATCAGCGTAAGCTGGAATATGAACTCAGTCTGAAAACAAAAGCTGGGAGGTCAAAAAGCAGAGGAATATGAGCACAAATCCAGCTGGGATCAAAGCCTTGGCACCCCTCGAGCGCCGCCGGGGGAGCTGCGAGGGTACAGGGGACACGTCCCCACCCTCCTGCCTGGCCCCAGCCCGGGCTGGGACGGAGAGCAAAAGGAAACGGCCTCGAATGCACCAGGCTTGGATATTTGGGAAAATTTCTCCATGGAAAGCGTTCTCCAGCCCTGGCACAGCTGGATGAGTCCCAGTCCCTGGAGGGATTTAAAATCCCTATGGATGTGGCACTTGGGGACACGGGGCAGTGGTGGCCTTGGCAGTGCTGGGAATGGTTGCACTCGATGATCTTTTCCAGCTCAAATAATTCCATGATTCCAAATATTTGTTTGCAGCATCACTTAAGTGCTTGTCTGCCTGGTACCCAGGGAAGTGGCCCAGGTGTGCCTGGATCAGCCCCATTCCCGAGGCTGCAAAGCTTGGACGAGTCACATCCCTGCTGAGTTCATCCAGCAGCATTCAGGTCAAAAAGAAAAAAAAAGAAAAAAAAGGAAAAAAAGAAAAAAAAAGGGGGGGGGGGAAGAAAGGAAAAGAAAAAAAATGAAAAAGGAAAAAAATAAAGGAAAAGGAAAAAAAATAAAAACCACCCAGTCAAGGGAAAGAAAAAAAATCAAGGAAACAAAAAAAACCCCAAAAATCCCTGCTGAGGTTTGCGCTGCAGACTCCAGATCCCACTCCAGGCCACATTTTAGACGGTGTGATATGTCTGCCTCCATCCCCATCCTTCCCTGAGTCTCTGTAATCCCAAAAATAACCCGGGAGCGGCTCGCGGCTCGCAGGCAGCAGCGCCGGCAGCGGCCCCGCCGCCGATGCCGGGCGGGGAAGCGGCGAGCGGGACACGGGCGCGCTCGCCACCGCTGCCCGCAGCCCCCGGCAGCCGCAGGATGCTCGGGCCCCCGCAGCCAGGTAAGGAAAAGCTCCCGGAGCTCATGGAAAAAAGGAGAGAGGGAACGCGAGAAAATTGGGGGGGTGTTGTTTACGGCCCGTTTGTGCTGAGTAATTGGGGATGAATTGCGCTCGCATCCCGGGATAACGAGGATTCTCTGCTTTCCGCGGTTATGTAATAGGGTTGAGGGAAGGGATGGCACCCAAAAACTCGGCCGGGCAGGGAAGGTGAGGAGCTGGGATTTGGGAATGTGCACCTGGGCATGGAGTGTTGGATAACCCCGAGAGCAGCACGGACACCTCTTCCTGCACCCCAAAATTGGGGGTTTTGCTTTTAGGGCTGCCTGGGAGCTCTGCGGGTGTATCGAATGAGAAGAAGGGGATTTTCCGGCTTAAAATCATAAGTGTAGCTTGTCCGTGGCCGGAGCTGGACCTGCTGCAGGAGGGGGATTGGCGGAGATGTCAGCACACGAACGCTGCCATCCAATGCTGATCCCAGCCTTTCCCTGCCAATCCAGCGGGAAGCTGACCTTCAACCCCCCCTCTCTGCTATGCCGAGGCAAACACAGAGCTGCATTCCCTTTAAAAATCCTATTCGGGGCCAAAAAAAGAGCTGAAGCCCGTAGGTAAATGCGGACATCGCTGCCTCGGCTCCGGCGCTGCTGAGGCAGCTCCAGGCGGGCGCTCCGGGAGGGGACGGCGCTGCCGGGCTCCCCACGGCTCCAGGTAGGTGTTTATCCCCCATAAACAGCCCATAATTCCCGTCTGGCTGCTGTATTTGTGCCTGGCATTATCATAGCTTTGTTTTGGATACTGCCAGGGAGAGGAGGAGGAGGAAGGAGGAGAGGGAGAACGAGGAGGAGGAGGAGAGTGAGGAATGTTTTGGGCAAACCCGCAGGTCTGCAAACTCGCCACTTTATCCTCCCTCCGCAGCTGGACCAGGGCCTCCATCTTCTGCTTTCCCTCCAGCAGTGGATTTCTCTTAGTCATAGCCTTCCCTGAGGGGAGAGAGAGAAAAAAAAAAAATAAATCCCATAAAAGCAGCGTTCGGAGCGATCCCGGCGGCACAGGCGGCGTGACGGCAACACCGGGACCTCTAAATTTAGCCAGCCGTGCCAGAGCCGCCTGGCTCGCCATCCCGGGAACGCTCCCGGCCCAGGGATGCAGATTTTGGGGTGGCTGCAGCCCTTAAGGAGGCACCGGGTTTGTCCTTGAGCCCGGCTCCTGCCGGCAGCCTGAGCGCCAGGGTTGAATTGCTGACCCGACTAATCCCGGCTGCAGCCTAAGCCCGGCACCCCCCGCCCCGCAGCCGCAGTTCTGGGGCAGGATCTGCTCCAATCCCTCCTGCTTTGCTGGCAGAAGATGGCTGGGAAAAGGGGATGGGGAAAAGGAGCTGATGTAGGATGGAGAGGTTGGGAGGCAGAGGTGTCACGCGGGTTTTGGGATGGGAATTGGGATTCGGGATGTTGGGACTGTGTTTTGGCACAGCCAGCTCTGCTCGGGGGATGGAGCTCTCCTCGGGAATTGTCAGCACAAGAGGGATGTGGCAAAGGATGCAAACATCTGGATTTAAAGGGGTGGCTGCTCCTCTCCCAGAATCCCAAAATCATCCGGGTGGGAAAAGCCCCGAGATCACCAAATCCAGCCATTAATCCAGCTCTGCCAGAGCTCCAGGGATGTGGGGATGCTCAGAGATGCTGGAAACCACTGGAGCAGCCCATGGAATCCCACAGCTCCCAGATTTTTGGGAACATGGCCTGGAAATTCCGGAATTCTGTGGATGTAGCAGGCAGAGATGCTGTTAATTCCCATAAAAATTGGATTATAGATGCTCCTTCAGGGGTGCATAAAGCAGCTGTGGGAAACTCTCAGATTAAAATGCTATAAATAGGAGTTTATAATTTATATGAAATTATAAATAATTAATGGTTCCCACTAATATTTCTATGATGTTAATTTTTTAGAAGAAGTTTAGTATTTTATTACAATATTAAATATTATTATACTAAACTAGAAACAGTATTTTGTGAGCTCTTGCAGTCCCAAAAGTGGATGAGGCCCTGTCTGACAAACAACATATGGACTTCTTTCTCTTGAATAACTCTTTGTCTTCAGCAGCCAGAAATAACAAGGATGGGAATTGGTATCATTTAGATCCCTGAATTCAGGCTGGGAAAGGGAGGGATGGAGAAATTGGGAGTGCAGGGCAAGATCAGCCAGGGAGACAGATCAGGGGCAGGATTTGCTCCAAATCCTCTGAAATAGAACTTCTGCCATGCAGGAAAATTAGATTTATCCCCTTGCCCAGACCACGATTGGAAGCAAAAAAGAAATAATCCTAAAAACCATTTGAGTTCCTTTTCCAAGTAAGAGTTTTCATGGAAAACTTTGCAGGAAGAGCAATTTGCTCTGGGCCAGCAGAGGTTTCTCTGAGAAGGGTGGGGTGCACCTCCCATTCCCTCTTGGCATTCCCTTCTCACCCTGCCAGCTTTGGGAAGGTTTTTAATCCCCACAGAGCTCCAGGCTGGGAGCACAGGGTGAGTTATTGCAGAGCCACGTGGTTCAGAGCTGAGTCAGCGCTCTCCAGCTCCTGTCCAAGGAGTTTTCCATGGGTTTGTGCCATCCCAGGAGAGCATTCCCAGCTGGATCCCACCCCAGGCAGTGCTGGAGGGCATTTGGTACCTGTCCTGGTGGAAATGGACACCAGAGAAGGGTGAGGGACAATCCCAGCCTGATGTCCCCAAGGGTGTCCCCAAGCTGCTGGCTCCTGCACTGCTGGATTTTCATCCAAAGCCGTGGAATTCTGGAATGGTTTGGGTTGGGAAGGGCTTAAAGCCCATCCAGTGCCACCTTCCAGAGACACCTCTCACTGTCCCAGGCTGCTCCAGGGGTCCAGGGGCTGCTCTGAACAATCTGTTCCAGTTGAAATTTATTCCCACACCACTCTGGGTGTCTGTCCCTTGTACAGTATCCCAAACCTCAGAGCACCACGTGGGTTAAAACCAGGATCTGGGAGAGAGCCCTGTTGGAGGAACTCTTTGGAAATGATGATTATTTCTAAACCCAAACCCAAACTGCCTCACTCAGGGGTGATGCAGGACCTGTAAGTCACCACAAGCTGAGAGAAATACAATTTTAAAATATTTTATATCAGCCAGAGTAACAAAGCTTTAATAATATCATTTTCCTGCTAGTTTTAGGTGAAAGCCTAAATTCTGGAAGAAGTCAGAACCATATTAATGGGATTTTGTTGTTTCTGGCCAACTTTCCTGTGCTGCCAGGTCCTGGGCCTCTCTTAAATATCCCCCCAGGATAATCCATCCCAGTGAGAGCACATCATTCCCCTTCAGGAAACCCTCACCCCATCCACCCTGAAGTGAAGGGATGGCAGCCCCCAGCTGGGATTTCCCCTGTTTTCATGGAAAAGCTGATTTCCTGAGGGCCCTTGGTCAGAGCTACCTGAGAGCCACGACCTGCCCATTCCCATGGAGTTCTCTGCTGCTGGAGCCTGACCCTGAGCTCAGCAGCTGCAGCTGATGCAACCCCACCGTGACACTTGGTTGTATAATTTTCCTCCCTGTTTTCCCCACCAGCCATTTTCCAGTGCAGACAACATCCAGTGCCCAGATTTTCCTCAGTATTTAACCACTTACCTCACAGTGAATGGGAAATGATGAATGAACAGCAGATAGGCCACAAAATATCTGATTTTTACCAAAATACCTGATGGTGAATGGCTGTGCAGCCTCTGATTTTCCAACATTTTGCAGGCTGGAGACTTCCTGAGCCAGCATTTCCTATTTAATGGCCTCTTGTAGATCCACTTCCCATCCCTTTCTCCTCTTTCTTTGTGAACCATGGACATTTTTAGCAGCTACAACAGCCCTTGGCAGGCAGCTCCACAGCTCAGCATTGCTGAGGAGCCAGGCAAATCCTTGAACACTCCAAAACTGAGTTCTGGGCTGGGATGAGTAAATTGTGGATCATCCCTGACAGCTTTTTAAACAAGACTGAAAGGCAAGAAATAAAAGATGTGCTGACACAGCAGTGTAGTTAATGGGTGTGCTCTCACAGGGAGGGAAGGATGGGGAGAACAGATATTGAGAGTTGAATATTTGTCATATCCTGTGTCATCCTAAGTGTCCATCCTCAGAGGGAGCACTCCAGCTGCCAGGCAGGCCCTGAGAATGGGGCAGGGCTTCACTGCAGCAAAGGCTCAAGGCTTCTCTGCTGAAGGTTAAATCGAGTTTAACATTTAAACCCAGCCCAAACCACCTCAGAACCCCCTTTGCTTTTTGTCAGAGGTGAACGAGACAGGCAGGGCCAGCCTGGAAGTTCCTGAATGTGGAGGGGTTAAGAAGAGGCTGGATGATGGCCCTCTCTCCACCTGGATCCCCACAAACCATCCCAGTTTTTCCCTGGAACATCCCATCCCACCCTGGGAATGTGCTTTGCTGCCTGAGGAGCCACCACTCAGGGGCAGGCTGGGACAGCTCCTGGCTCCAGGCAGGGGCAGACACATCACTCCCTCCTCCAGAGGAAGGAACCACATGGCCACCCCTGACTCCAGGCCAAACCTCATTTTTTACCCCAGCACAAGTCTGGAAACTGCTTTGAGCTGGAGTTCCTGGCTCTGAACCCACACCCTGGGGTTGTTCTGCTGCCAGGGCAGCACAGGGGGGTGGATGGATGCTCCTGTCCCTGCCCAAGGAGTGAATGAGCTCAGCTGGGAGGGCAGGAAAGGTGATCCCTGCCCTGCAGTCACTGCTGGGAGCTGGCCCTGCCCTGGGACATGAACCTTGAGGTCCCTCCCAGCCCAAACTATCCCAAAATCCTGTCATTTTGTGGCTTGGCCACAGCTCAGTGCAGGGCGAGTTCAGCATTCCCAGGGGAGAAATTCAGAACAAATGTTTGGTATGAGGAGTTTTAAAGGTATTGCTGCAGGTTTTACATTAATTTTCAAGCTCTATTTGCAATTCTAGCAACACTCCCCAGTTTAATTATGCTCCTGAAGAATTCAGGGTGTAATATTTCACCTGGGCTGTGCAGCTGATGGGAGGAGAGGTGCAGGAAATGGAATTGCACCTCAGGACAGTTGGGGCTTGATTACAGCTGCAAAAAGAGACTTTACCCAGGAGAGGCTGCAACCCAGACAGAGAAAAACAGCCAGAGGTTGGCAAATCAATTTTTTCCAAGGTCAGGAATGGGGAGAGTTTGTATCTCCTGAGGCTGGAGCAACACAAAATCCTCCTTAGCTTGTCCTCAACACCTCCCCAGCCCTCGTGGTCCCTGCCAGCCCTGCCCTCAGTCAAATCTGTCACCAGCCACTGCCCAATAAATGAATATTTCTGAGGGGCTCATTCCCTACCTCTTCCTTTGCACTTCTGAAAGTCACATGCAATTCAAAGTGATTTGATTTTGGTTGGGGTTGTTTTTGTTGTTATAGCATTTTTTATACTGTAGGTCTCCAAGAAACAGAGAAACCACGTGGCCCTGCTTTAGCCCAACTTACAGGGATAAGGGAGGGAGAGAGGAATATTATTTTATATTATTTTTCAGCTAAACTTCCCACTGGATGAGTGCAGCTTCACCTGAACCCCACAGGATTCCCTAATCCCATCTCCTTGGGTTTGTTTGGACTTTGAGGTTGTTTCCTCCTCCCTCTGCCCCAAGATCCCCTGGAGTGGCTGCTCTGTCCCTTTGTGCTTTGCAGAATCCCCCTTTTCCAGGCTGGAGCTTCAGGCTGGGTTGGTGATTCCCCTGTAATCCCCCAAAATCTCTGACAAGGAAAGGAATTAATAACAGATTCAACAGGAGGATTATTTTTTTCTCAAAAAAAAAAAAAAAAAAAAAAACAAAGCAAAAAGCTGAAGCAGACACACCTTGGCTGCTCACAGAGAGGGAGTGGCTGCTGGATTGAGGATATGGAATTTTGAGGGGCTTTAGGCTCTGCAGGGTTTGTGTGGTGCCAGGTTCCTCCAGAGCAGGAGGGTTTGACCATTCCTGGAAATGTCACAGAGCCTCCACGTGCCTCCTGCACCTGTTTGGATCGTATTTGGGCTTTACCTGAGCAAGCAAAACTAATGAAAATTCATCTCCACCCCCAAAAATTTCCCATCTTTATCCCAATTGTTTTATCCTAGACTGCCTAGGAGATGTGATCCCTAGTAAAGATCATGGAGTCCTGGGATGGCTTGGGTTGGAAAGGACCTTCAAAACCACCCTGTTCCAACTCTCTGCCATGGGCAGGAACACCTCCCACCAGCCTAGGTTGTTCAGAATACACAAAATGGCTCAGGAAATGTGTTTATTTTAAATTTCACTAACCTGCTGCTTGTGGGTGCCAGGAGGGAGTGGCCCATCCCTGCTGGCCAGTGTTGCAATCCATGAATTGCTCCACGCAGACCAAAGTGTGGAGGGAGTAGAAAACACAACCCCAGCCTTGAGTTCAAGCTGTCCCTGCTGCTGACAGGGAGCTGTTCGTGTCAGGTCAGTTCATTTTTGGTTTGCTGCTTGTAAATCTGCTGGGGTTCTTCTGGGGAAATTCTGGGTCACAGATGTACCTTGTCTGCTCCGTGCCATGGAGTCTCAGGGGTTACATAAACAACAGCACATGACAAGGTATGGCTGGACCAGATGTCTGCTGCCCCAGAGTGCTCAGCAGGACATTTCAGCCAGGTGCCAGAGATATTGCAAGGCCTGGGTGTTGCCACACAAGTGAATCAGAGAATCCCAGAATTATTTGGGTTGGGAGGGAACTCAAAGCTCATCCAGTGCCACCCCTTGGCATGGCAGGGACCTTCCCCCATCCCAGGAGGCTCCAAGCCCTGTCCAGCCTGGCCTTGCTTATTGATGCCACTGCTTTAGAAATCTGCTTCTAAACAAATTCTGGGCTATTTTTTGAGCAGAGAACTTTCCTTTCTGCAAGAGATCAAAGGCATGCTAGGGCTTCCTTTAGCCTTTAGATTCCCTTAAATTACAAAGAAATCCACTTAGAAGAGTTTAATAGTGCTCATTTCCTTTGGAGCATCCCTTGGTTCCTCTGTTCTGTGCAAAATGAAATTATGATGTCCAAGCCCTGGCTGAAAACTGCATCTGAGCAAGGCACAGCTCATCACTTGTTCAGGGCCACACTCTGGCTTGGTCCAGACTCTGTTTTCATGGGAACAGCTAAAAATAGATGGGTGACAACAACAAAAATGGCTTTAGCAGTTGGTGGCACTGCCGGGAGCCAGAGGCAGCAGTGGCACAAGCCAGGGTTTGGGATGCTGGTGCATCATCCCAGCAGGGTCCGGCCGCTGGATCCCTCTGGCTCCCAGCCGCCTGCTCACCGACCAGGGATGCTCTTTAGGATTTTGGGGGCTCGGTGCAGAAGCGCTGTGCCACCCCTCCCCCTGCAGGCGGCAGAGGCGGTGACCTTGGCAGGAACGCGAGATCCCGGTGTCACCCAGCGCTGCCAGCGCGCACCATCCCCGGAGCTGGGATGGGCGGGCCGGCAGGGATGGCAGCCCGGAGAGGAGATGCTGCGGAGCCAGCACTTTTCAGCCGGCGCTGGAGCACGATGCTCCGCCGGGCGCCGCGTCCTCCCCGCCCGCTTCCGGCGGCGGGGGGGCGGCCACGCTGCCGGCCCGCCCTTCCCCTCCCCTCGGGGCGGCCGGAGCGCTCCCTCCACCCATCCCTCCATCCCTCCGTCCCTCCATCCCTCCATCCCTCCGTCCCCGCTCGCCCGCCCGGCTCGCCCATGAGCCTGCTCGGCAGCTACCGGAAAAAGCCGGGCAGTGACGGCTATGAATCCCTGCAGCTCGTGGACAGCGGCGCTGAGCGCGGCGCGGCGGCCGCGGGGCCGGGCCGGAGCCCCGGGCGGCAGCAGCAGCAGCAGCAGCAGCAGCAGCCGCAGCCCCGCGCAGACGGCAGCACCATGGACAGCTCAGGTAGGGCTGGCGACCGCGCGGGAGGGCTCGGTAGCCGCGGGGAGGAGGCGGCCCTTTGTCCGGGAGCGCTCGCCCCGCTCCACGCATGCAGCGCTCTGGGAGCTTTGCCCCCCGTGGAATGAATTGTCAGAATTGTCCTGAGGTTTTTGTGTTTTTGTTGGTGGTGGTGGTGTTTCTCCCCTCCCTCTCGTCTAAAAGGCACTCATCAAAGTGAGTTGGATTAATTCTGATGGATGATGCGTGCACCATTTTTTTTTTTAATCAGGGAGTAAGGGACCAGATGGTCTTTATGGCTGGTAATGGGATAGAGAGCTCTTCACCTCAAAGGTTCAAATTTGCCTGGATAACCAGGGATGGAGCGTGGCCATGCTGTGAAGGGATCCCTCTGGCTCTGGTTCCTTACCTTGCCCATCTCCGGGAGCACCCTCAGCCTTTGCAGGGAACTTCTGGAGCTCAGGCTGGTGCAGGGAAACACCCTGGCTCTTCGGGAGGGACCAGGTTTATGTCCAGGCTCTAGCAGGGTGGTCCTGCAGCACAGAATCACAGAATCATGGAATGGTTTGGGTTGGAAAGGACCTTAAAGCTCATCCCATTCCAAACCTCTGCCAGGGGCAGGGACACCTCCCACTATCCCAGGTTGCTGCAACCTGGCCTTGGACACTTCCAGGGATGCAGGGGCTGCCTCAGCTTCTCTGGACACCCTGTGCCAGGGTCTCCTATCCTCACAGAGAACAATCCCTCCTGTAAATCTGACCTAAATTTCCCCTTTTGCAGTTTGAACCCTTTACTCCATCACTGTAATTCCCAATGAAAACACCTGCACTGTTCCATGAAAGACAGGGCTGGGCCAGAGCCCACAAGCATTTTTTTTTAACCTGGTAACCTCTTTTTGAGGAAAAAAAAACCTTAATGAGCCATGGCTGGGCTTGGGCAGGGAGAGCTGTAGCCTTGATTCTTTCCCTCCATTTTCTCTGATGTAACAAGAGCCATAAAATCCCAGAATAGTTTGGGTTGGAGGGACCTTAAAACTCATCCAGTGCCACCCCTGCCATGGGCAGGGACACCTCCCACTGTCCCAGGTTGCTCCAGCCCTGTCCAACCTCCCTGAACACTTTCAGTCATGTTTTCCTCTCCCCCTTTGCCATCTAACTTTGCTTCCAACCCTTCTTTTAGGCTGGTGTTTGTTTTCCTATAACTTTGGTTTTTTTTACTCCTGAACTTCAGAAACATCTCTGAATTTGCTGCTCCAACATCTCTGCTGCAATTGCTCATAATCACAGGCTGTGCCAGCAGCTCCTTGCTCACAGTGGGCTGCTGTGTTGGAGTGATTTGGGTTCTCCCAGCTGCTGGGACGGTGAGATGCTGCAGGCAGGTTAATATCTATCATCAGGGCCATTATCTGGATGAATTTCCTGCAGGGGCAGGGAGCAGAGGCATTGCTGCTGTGGGAGGTGGTGGTGGCACCCAGGTGTGGGCACGTGCTGGGGCTCCTCTCCAGCCTCATCCTGGGCTATGATTTCTATGCAGCTCAATTTGGTTTTGCTGAGCAAAAAAAAAAAAAAAATCCAAAAACTGCTCATGGACAGCCAGACAATGCCTTTATTTACAGGTTTTCATGCAATATTCAGCCATTTCCACTCTGCAGCTACTCTGATTCCAGCCCAGAGCATTAAATTGTATTAATGGCCTCTGCCAGTTTCCAGGAGGTTCTTCCCAAGCACATGGGACTGGATCAAGGGCTGGCTCTGGGATGTGGGAGATGATTTTTAAGGACTCTGTCTCACTCAGAGTTTTCTTCTTTCAGTTCACTGCCTCAATTTTACAGGTGCTCTGAACAACACACCTGGCACTTGAGCAGCAAAAAAACCTCAGGTCTTAATGTGGCCCTTGAATTCTATTTATAGGATATATATTTTAAAATAACCTCTTTAATTAATAAGGGCTGTTTGGTGGTTTTTTCAAAACAAAATATAAAAATTTTCTGTGTTGAATATGATGCTATGTTCCAAACCTGAACTCCACACTTGTATCTTTCTTGTTCATCTGAGCACTACAGGCTGATAAATTCCTAATTTCTCCCAGCTCAGTGCAAAGCCATTTTTCTTTGCCAACTATGAAATTACAACAGCTTAAGAACCAAATCCACCCCTCAGGTGTGCTTGTGACTCCAAGTGATTTGGTGATTGAAGCTGCTCCTGAACTGGGGGACATGATTTATCTTTCACACAGGCTGCAGATGGATAACTGGGGACAAGGATTAGGGAGCAGTGTAAGACACAGACAGGAAAACAAGGTGGTTGGGATTTTGGCTTAATAGGAGCAAGGAGAAAACCACCACCCACCTTCTGTGCATGTTTTTTTTTTTTTTTTTAATAGAGAAAATATTCATATTATAAATAGTTGAAACTCCTTCCAATGATGCCAAAGAAACTCCCAAAGTGTCGGGAATAATTCAGTTGGGAAAAGGGATCTGAACTCCTCAGCAAGGAGAAGGGTGGGGTAAAAGTCCATCTCAGGGAAAAGAATGTGCTGCTGGGTTTTGGTGGGACAGGGAATCTCTTGTCTGTGAAATTCAGTGTCAGAGCCTGAAGGTGAAATCCTTGAGGTGCCCTGGCCATATCCAAGCTTGTTGGACCTTCCCAGATGTCTGCCTGCCCCTATGTTGGTTTTTTCTCTTTTCCTTGGTTTTAAATGATGGTTTCCTGTGGGGCAGAGCAGCTGCTGTTTGCAGCTGAGGAGTGGAACAGCCTGGATGGACAACCCAGTGTCACCAGTGATGGTTTGTCTGTCTGGCAGGGTGATTGCTGTGGGGAGCTGAACAGAGAATCATGGAATCATTAATGCTGGAAAAATTCTCTCAGGATACTGAGTCCAGCCATGCCCAGCACTGCCAAGGCCACCACTGCCCCATGTCCCCAAGTGCCACATCCACAGGGATTCAAAATCCCTCCAGGCATGGGACTCCACCCCTGCCCTGGGCAGTTGTGCCAGGGTTGGAAAACCTTTTCTGGGAAGAAGTTTTCCCCAAATATCCAACCTGAGCTCCCCTGCCCAGCCTGAGCTGTTCCCTCTCCTCCTGTCCCTGTTCCCAGATCCCAAATCCCCCAGTGTCCCCTCCTGGCAGGAGCTGTGCAGAGCCAGAAATTCCCCCTGAGCCTCCTTTTCTCCAGCCTGAGCCCCTTCCCATCTCCTCAGGGATTCTCCAGCCCCTTCCCATCTCCTCAGGGATTCTCCAGCCCCTTCCCATCCCCTCAGGGGATTCTCCAGCCCCTTCCCAGCTCCTCAGGGATTCTCCAGCCCCTTCCCATCTTCTCAGGGATTCTCCAGCCCCTTCCCATCCCCTCAGGGATTCTCCAGCCCTTCCCAGCTCCTCAGGGATTCTCCAGCCCCTTCCCATCTCCTCAGGGATCCTCCAGCCCCTTCCCAGCTCCTCAGGGATTCTCCAGCCCCTTCTCATCCCCTCAGGGATTCTCCAGCCCCTTCCCATCCCCTCAGGGATTCTCCAGTCCCTTCCCAGCTCCCTCAGCTGCTGCAAACCCTTGCCCAGCTCATTCCTTTCCTGAACCTGCTCCAGCCCCTCAATGTCCTTCTGAGGAGCTCAAAGTTTCCCCCAGCACTGGGGACAGGGACTGGCACTGCCCTGCTCCTGCTGCCACATCTCATTTCCAGTGAAGTTCAAAAGCTGAACAATCAAACCTTTCTTTTCTTTCCCCTCATATTGGATTTCCTCTGCACCTGGGCACAGGAAAATGCCCTTTGCTCTGTGGAATGTTTGTGTGGGGTTACTAGTGAGCAATTCCACATTTGTGGATTTGTGCTGAATGCAAAGCACTGGAAATTCTGGGGCAAATTGCTGCTGGTTTCACTAATGGGGCTGTGTTTGCTGTCACCAACTCCCATGAGCTGAGGAACTGGGCTCCTGTTTGGTTTTTCTATTAATTTCCTTAGACAAATGCAAAGTATTAGATCTTCAAGCATCCTCTCTTAATGCAGATTTGCAGCCTCATAAACACCTTCTTGCAAGGCAAAGAATCAGTGCTGCAGCTTTGCTCAAATTCCCAAGTGCTTCTGATTATTGGTTTAATATATTTTTTTGGACTGGTGTTGCTCAGTGTGAAAAAAGAAGCAAAAGTCAGGACCCAGAAGCACAGGAAGGCAGGAGCTGCTCATGGATGGCACAGAGGGGCTCCAAGGGGATCTCTGAGACTATTCCTGAATGGAATCCTGGGATGGTTTGGGTTGGAAGGACCTTAAAGCTCATCCAGTGTCACCCCTGCTCTGGCAGAAACACTTCCACTGGCCCAGGCTGCTCCAAACCCATCCAGGCTGGCCTTGGGCACTGCCAGGGATGCAGGGGCAGCCACAGCAAATCTGGGAATTCTATTCCAGGCCCTCCCCACCCTCCCAGGGGGAACAATTTCTGCCCACTATCCCATCTAAATCCATCATTTTTCAGCTTACAGCCACTCCCTGTGTCCTGTCCCCCCACCCCTTGTCCCCAGCCCCTCCCCAGCTCTCCTGGATCCCTCCAGGCCCTGCCAGGGGCTCTGAGCTCTGCCTGGATCCTTCTCCTCTCCAGGTGTCACCCCCAGCTCTCCCAGCCTGGCTCCAGCCCTGCAGCAGCCCCAGGGCTCTCTGGACCATCCCAAGCACAGGATGGGAGATTTGTGTCCTGGGAGATTCAGTGGGATGATGCAGGATCCCAGCACACACCCAGAGGGGTCTCTGTGCTCCTGTTAACCAGTTCCTCCTGCAAATGGGCTGGGCTTGGGATGGGGTTTGGAAATGGTGCAAAGAGACCTGAGCTGAACCTCCCGGGACACAAAACACCCAAGTTCCAAACCCAGATTCCCAGAAGAGAATCCATGCAGAGCTGCTTCTGTCTCCTCCTTTTTAAGCTGCTGCAAGTGCTCACAAGATGAGAAGCAGGCAGTGAAGAAGCTGATTTATTTGGGGTTTTGCTGTGGCATTCAGTTCTGCTTTCTTAGCAGCTGGCTGAGCATTGAGAGAAGAGGTTCTAGGAAATAAGATGCAAAAGTAACAGCAAGGATAGTTGTTATGAAATGAAAAAAAAAAAACCCTTTCTGTGCTATTCTGTGGTGTTTTTAATCTAGATAAGAGAGAAAAGAGTTTTTCAACAGTTGGGGAATCGACTTTGTGCTCTGCTTGCTCAGGCAGAGTAACCAGGAAAGAAAAGCACCAGAAAGAAACTGCAAGTGGTGAAATTGAGATTTCTCGAGCTGTTTGACACTTGCAAACATCATGCCTTGTGCTCTGGTGATTCCTTTTCACTGAGTCAGAAGAGAGACATCTCCATGTCACTGGCACGGGGACAAAGGCCTGGCCTGACAATGTTGTCTTGTGTTCCCCTTTTCAAACAGCGAGGTTGGGTTTAATGACTCCTTTGTTTGCCTGGTGTGTTTTGGACCCTTGAATGGTTTGGTGTTGGCAGGAGTCTTGTCTTTTTTTTAGTTGTTTTGACAGGGAGGAGAAGCAGAGAGAATGTCCATCAACTTCAAAGCCACATTTCCCCCTCTGTGCTGGTGGCTCAGCTTGCAGGATGAGTTTTGTGAGAGGAAATTTGTAACAAATGAAACAAATCTGGTGGTGATTCCCCCACTCCCCTCTCAATATTAATATTCTGCTAAAAAACAGCATAAAACCCCCTCTGTGTGAAAATCCTCCACCTTTTTGGTGCAAGCTGCATTCCTCAGTTTCCATTTCTCCAGCAAAAGCAGAAATACCTTCATTCTTCAACTTTCCATGAAGTTTACATTTAAGCAGCCTCAAAAGAAGCTTTGGATAAAAGGGATTCTGGAATTTTATCCCAGCAAAGCACAAAAAGAGCTTCTTGAGCTTCCCCACTCCAAAGTTTTCTGCCAGAGGAGGTCAGGGACCCTGTGTTCCCAACAGAAGCAGAGAATTATGGAATTGCTCAGGTTGGAAAAGCCCCCTCAGACCATCCAGTCCAACATTCCTCATGTCCCCAAGTGCCACATCCACGTGGCTTTTAAATCCTTCCAGGGATGTCTCCTGTCTGGACAACATTTTTGGGGGAGAAATTTTCCCAATATCTAACTTAAATTTTCCCTTTTTTTGGAGGAATTTTCCATCTCTTCCAGGCAAAAATCTGGGGAAAAAATTTCCAGTGAATTGCTGGAAAGCTGCAGTTAAAAAACATCCAAACAAAAACCTCAGAAGCAAAAACTCCCTGCTCAGCTGAATAAATTATTGAAGATATCTTGATGCTGGGGATGTCTCTGTGCCTCATGATTGTCTGCTTAGGAGGGAATTTTTCTGGCTTTACCCTTTGGATGAGGGCCAGGAGAAGGGGGAATATCCTGAATATGCCAGAGGGAAGGATAGATGGGATTTGGGGCAGGAATTATTCACTGGGAAGGTGGGGAAGCCCTGGAATAGAATTCCCAGATTTGCTGTGGCTGCTCCTGGATCCCTGGGAGTGTCCCAGGATGGGGCTTGGAGCAGCCTGGGACAGTGGAAGTGTCAGATGAGTGAAATCTGGGCTTGGGGGTCTCAGCACTGATTTTATCAAATGAGCAGAGCAGGGCTGCTCTGCACATGTTTTGCTGCTTATTTTCATGGAATAACACTTTAAGGTATCTGTGCTCAGCCTCATAGGGAACCTAACTCTACCAGGAATCTGGGACAGTGGAGGAGGAGGAGGGGATAGATGGGACTGGTAGGAAAAAAATAGGTAAAAAATAATCAGTGTTTAGGGTTTGTGTGAGTTTGAGGAACTTTCCCAGTAATTTCTGCAGGTTTTCCCTTTATCACTGTTTCAGTTGCCTCTGCTGGGGGTGATTTCTCTCCCAAACCACCATTAAAAAGTTGATGTAATTCTGACACTTGGGCTGTGTCTCACCCAAGACAGGATGCCAGTGCCTATAACAGCATCAATCCTCCAGTCTTGCCTCAAATGTGGTAAAGCTCAGCTGTCCAGATGACAAATATGTGCTGGAAGGAAGGTTTGGGTTTCAGGATGTGATTTTGTGCCCTTAAAACATAATTAGAAGCAGAGAATGAGATGATTTGGGTTGGGGGTGGGTATTCAAGCTCGTTTCACCATCCCAGGCTGCTCCAAGCCCAGCTGGCAGATGAAGATTATTGATTATCAGATTATTGATTACCACTGGGGACAGAAATTTGCTTTTAGGAGCTCCTGCCACCCTTGCCCTGGACAGGGAAGGCTAAATGTCCCTTTGCAGCCCTCTGGAAGATGGGATGTGGGGAGCAGCAGGAGCTGGGAATGCTGAGGTACCAGGGCTGGGTAGAGCACCCAACACCTCTCCATCCATGATCAACCCTTTCAAGGATGCTCCAAGGCTGTTGTTGCAGGAATTCCTGCTCCAGGGCTGCTCCTCCTCCCCTGCAGACCCTTCCATGGCACCAGTGAGGTGCTGGAGCTGGAGCAGCCTGGCTGTGCTGG
The DNA here is from genome assembly GCA_034336685.1 of Luscinia luscinia. NCBI lineage: Eukaryota > Metazoa > Chordata > Aves > Passeriformes > Muscicapidae > Luscinia > Luscinia luscinia. Next base: position 28,306,661 of record CM067615.1, read on the forward strand.
CTGCAGGCTGGTGGGAAAGCACGTCCCACACGAGGCAGGCTCTGCTGGGAGAGCTGGGTGTGGGAGGAACGTGAGCTGAGCTGCTCCTCTGCTGGCTGCTGGGGGGGAGAGGCACAAAAAGCAGCTTTTTTTTTTTTTGCTGAGTGTTCTTTAAAAACAATCCAGGCATTGTTGGTGAAGCCACAACAACAGCAGCACGACTCCTTTCAGTGCAGGGAACTTTAAAAGGGCCATTTCTGCCCAGGCACAGGGCAACCTCCACCTTTATCTTAGGGGGTAAAACAAGCAAAAATCCCTTCTTTTCCCCAAAAAATACTTTATGGGGAGGAAAAGGCTGCAACAAGCAGATAAAACCATCTAGAAATGGAGAATTTGGGACATAAACACAGGAACAAAGAATTGTAGTGCCAGGCTCTTGTGGTACCATTGGAAGAGAATGCAGAGGGGATTTAAAACTCCCAAACCTCTTTTCTTTTTGGGAAGGTGGGTAATGAAGCTTTAATGCTTTTGTACATGGAATGGGGAGCTGGAATGAGATGGTCTTTCAGATCCCAAACCATTCTGTGATCCCATGATGAGGAACAGGGAATAGATCCTTCCTCACTCCACCCCTAACAAAAGCACAGGCAGCAGCTCCCTGAGCAGAAAAAAAAAACAACAACCACAAAAAACCCCTCATTTGACATTGAAGATGCTGTTACACAAAATCTGGGCAGACTGAGGGAAACCTGCTTCCTTTCCTCTGGTTTCATGTTTGTTTTTTGTCTGCCCTTTGCAGGTAAAAAGGGTCTGTTCCCTCCTGCTGAGCAGCCTGGGAAAGGCAGCACTTCTCTGCTGAGCCTCAATTTTCAGGCATCTTCCTTTCACCTCCCCTCTCTCAGGCTCAGAGTTGCTTCATCAGCATAAAAATCCAGACTGACAGAGTCTTAAATGCCTTTTAAATGTTGGCTGCTCTCTCCCTGGGCTCTCTGGAGGGCTGGAATTCAGGCCCTGTGGTTGGGAGGGTTCCTGGCTGGTCTGGGGGGGCTGCTCAGGGACAGATTTTGCAGGGAAAGCTTCCAGATCTGGAATTCCTCCCTGGGAGCACCTCCCTCAGCTGGTGGCAGGTGTGACCCTCTGCTGCTGGTCACTCTGGGAGACCTCTGGTGCCAAAATGTCCCCATCACTCGAGGTCACACCTGTCCATTCACCCATTTCTGCCTCCAAACCCCCAGATTTAAAGCAGGACTGGTCTAAATGTCTTTGTTTTTGAGAATAAGCACAAACACTGCTGGTGGCGCTGCAGGGGGTGGTATTTCCTTTCAGGATTTGTGGCTTCTTTCCCTTTCCCTCTGGAGGAATGAGTTTCCTGGCCTGGCTAATCCAGACATTGATGGTTTTGCCACCCCCCTGTACTGACACATCCCTCTGAGCTGCCCTGGATCACTGTTCTCTCCCAAAGCTCTCTCTGCCTTGGGAGGAGAAGTTCTCCTGCACATCCTTCTCCTGACCCTCTGTCATATTAGCACTTAAGTGCTTTAATTAAGATTTCCACACTCTCCAGCTCCCATCCTGCTGAACACCAGGCTGATGCTGTCAGCAGGGGCTCCTCCAGCTGAAATCTCAGTGCTGAGGGTGGCCCATGGCAGGAATTTCAGTTTTGGAAGGAGGTGCAGCAGGTTGTGGCTGGATTTGGTATTTCCTTATCACTCTCTACAGCTTCCTGAAGGGTGGTTTTAGTCAGCTGGGGCTTGGTGTCTTCTCCCAGGTAACAATGACAGAACCAGGGGACACAGCCTTGAGCTGCACCAAGGGGAAACTGAGGTTGGATATTAGGAAAAAGTTTTTTTATGGAAAGTGTGATCAAGTACTGGAATTGTCTGCCCAGGGAGGGGGTGGAGTCCCCATCCCTGTGTTTAAAAAGGATTGGATGTGGCACTGGGTGCCATGGGTTAGTTGAGGTTTTGGGCTGGGTTGGACTTGATGATCTTGGAGGTCTCTCCGAACCTGGTGATTCTGGGATTGTGTAATTGTGTGATCTTGTGATTCTGAGATTCTGTGATTTTGTGATCCTGGGATTCTGTGATCCTGTGATTCTGGGATTCTGTAATCCTGTGATTCTGTGATTCTGTAATCCTGTGATTCTGTGATTCTGTGATCCTGGGATTCTGTGATCCTGTGATTCTGTGATTCTGTAATCCTGTGATCCAGTGATTCTGGGATCCTGGGATTCTGTGATTCTGTGATCCTGTGATTCTGTGATTCTGGGTTTCTATCATTCTGGGATTCTGTGATTCTGTGATTCTGAGATTCTGTAATCCTGTGATCCTGTGATTCTATCATTCTGTGATTCTGTGATCTTGTGATTCTGTGATCAATGACTGCTGGAGGTTTATTCTGAACACAGAATGGTCCAACCTGGCCTGGGACACTTCCAGGGATCCAGGGGCAGCCACAGCTCCTCTGGGAATTCTTTTTCAGGGCCCCTCCACTCTCCCAGGGATCAATTCCTTCCCAAAATCCCATCCATCCCTGCCTCTGGCAGTGGAAGCTGTTTCTTCCTCAGCCAACCTTTCTGATTCTCTGCTTCAGGGGACACAGGAAACCTGGAATTGATTCCTGCTGCTTCTCTTAGAAACACAGTCAAAGTCTCATTCTGTTTCTCCTCTTCTTTCCATTTTTTAAATCTTCAGATTGATTTCTAAAGATTTTAAGTTTTCCATACTGTCAGAGCCTTCTGTTGCTCTCCTACAGCATTTCCAGCTGTAAGAATTTGCCCAGTGCTGTTGAACTTCTGATCCTTTGTCCCCTTTTCCCTGTTCCAAGCTACCACTTTTCTGCCTTCCTTTCCTTTAAAAGCTGACCTGCAGAACTAAAAATCTCTTTTGAACATCTCCTCCTTCCACTCCTGGCTCTTCCAGCACAGAATAACATGAAAACAAACTTTTTGAGGGGAGATCAAACACTGATTCCATGCTTGGAAACCAACAAGCTTCTTTGATTTTTTCCTTTTTTTTTTTCTTTTTTCTTTTTTTTTCTTTTTTAACCATTCTCACAGGAAGTTTGACAAAAAATATTCCTGTGCCTTAAGGAGGCATCTTCTATTCTGAAGAGTGTAGAGGAGAGGTGGCCTCTAATTTTACCAGTCTAGGACCTGGATCAGGTGCTTGTGGATCACAGTAGCATCACTTTCCCAACAGAATCTCCGAGTTTCAAGATTTATGGATAGCTCACCATGGCTGAGGCTGCCTGAGAGTGGGGGTGGGAGTTCATTTGCAGTTCAATTATCATTTTATCATGGAATTGTAGAACAGTTTGGGTTGGACAGTCTTCAGTCAGCTGGGAGGGCTGCCCTGAAGGGCTGTGAGGGATGTCCCAGGGGTAGGGGCATCTCTCCTTTTCTCACTCCTGAGGTTGGTTGTGAGAAGAAAATCAGCCAGGTTGGGTGGGTTGGAGGGGAGGGAGCTTAGAACCATGGAATGGCTTTGGTTGGACCTTAAAGATCACAGAATGCCAGAATTAATTAGGTTGGAAAAGCCCTTCCAGACCACTGAGTCCAAGCTGTGCCAAATCCCCACCTTGTCACTCAGGAATTCCTGGGACACCTCCAGGGATGGGGATCCAACCCTCCTTGGGCAGTTCCAATCCCTGAGCTCCCTTTCCATGGGGAAACTCCTGCTGCTGTCACCCTGAGCCTGCCCTGCCCAGCCTGAGCTGTTCCCTCTCCTCCTGTCCCTGTTCCTGTTCCCAGATCCCAAATCCCCCCAGTGTCCCCTCCTGGCAGGAGCTGTGCAGAGCCAGAAATTCCCCCTGAGCCTCCTTTTCTCCAGCCTGAGCCCCTTCCCAGCCCCTCAGGGATTCTCCAGCCCCTTCCCATCCCCTCAGGGATTCTCCAGCCCCTTCCCATCCCCTCAGGGACTCTCCAGCCCCTTCCCATCCCCTCAGGGATTCTCCAGCCCCTTCCCATCTCCTCAGGGATTCTCCAGCCCCTTCCCATCCCCTCAGGGGTTCTCCAGCCCCTTCCCAGCCCCTCAGGGATTCTCCAGCCCCTTCCCATCCCCTCAGGGACTCTCCAGCCCCTTCCCATCCCCTCAGGGATTCTCCAGCCCCTTCCCATCTCCTCAGGGACTCTCCAGCCCCTTCCCAGCTCCTCAGGGATTCTCCAGCCCCTTCCCATTTCCCTCAGGGATTCTCCAGCCCCTTCCCATCCCCTCAGGGATTCTCAGCCCTTCCCAGCCCCTCAGGGATTCTCCAGCCCTTCCCAGCCCCTCAGGGATTCTCCAGTCCTTCCCATCTCCTCAGGGACTCTCCAGCCCCTTCCCATCCCCTCAGGGATTCTCCAGCCCTTCCCATCCCCCTCAGGGACTCTCAGCCCCTTCCCATCTCCTCAGGATTCTCCAGCCCTTCCCATCCCCTCAGGGACTCTCAGCCCCTTCCCATCCCCTCAGGGATTCTCCAGTCCCTTCCCATCCCCTCAGGGATTCTCTAGCCCCTTCCCAGCTCCTCAGGGACTCTCCAGCCCCTTCCCAGCTCCCTCAGCCCCTCCTGGCTCTCCAGACCCTCTCCCAGCCCTTTTCCCTTCCCTGGACATGCTCCAGCCCCTCCATGTCCCTCCTGATTTTAATCACCCAGTTCCAACCCCCAGTTAAATCTTTTACCTGTTCTCCTCACTGTGCTGACTGAACATTGACCCTTCACAGAGCCCACCCCTCATCCCTGGAAAATCCCAGCTGTGAGGATGCAAAGCACTTTTCCCCATGCCTGGAAGCCTCCCAGGGATGTGTTTGGTTGTTCCACAGCAGTGATGGTTTTGCTGTGCTGCAGGTGCCTCCTCTCCAGACATGGAGTCCAGCTATGGGGGGGGCCTGCTGGACATGGTGAAAGGAGGAGCAGGGAGGCTCTTCAGCAACCTCAAGGACAACCTGAAGGACACCCTCAAGGACACCTCCTCCAAGGTCATGCAGTCTGTTGCCAGGTACAGTGCACCTGAAGCAGGGAAAACCAGGAGCTGCATGGAACAGCCCAAAGGAGGGATGGGGGGACTCCAGGTGGCTCTTTAAATGCTGTTTGTGTCTAAATGACACAGCAATTTATTTATTATTATACTAATATTTATATATTATTATTATATATTTTTATATTTGTCTAAATTTTAAATATTATTATATAATATATTTATTATTTAGCAATTTATATATAATTATATTATTTATTTACTATTTATTTATTATTATTTAAAATGCTGTTTATTCTGTCCAGAGGATACAGCAATTCATGGGTTGTGGGTGACAGAGCCCAGTGTGGGTTTGTCTGAAGCCACTCTAGTTCTGGTTAAAATGCATTATTTACTTTTCTTTTAATACCTAACAACCAATCAATACTTTGAGTATTACCTATAGCCTATCATAACTACTAACATTTCCATATCCATGGTACTATTCTCCAATTACAAAAAGTTAGTGTGTCACAGTTTAAGCTAGAAGTTATATTTATTATTTATTTATTTATTTATTTTCATTTTATTTATTTATTTTATTTATATATATTTTTTATTATGCCTTTCTTTGCTGTGTTTGCTGCTCCCATCCCTAAATCCACCTTGGAATGGAAAAAGGCTGAGGTGACTTTGCTTTGGGGATTCTCCTGGTGTAATCCCAGCTCCAAGGGATATGGGGCTACAAGAAATTAAGGAAATTAAATGTAAGACCCTAGAGGGTCTGAGGGATCTGCAAAGTGCAAACTTCTGGAGATTTCTCCTGGAAACTGGCACTAAAATTTAATGACAGAAGGGAAAAGGGACTTTTCTTGCAGGTTTTGCATCCAGCTAATTGCATGTGGAGAGGGGGAGGCTGGGTCACTGTCTGCACCTTAAGGATTCATTTTAAGATGATTTTTCTTTGAGTGATAAATAGATTTTTTCTGGGAAAACACCCCTAATGGGCTGCTAAATTCTGTCTCCTGCTTTGTCTCTTAGTTACACCAAGGGAGAGCTGGATATTTCCTACATTACCTCAAGGATCATAGGTAGGCATTGCTCCGTGCAGAAATCCAACCTGCAGTACCCAAACCCCACAATTCCACCCATCCCCACTCACCCTGGCCTCTCCTTTTCCCAGTGATGTCTTTTCCTGCTGAGGGAGTGGAGCTGGGGTTCAGGAACCACATTGAGGATGTCAGGACCTTCCTGGATTCCAGGCACCCCGACCACTACACCGTGTTCAACTTGTCACCCAAATATTATCGCAGTGCCAAGTTCCACAACAGGGTGAGTGCCCTCCACGGGCAAATCCCTCCACGGGAAAGGGGCAGCAGCTCCTCCTGCAGCCACAGCTTGAGCTGATTTAGGAGCTTAAGCTGCTGGGGTGGGTTTGGGAATTTGAGCTGGGAGCACAGAGCTGGAAATTCGGGGATAATGTTCATGTGAGGAGCCTGGGAGAGGGAAAGGCATTGCACAGAGTGGAGAGAAATGAAGAATAAACCAGAGTTTTACAGCTGCTCTACAGAGTGTTGGAAAGAATAAAATGAAAAGCCTTTGGAAGAAATTACCAATAGAAGAAGGGAGATGATTTTCTTGCAGTTGGGCTTTAATCAAGCAGCAAAGCAGGGGGTGGAAAAGGGATCTGAGGGGCATTTTGGCTCTTGTGGCTTTAAAAAGCCACCTGCACTGCCTGGCCCAGTTTCCCTCTCTAAAACCAGAGCAGCATCAGGGAGCACTGAGAGGCTCTGCTTCATTAATGGCTTTTAGAGGAAATCTCTTTGAAATGCTGAAATGCAAGATTAGATTTAATCTTTCTGAAAAATTCCTGTTCTTTCCCTCTCCCACAATGGGTTTTTTATTTTAATTTTGAACTTTTTGGTGCCTTCAACCCAAAAGGCAGCAACAGTTGTCAGGCTTAGCCCTCAGTCAGGGTAAATAAATTTAATCTAAGCCTAATTTAGTTTTAATTTAAGATGTAGCTGAATTTATCTTCAGTAATTCTGGTCAACAGAAACCACTCATTGACACTTGAAGGAAATTTCTCTGTGGCCATCAGTAACCAGACTTCAAATGGGAGTAAATGAACAGGGAAGACTAATTAAGAGATATTAAGAGCTTTGAATCTTCAGTTTTGATTGATTTTGGTGCATCACTGATGTTGTTTGTGGGTGGAGAAAAATTTATCTACTTCTGAAAGCTCAGCATTAAAGATCTATTGCTGTGTGAGCTGGGCATAATTCCTGAATCCCTGGAATTATCTCCCACCCTACCCAACACCTCAACAAGTGACTTTTAATGTCACTCTCAAAGGACAGCTCAGTGCTTTGGAACCATTGCTTTGACTCACACAGGAAGAAAATAACATTTTCTTTAAATAATATATTATGTTTTCAGTTTATGGGCTGGGAAGTTCTGATTCCAAGTATTTTTTATGGGAAAGAAATGTGAACAACACAATACATGAAATAATTACCAGGCTGAGCTTTATATATACTAAAGGGCTCTTGAGGAGGTGAAATCCCAGTGAGTTTTCTGCTGGGAAGAGGATGTCAGCTGTGAGATACACTCTTGTTCTTTGACAGGAAAAGCTTTTGAATTCCTGCTCTCTTTAAAACTTTCTGCTCTAAGACCAAAGTAGGTCAGTGTGCTGTGTGGTGGCACAGGAGGGAGGTGAAGTCATGTCCTGCTGGGCCATTTTCAGGTGTGGCTGAGTGGCCCCAGTGCCCAGGGGGAGAGGGGACTGGGAGGGTGGAGAGGCACTGGGAAAGGTTTTGGCTGCCCCAAAGTGTCCTGGAAGGGTCCAAGGGCAGAGCTGGGAGCAGCCTGGGCTAGTGGAAGGTGGCAAGGTGAACAAGGTGATTTTAATGTCCCTTCCACCCCAGTGTGTGACTTGAGCAGAGACCTGGCTGTGCTCTGCTGTGCCCCTGTGTCCCCAGAGGAGAGCTCCCATCAGCCTCAGAGCAGTTCCAAACACAGAACTCCAACCTACCACTAAACAAACCCAAACTTCAGAGCCCCTCATGGGTCACATTCCTGGCACTTGCTGCCCTGCTGATAAAATCAAACAAGTGCTGAGTGCTTATTCCCAGAGCTGGAGGATTGCAGTTGCTTTTCCCCAAGGTTGTCTGTGCTGAGTGCTGGTGAGGTTCTGTTGGGTAGAAACACCAAGCACACATTTAATTTCCTAATTGCAAACCATCAGGCAGATGTGTAATTAGAGGCAATGTAAATATGTAATTATGGATTGGTGGGAAATGTGTATTATTTACTAGAGAAGTGATAATGGCTTTTCCAGATGCTTGGCAGGGAGGTGTGCTCAGAAAATTGTCAGTGGAAAGGTCACTGCAGGAATTCTAAGAAGGAAAATCAAGGATGTACAACAGAAGGATGAAACAAACTCTGGAGACAGGAGAAGGTGGAGAGGGTAACAGGGAATGCTCACTCCCTGCTCTCCAAACTTTGAGCACTCTTTCATTTCTTCAGTGGCTTCTACAACACAAAGCCACATCTGCTCACAGCAGGATATCCTGGTGACCAAAACTTTCACAAATCTAAAAAGCAATCAGACAAATATCCAATTTGCAGTGCCACAAAATTTGAGTTTTCCAGCTTGGCCTGCCCTGCATCCCATGGGAGCCTTTGGGATCCCTGTGGGACACGACACAGCCTGGCAGGGCTCTGGCTGGAATCTGCTTCTGCTCCAAGATGTTGTGCAGGTGTCAGACAGAATCTTAAGTTCAAGTTTTAGAAAACCTGGAGCATTTCCTTCCTCTGAGAGATGAAACAGTTCTGGGGATCATGTGGCTGTTTAAGAACATCTGGGCAAATCATCTCCTTCCTTCCCCGTTCCCATTAAGCAGCAGCCAAATGTCAGCTGAGAGAGAGAGAGAGAACCAATTCCTCAGCTGAGGACAAGCCTCAGGACATTTCTCCTTCAAATTTCTTCTGGCCAGAAATGCCTTTTTAAAAGAAAGATATTTCAATTAAAACCAGATGAAAGGGAGATGTCTGTTGAGGGCTATTTGATGTGCTGCTTAGGACTGCAAGGACTGACTCAGAACCAGCACACTGAGGAACAGAAACCAGACATCCTTCAGGATTTGTGGGGTTTCAGCTCTAAGCAGCCATTCATTTTTCTGGCTCATACATTAACATACTTACTCAGAAAGGATTTTTATTCTTTTTTTTTAACAGAATTTTCCCTTTCATCAGTTTAATATTTGTCACATAGGGCTTGGAAATCTGTGCCACAGAAGGAGTCAGAACAACAGATGCTCAGTGCCCTGTGCAAATCAGAGCAGTTTTTGGGGACACGTTGTACAAAGGCTTTAGAAATCAATGTGAGCCTTCTAAAAGAGCCCATCCAGATAATCTGATGTGAAATGTAAATTTTGATAAATGTGCAGTCAGGAACAACACATCAGCCTGATGTTACCTCATTGAGAAAGCTTTTTTGTCTGCCTCCTCACAACTCATGGGAGGCATGGCGCAGATTTACACACGAGGAGGGGAGGAGGAAGATTCCAGCACATAACTCTGGGTGCAAAGGACAAGCAGGTTTCTGGGCAGGGAGACTTTGTAGAGCAGGGTTTGTTTAATGCTCCTACAAGTCTGTTTTTGTGGCTGGTGCCACCCCTGCAGGTGTCTGAGTGCAGCTGGCCCGTCCGGCAGGCGCCCAGCCTGCACAACCTCTACGCTGTCTGCAAGAACATGCACAACTGGCTGCAGCAGAACCCCAAAAACGTCTGTGTCATCCACTGCATGGTGAGTGCACCCCACTGCAACCTGCCAGGGCTCAGCAGTGCCAGGGCACACTGCTCATGGGGTGTCTGCAGTCTGTGTGCCAGCATGGGGACAATGCCTGAAGGAGGGATGGGATGGGGTGGGGTGGGATGGGGTGGGGTGGGATGGGATGGGATGGGATGGGATGGGATGGGATGGGATGGGATGGGATGGGATGGGATGGGATGGGATGGGATGGGATGGGATGGGATGGGATGGGATGGGATGGGATGGGATGGGATGGGATGGGATTGACCCAGAGGAAGGCTCATCATCACCCAAAGCTCAGCTGGAAGAGAATCACTGAATGAGAAGTAGGAATGCAAAGCAAGAGAGGTCAAAATCATTCTCTAGGAGAAAAGTTTGAATTTCTCCTAGGAGTTGTCAGCTTGCTGTGACTTGCTCAGGGTGCCCAGAGCAGTGGCAGTGCCCCAGGCCAGGCTGGATGGGGCTGGGAGCAGCCTGGGACAGTGGAAGGACCCAGATGGCACTGGATTGGGTTTAAGGTTCCTCCCAACACAGACCATTCTGTGATTCTGTGATTTGCACTTCAGTCTAAGTAGTCACAGGAGAAAATGCTGCCTTTAGACTGAAGGGGGCTGGAAATTGGGTAGCAAACACAGAGCTGGGAATTCTGTGGAAGTGTGGAATGCAGATTTTGAAGTCTCTTGCCATCAGTGGTCAGGCCTGGTTGAAGGAGCCCAGCTGCCTCTGCTCTGGGAGATCCCACAGGGATTATCCAGCACTGGGCAATGCTGGGCTGTGTGAGCGTGGTGTGATCCTGGATCACTCCTCATTCACTCCATCCAACCTCTCACTTTGACAGCAGTGCCCAAAAGCAGAGTTCTGCTTTGCTCCTGGAGCCCAAATGAATCCAGGAGGCTGTCAGGCCTGATCAGCAGGACCTGGGAGGAATGGAGGAAACGACTGATCCCAAATTGCACAGAGCTCCCATGTGAGCCTGGAATTTCTGCCTTGCACAGCACAGCCAGCAGCTCCAGGACATAAATTCTCTTCAAACAGAGAGAAGGATGCACTTGATACTTTCAATCCTGGAAATCCAACTCATAAATCCAATTCTTCTCCTATCCTTTGAGCAATGGATATCAGAATAATGTGATAAAGGACAGGGAGTCCTTTCCAACACTTTCTAACAAGGCTGCAGAAACCCACTTAGTTTATATTAACCTGAGAGATTTTGTCAGAAACAACTGGCAGGGGCTAAACTTGAAAAAAAGCAAACAGCCTGTTCATGCCAGCAGGTTCTTGGGTGAGAAAATCCTACAGAAAATGGCTAGAATGTCTAAAAGGTTCCTGAAAAATCCAATTGCAAGGAGGAAGAGTGGTGAGGCCTTGAGGAGCTGTGGATTCCCCATCCCTGGAAGAGTTCAAAGGGCTTTGGAGCACCTTGGATAGTGGGAGGTATAGAATAGGAACCCAGGGCACTGGGAATACATTGATTTTCTCCTGCTCTGCCTATATTTTTGATCTATCAATGTGACTCAGCAAACTCTCCCCCATAATCACCTTTAAAAAAGCCCCATCAGGAGCAATCTGTAAGCTCAGAGCTGTGGAGGTGTTTGGGTAAGGGAGCCTGGATTTTTGTTAGTTTATCCTTTTCCAGGATAAATTTCTGTTAGAGGACTGCCTGCAGCTGTAGGATGGCTGCACTCTGACCCCTGTGGTCCCTTCCAGGCCTATGTTTGAAATAATTATAAAATTACAGCTGGGAAGCAGCCATGAAACACCAACATTTGCAGCCAAAATGTTCTTGTGGGATTTCCAAACAAGTGTAAACCACCCTCAGCTTTGGCTGCTCCCTGGATTTTATCTTTGCTTTGATTGTTCACTGAAGTCCTGAATGTTGAACTCAAAATTCCTCATCATCTTGTGGTCTCAGCCCTAGTCTTTCTGGATAAATTATATTTTGTGATTCCAGGAGGAGTGGAGAGGTGAAATGCAAAGGATTTTTCTGATACTCACAGTTCTTCCTCTCTGCCCCTCTCGTTGCCAGGACGGCCGTGCAGCCTCAGCAGTTCTGGTCAGTGCAATGTTCTGTTTCTGTCACCTCTTCTCTCATCCTGGCCCTGCTGTGCAGCTGCTGAACACAAAGAGACCTGGAATTGTACTGTGGCCATCTCACAGGAGGTACAGTATCCTGGCTCAGCACTGGGAGCTCCACTCTCATGCTCAAAGCTGCCCAAAGACCTGTCAGGTGTGCTTTGGCTCAGTCCAGATCCCAGAGCTCCTCAGAAGTGAGGGGGGATCAGGTGCTGGAAGAGCTTGCCCAGAGCAGCTGTGGGATTTCTTTCCTTGGAGACCCTCAGTGGGGTATCACATCCAGCACAAAATCAATTCTGACACAGAGCTGTGAAGCTGCTCCTGCTTTGTGCAGATTTTCCAGCCTGAATTATTCCATTATTTGAGATTTGAGACTGGGATTAGATAAGTGCTAAAGGTCCTTCTAACCTCAATTTATTCCATTATTTGAGGTGTCTCTGCTCACTGCAGAGGCTGGGATTAGATGATAAATGTCCTTCCAACCCAAATTATTCCATTATTTGAGGTGTCTCTGCTCACTGCAGAGGGTGGGATTAGATAAATGCTAAATGTCCTTCTAACTTCAATTTATTCCATTATTTGTGATGTCTCTGCTCACTACAGAGGCTGGGATTAGATGATAAATGTCCTTCCAACCTCAATTTATTCCATTATTTGTGATGTCTCTGCCCACTACAGAGGCTGGGATTAGATGATAAATGTCCTTCCAACCCAAATTATTCCATTATTTGAGGTGTCTCTGCTCACTGCAGAGGGTGGGATTAGATAAATGCTAAATGTCCTTCTAACTTCAATTTATTCCATTATTTGTGATGTCTCTGCTCACTACAGAGGCTGGGATTAGATGATAAATGTCCTTCCAACCTCAATTTATTCCATTATTTGTGATGTCTCTGCTCACTACAGAGGCTGGGATTAGATGATAAATGTCCTTCCAACCCAAATTATTCCATTATTTGAGGTGTCTCTGCTCACTGCAGAGGCTGGGATTAGATAAGTGCTAAATGTCCTTCCAACCCAAATTATTCCATTATTTGAGGTGTCTCTGCTCACTGCAGAGGCTGGGATTAGATAACTGCTAAAGGTTCTTCTAACCCCAAATTGTTCCATTATTTGAGAGGTCTCTGCTCACTGCAGAGACTAGGATTAGATAAATGCTAAATGTCCTTCTAACTTCAATTTATTCCATTATTTGTGATGTCTCTGCTCACTACAGAGGCTGGGATTAGATGATAAATGTCCTTCCAACCCAAACAATTCCATTATTTGAGATGTCTCTGCTCACTGCAGAGGCTGGGATTAGATAACTGCTAAAGGTTCTTCTAACCCCAAATTGTTCCATTATTTAAGAGGTCTCTGCTCACTGCAGAGGCTGGGATTAGATAACTGCTAAAGGTCCTTCCAACCCAACCATGCCATGCTGAGCCTGTGGTTAACAGGGCCTTGGTGAATCCCTCTCCTGTGCCAGCTGCATCCTGCCAGAAACAGAGCTGGAAGTTCCATTCTGTGCCAGCTGCAGGGATGTTGAGCACATGGAAACTCCAGTCCTGGGCCTCTCAAAGAATGGCACCACTGCTGGATTTCAGATAGATTTTGAGTATGAAGTGAGAGAAATGGAGATTCCAGCCCTGTTCTCTCTGCCTGCAGGTACATAGGGTACATCTGTGACCTAATAGCAGACAAGCCTGTCATCCCCCACTGCAAGCCACTGACCATCAAGTCGGTGACCCTGAGCCCCGTGCCCTGCTTCAACAAGCAGCGCAACGGCTGCCGGCCCTTCTGCGACATCCTCAGCGGGGAGACCCGGATCCTCAGCACCTCCCAGGAGTACGAGAGGATGAAGTGAGTTCTGTCCCTCTGCCTTCCTCAGGGGCTGCAGGCAGCCACTCTCGCTTTGCTGGGGATAGCTGAGCTGCACTCACTGCCTGGCTGCTGGGAAATGAAGGTGTTCGCTGAGAGTTGGTGCCTGGGGTTGAAATAAATGGCCAGAGGGAGTGTGAGGTTGGCAGGAGTGGGATAACTGAATAGACATCAGGGTCTGAGGAGTGGGATAACTGAATAGACATCAGGGTCTGAGGAGTGGGATAACTGCACAGACACCAGGGTCTGAGGAGTGGGATAACTGCACAGACACCAGGGTCTGAGGAGTGGGATACCTGCACAGACATCAGATCTGAGGTTTTCAGGAGTGGGATAAGTGCACAGACCAGGATCTGAGGTTGGCAGGAGTAGGATAAGTGCACAGACTCCAGGATCTGAGGAATGGGATAACTGCACAGACACCAGGATTTGAGGTTTTCAGGAAAGGGATACCTGCACAGACACAGCATCTGAGGTTTTCAGGAATGGGATACCTGCACAGACACCAGGATCTGAGGGTTTCAGGAATGGGATACCTGCACAGACACCAGGGTCTGAGGCTGGCAGAAGTAGGATAACTGCACAGACACCAGGAACTGAGGGTTTCAGGAATGGGATACCTGCACAGACACCAGGATCTGAGGTTTTCAGGAATGGGATACCTGCACAGACACCAGGATCTGAGGGTTTCAGGAATGGGATACCTGCACAGACACCAGGATCTGAGGTTTCTAGGAATGGGATACCTGCACAGACACCAGGATCTGAGGTTTCTAGGAATGGGATACCTGCACAGACACCAGGATCTGAGGTTTTCAGGAGCGGGATAAGTGCACAAACATCAGGATCTGAGATCTTCAGGAGTGGGATAAGTGCACAGACCAGGATCTGAGGTTGGCAGGAGTGGGATAAGTGCACAGACTCCAGGATCTGAGGTTTTCAGGAATGGGATACCTGCACAGAAACCAGGATCTGAGGCTTTTAGGAATGGGATAACTGCACAGACATCAGATCTGAGGTTTTCAGGAATGGGATACCTGCACAGACACCAGGGTCTGAGGCTGGCAGAAGTAGGATAACTGCACAGACACCAGGATCTGAGGTTTTCAGGAATGGGATACCTGCACAGACACCAGGATCTGAGGTTTTCAGGAATGGGATACCTGCACAGACACCAGGATCTGAGGTTTTCAGGAATGGGATACCTGCACAGACACCAGGATCTGAGGTTTTCAGGAATGGGATACCTGCACAGACACCAGCATCTGAGGTTTTCAGGAATGGGATACCTGCACAGACACCAGCATCTGAGGCTGGCAGGAAGCAGGATACCTTCCTAGACATCACCCAGTGCTCTGTTGGTTCCCCCTGTGGAATATTTTTATTTTAACCAAGCAGAACACTGCCTGCTCCTCCTTGCTTGGCCTGAAGGAGGTGAGAGCTTTGATGTGGCAGAAGGGAGCTTAACCCTGGCTTTCCTCCTCTTCCTCTCAAGAGAATACCGTGTGCAGGAAGGGAAGGTGCTGATCCCCCTGGGAGCCACTGTCCATGGAGATGTTGTTGTCTCTGTCTACCACATGAGATCCACCATCGGGGGACGCCTCCAAGCCAAAGTAGGAGCTGGTTTCACTTCTCTTTGGAGGCATGAGGGGAAATAAGAGCTGCCTAAACAGGGAATCTCCAGCATTTCCCTGAGGATATATTTGAAACTGGAATATTCACCTTGCAGAGTGAATATTTTGCTCCTCTCCACTCATTATCGGTGCCCTGTGCTGTGTAGATGACATTTCCCTGTGGCCTCTACTCCAAGTGAAATGGTTTTATATTTTTTGGGGCACAAACTTGTTGTTCCAATGTATTCAGTGGGAATAGCTTCATTTCATTGCAAAACTGATAAGTAGATTCCAGAAATAAGGAGAAGCAGGGAGAGAAGTCCTACTCCAAAATTTACCAAAAATTCACCTCAAAATTCACCCAAATTCATCAATTCACCTCAAAAGTATCCTCAAATTATCCCCAAAACAGCCAAAATTCACCCAAAACTCACCTGAAAATTATTCCTGAAGCTTTTCTGCTGTACAGAGGCTGCAGCAGCAGGAGTGAAGGCAGATGAAAATACTGGGAATATTTGGGAATATTGAGAAGGATTTATTGCCTGTAGAACAAGCAGAATGAATTCAGTTCTGTAGCAGCTAAGATTAGGATAGACTTAACTAACTCCTGTATTTAAGCCCTTGTTCAGTCTGGTTCTCTCTGCTTTTTTTTTTCTTTTCAGATGACCAACACACAAATATTCCAAATTCAATTTCACACTGGATTCATAGCCCTGGGAACAACCACTCTCAAATTCACCAAGTGAGTGTTTGAAGCTGAACATTAATCAAACCTGCTGCATAAAAGCCTGATGAAGGCTGAGGGAGAACAGTCACAGATGAAATATGAAAAGCCTGAATATACTTTTTATAGCTTTCCAGAAATATTCTTCCCTTTTAACTTGGACCACTCTTGTCCCCTTTAGGCCTGAGCTGGATGCCTGTGACTCTCCAGACAAATATCCTCAGCTCTTTCATGTTATACTGGACATAGAAATCCAGTCTGCAGACAGACAAACTGAATTAACTCCCCCATGGGAGAACTTCACGACAAAAGACATCAATCCCTCCATTCTCTTCTCCTCCCACCAGGAGCACCAGGACACTCTTGCTTTGGCAGGTAAGGGCTGCATGGATTTATTCCCTTTCCAAGATTTCTTCATGCTGGGTTTTGTTTCATTCCACCCCTCTGGTGCTCTGTGCTGCAGGTAGAGGTGCCACGGATTCCCCCCAGGATAACATCAGGAATGTTGGGCAGAGTGCATTCTTCTCCTCTCTCAGCTGGCAAGGTAGGCAAGGGTTGGTGTTCAGAGCCAGATCTGCTCCAAAGAACACAAAGAATTCCTGCTCCCCTGCCTGGAGCACGGAGTGGGGCTGAGGGATCCCACTGTAGCACGGCTTTGCCATTAGAGCTGATCACACCCTGATGTTGCAATGGAGTGGGAATTCCTTTCCACAACATCCTCCTCAAACTGTGCTCTGTGGGACCATCATTGACACAGTTCTAGGGGGAACCTTCACCCAAGGCCTCCTTTGTGTTAAAACTTGAAATAAATAAGCCTTGATGAGAAAATTTAGGCTTTGGCAAAGGAATCATGGGATTATTTAGGCTGGAAAAGACCTTTAAGGTCATCAAGTCCAACCATTCCCAAGGCCACCACTGACCACGTCCCCACCCTCTATGGATGGGGACCCCAGCTGTGCCAGGGCTGCAAAACCCTTTTGGGGAAGAAATTTGCCAGCTTTTATTTTAAAAAAGCAAAATTATTTTAGCCAAATGCTGCTGTGCTATTCTCAGCTTTCTGTTCTGCTTGTAAGCTGATTTTACAGGACCTTTGTGATGACCAAACTAACAGCTGCCTAATTTTATTTTCAATCATCATTTAGATCAGAAATCTGACAAAAGTAGCTCTCACCCCACCTCAGAGGATCGAGCAGCGTTGGTGCATGAGGAAAGCGAACAGTCAGATGACGAACTCTTGTCCCTTTCCAGTCAGCACAGTAATGCCAGCGGTGACAAGCCCCACGGGACACCCAAACACAGCAAAAAGCAGCAAGAGCCTCCAGCAGCACCTCCCCCCGAGGACGTGGACCTGCTGGGCCTGGATGGCAGCCCCATGAGCAAGAGCTTTCCCTCGCAGCCCAGCGCTGCCCCCTCTAACTCTGAGCTGCTGAATGATCTGTTTGGGGTGTCCCAGAGCCCTGCTGCAGCTGCTGCTGAGGAGGTGTTCCCTGTGGGGGGAGCCAGCTCTGTGCACTCGACCCCGCGGCGCTCGGCAGCGTCGCCATCGCCGTCGCCACGGGTGGCAGAAGGTAAAGCTGCCTTTGTCCAGGGGGACTGGCCTTGGGGAGCCCTCTGGGGGATCTGGCTTTGTCCAGGGGGACTGGCCTTGGAGGAGCCCTCTGGGGGATCTGGCTTTGTCCAGGGGGACTGGCCTTGGGGAGCCCTCTGGGGATCTGGCTTTGTCCAGGGGGACTGGCCTTGGGGAGCCCTCTGGGGATCTGGCTTAGTCCAGGGGGCCCTGGCCTTGGGGGAGCCCTCTGGGGATCTGCTCTTGGCTGCCCCTCTTTGGTGGGGGGGATCCCAACAGGACAACCAGCTCTACCCTACCCTACCCTACTCTACTCTACTCTACTCTACTCTACTCTACTCTACTCTACTGTACTTTATTCTACTCCACTTTACCCTACTCTACTCTACTCTATTCTACTCCACTTTACTCTGCTTTACTTTATTCTACTCTACTCTACTTTATTCTACTCTACTCTACTCCACTCTACTCTACTCTACTTTATTCTACTCCACTCTACTCTACTCCACTCTACTCTACTCTACTCCTACTCTACTCTACTCTACTCTACTCTATTCTACTCTACTCCACTCTACTCTACTCTACTCCACTCCACTCTATTCTACTCCACTCCACCCTACTCTACTCCACTCTACTCTAGTCTACTCTATTCTATTCTACTCCACTCCACTCTATTCTACTCCACTCTACTCTACTCTACTCTACTCTACTCTACTCTACTCTACTCTACTCTAAGCTGGTGCCTCCTCATCAAACCAGTCCCTACTGGAGCTCCTCACACCAACAACCACTGGAGATCCTTGGTTTTGCTCTCATTATGTGTCCAATAGTGCTAATGAGTTTTAAAATAATTCCTCTGGGGGTTGGGGTAGACTTACAGCACCAAGAGTTGAGTTTCTCTTTTAACTTGGGGGGTTCGGAGCTGTGAGAGTGATGCTGGACTAGGAAATAGAGAATTTCTGTTTCTTCCAAAACCAGCCTCCAGGAGTGGTTGGATAAATATTTAAGAGAGGGATCTTTTGAAGGATAAAGCAGAGTAAGTGCAAAGAGAGAGGAGAAGAATCCAAGTTTTAGTGGAAGAAATTGGTGGCTTGTACCTGGAGAAGGTTTCTCTTGCTGTGGCTGTTGTAGGCTCAGTCTGAGAGCTCTCAGCCCAGGGGAGGTTTTGCAAACACATCACACAAGAGGAGCAGCAAGAGATCAGGAAAAGATTTAGGGATTTATGAGCTCTGCAGAGCCAGAATCACACAGCTCAATTGTCCCAAGCCAGGAAAACAAGGATAAGAGCTTGGGAAATGAGTGAGGAGTAGTGACTGAGTAACATAAGTAGTGAGTAGCATCATCTCCACAGGGCAGAGCTTCTAGGGATTGCACCTTTCAGGATGCTTTTAACCTTAAATTTGTTGACAAGGAGCTGAGTGACTTCACAGGAGTTTCTTTTGGTTGAGTTTGTTGGGGTTTTACATGAAAGAGAGAAAACTGAACAAACTGATCAAAAATGGAGTTTGAGAAGAACTGGATTTTTGTAACAAGTGATGTAGAAAGATATCCATTATTTTCTAAAGCTGTTTCTAAAAGTCCTTTTATCCCCAACATGGATAACCTTTGCAGTCTGAAATCATCTTGAGAGGAAAGCAGGAATTGCAAGAGGGCAGAGATCCAGACTCTCACCCTGCACTGGCAGTCAAAACTCCATCTGAAGTGCCTGAATACTTTAATACTCACTCTGCCTGGCTCTAAATTCAGCCTCTCTCAGGAAATGAGAGATGGGGTCAGTTTGTTACCATGACCAAGCTATGGGGCTCTTTAGGTGCCCAAATTTTGGGTTATTGATGCTCTCCAGTTGCTCCCCCACAGTCTGAGGCTGTCTCCCATTTGCTACCTGCAGGTATCAGCTTTCCTCTCCCCACAGCATTCCCTTACCCTGAAGCACATTCCTGGTGCAAATATTTTCTCAAATATATTTTCACAGCCACTGCCTTTGATCCATTTGGAAGCAGCCCCAAGCAAACTGGTCCAGACCTCCTGGGTTCCTTCCTTGGCTCATCAGCTGGCCCTGGGGATCCTTTCCTTCAAGCCACAAGAAGCCCTTCCCCAACTGTGCACAGTGATCCCTTTCACATGGGTAAGAAAGGGGAGGCTCTGCCAGGGTGTTTAAATAAATGTAAAATGTTGCTTTGAAATAGAAATGGAACCATTAAGTACAAACTGATGCTTCCCATAAAACGACTCTAAACCACAGAAACCCCAGGAAACAGGAAAGAGCTTTTTCTATCTGGACATGAAGAATATTCAGCAGCTGAAGTGTGGTAGGATGAGCTGAGTTTTGCTCAGGTCTTAGGCTTAATTAATAGGCTATTTATATAAATAAAAAAGAGGCCATGGAGAATGTCTGCCCATATATTCCTGTGGTTATGAGGTCTCCATTAATTGCACTAAACACAGTCCTATTTAGAGAAAACATACATCCTTTGGTGATTTTAGTTGCAGGCACCAACTTTCTTTAGCTCCTGTGCTAACCCTAACCAAATTCACAGCTGAATTTGACTGAAGAAATTATCTTCTATTTATTTAAAAGTTCCCTCATTTCCTCCTTCTCAGCCCAAAATTTAATGTGTAAACTTGTCTGAAGCACATTCAGTCATGGATTTGTTTGTGCCTGATCATCTAACACGTGCTCCTTGGGAGGATCTCCCTGGAAAGTTGGAAGGGATCTTAAAAATCATCCAGTTCCAGCCCCCTGCCATGGGCAGGGCCACCTCCACCTGAGGTTTTTAGACTTTGCAGAGTCCCAGAGGCTCCTGGTGGGCACTGGGCTGTGCTGGTTTTGCTGGGCTGCTCTGAGATACTGATACCAATCATTTCTCTTCAGCTTCAAGCACTCCAACTGTTTCCATCCAACCAGATGTTTCCAGTGGTTGGGACTGGCCCAATAAAGCAGGTATGTGTCCTAAAATTCAGGGTGGTTAGCAAAAAAACCTCCAAACTTTAAGGAGCTCTGAGAGGGGAGAGGTAGAGGGAAAATGCTGCCAGTGACTGCAAAGAACAGGTTCCCTCTGATTTCCATACTAAAAAAATTTTTAAATATTTTCATATTAAAAAAAAATCTGGGTGTGTTTCCACAAGAGCCCAGAGCAGGGCAGGTGAGGTGAAGCTTCCAGAGGTTGTTTCATTCCATGAAGAGTCCTGGGAAAAACCTGGGAAGTGCTGTGCATTCCCAGGATGCCACTGAATGATTGCATGACTCTTTCTAATCTTGGGAGAGTGTATCTGCCTTCCCAAAGTTGTTTCCTGAAGGCTTCTAGTTCTTAAAATATATCCATGTGTCACAATTCCTCTGGCAGAGCAGACAGGCTGGGAACAGTCCTGCTGCTGCTCCTAATTGGGAGTGGGAGTGCCACAAGTCTGAGGCTGCTCAGGAACCTGACAATGGTACACTCAATTTTAATAGCAGCCTTCTAATATGTGGCTGAGCACTGGGGAAGAGCTGCGTATCAAACAGGAGAGAAAATGTTGTTTTTTCTTTTGTTTATATATATATATATATTTTTCTTTTTTAAGGTGGTTTAGGAATGGGAAGTAAGTCTGCTGCCACCAGTCCTACAGGATCCCTCCACAGCACTCCCACTCATCAGGCTAAACCCCAAACACTGGATCCATTTGCTGATCTGGGAAGTCTTGGAGCGAGTTTAGCAGGTTTGTAACCCTTATTTTTAAAAGGGAAAATTATAGATTACCAGGATTCTTTTAGAGAAATAGGCTGAGCAGCCTGGTGTGTGTGGGACCTCTCAACCCACCTGCATGCCAGTGCTGCTGCCAGGCTTTCCCTGCTGCCTGGTTCTCTGTAAACTCTCACAAATCCATGCTTTTCCTGATCCCCAGTCAAAAAATGTGCTGGCACGTGCAGGGAGCTCAGCAGGCTCCATGGATTGCAAAGCACAACCTCTGATCAGTCCAAACATGCTCTGCCTGAGGATGCTCTGTGCTCAAGTGCTGCTGCAGGCCTGGGAGGAGAATTTGGCTCTGCAAAGCTGCTGGGCTTCTTGAGGAACTGCTTCCTTCTAGATTTGACTCATTTTTCTGCTTTGTGAGAAAAGCTGTGGAATTGATCTGCCTCTAATTTGCAGTATTATCTAAAGGTGGGGAATTTGCAAGGCTACAAAGCTTTTATGTCACAGAACAATCAGCAAACCCTCAATTCCAATGCTTAAAAGGCAGTTCTGAGAAATTACTGAAGTTTTCCCTAAAGCCCAGCATTGTCTGAGTGTGATAAATAGATCTGTCGTGCCTTTGTTGCTGCCCCCCAGCTCTCTGTGAGCCCTTGTGGCTCGGCGTGGTGTTTGTTTTCCCCTTTGCGTCAGCCCCAGCATGGCTCTGGAATCAGGTTTCCCAGTTCCCTCTGCTGGATTTCAGGCTGCTCTGCAGGAGCAAAATAAAAAGGCTGCCAAGCCCCACGTCAGAGCCACCGAGGTCCTTCTAAAACATGCATTCTGTAGGAGAGTGGTGGGGTTTCAAAACAAATGGCTTGGCATGCCCAGGATATTTAAGCACATTTTTGTTGGTCGTGACTAAATCGAAAGCACTTCATCCAGTTTCCATGACACATTTGCAAGCTGGAGCTGAGTGTGGATGTCAGTGTGAAATAACAAAATATTGACACTGGGTGCCTCCCACAAACACAACCAGAGCCAGAGGAGCATCCCCTAAAGCAGTCAGGTGCTGGGGCTCATTTCTGAGGAGGATTTTAATCAGCACAGAGGGAGGAGACACAATTTCAACACCACCACTGGGTGCTGGCACTGGCACAGGCTGCCCAGAGAGCTTCCCCATCCCTGGAAGTGCTCAAGGCCAGGCTGGATGGGGCTCTGAGCAACCTGGGCTGGTGGGAATTGGAATGGGACTGGATGAGCTTTAAGGTCCCTCCCAACTTTAATCATTCTGTCATTGTGTGTTGCCACCATCCACACAGGGCTGTAGCTTTCCGAGGAATTTCCAATTCCTCAAACCCTCAAAGCCAGGCACTGCCCTATAAACAACTCACAGAGCAACCTCGGGTCAAAAAAATTGGTGCCAGAGCTGAAAAAGGAAGCCTGAGGTGTTGGAAATGGATTTGTAGAGAGCTTTCAGGGCTTGACAGAAGGCTTACACAGTATGTATTTGTATGTAAACTTGGAGATAAGGAAAGTTGACTTAGAAATGCCCGGAATAGGACAGATATCGTTGAGAGAGAAATGGAGCTAGAAAAAATCGTTTTAAAGGATGGCTTTGAAAATAAGACTAGATACTTTGCAGAAATAGAACTATGAAACATGTATTGTAACAGAACTCACGAGGGGTGGTTGTGATGGTGTGAATTTAAATATCTGTATTGTCTCACCATTCATACGAGACTGGAATGAAAATGGAACAAAAGCTTTTTAAAACGCCTCTCGGTTACCCCATCTCCGGGTGAGAAAAGGGTAAAACCCAGCCCGGGGGGGACTGTGGTGGGCCGGATTCCCTGCCTGAATCCCCTCCCGTGGCTCTCCGCAGGTGGCCCCTCGTTCGCCAGCAAGCCCACCACGCCGACGGGCATGGGCGGGGGGTTCCCCCCGTCCCCGCAGAAGCCGCCGCCGCAGCCCATGGGCGGCAGCGGGTGGCAGCAGGGCGCGGGCTACGGCTGGCAGGGGACACAGGCCAAGGGCCAGCCCAGCGTGGCCCACGCCTCGCCCCAGAACAAGCCCAACTACAACGTGAGCTTCTCGCAGGGGGCGCAGGCGGAGCGGGGGAAAGGAGCCGCTAACGTCGGTAAGAGCCTTGGAGTGCGCAGCCACAGGCTGGGGTCCCTCGGGATGTCCCCTTGGTTTGCAGGTTAGGGCTAAGCAAGTCACTCTTGTTGATTTTTTGGTGTTTTATCCTGTCCTAGATGCTAAACTGTGCTATTTAGGAAGTCCTGTATTCCAAATGAGCTCCCAAAACAATCCTGGAAGTGTACAAGGGCAGGTTGGATGGGGCTTGGAGCATCCTGGGATAGTGGAAGGTGTTGGAACTGGATAAACCAACACAAACCATTCTGGGATTCTCTAATAAAAACAACAACTTAAAAGTATTTTTAAGTTTCTAAGTATTAAGTTTAAGTTTTAAGTATTTTAGGTTTAAAAACATTAAGTAACATCTTTCATGAGAACCTGCATGTTCATTAGCACTGGGAGATTGTTAATGTGATTAACCAAAGGATGTATCTTATGTAGAAAGCCAGTGTTGAATGCACCCCTGCTATGGTAATAATTTCAAATCTTCTTGGTTTTCAAGATTCCAAGCCAAAAGTGTCTGCAGATTTTGAAGATTTATTATCTGGTCAAGGGTTTAATGCTCACAAGGACAAGAAGGGCCCCAAAACAATAGCTGAGATGAGAAAAGAAGAAATGGCAAAGGAGATGGACCCTGAAAAATTAAAAGTAAGCAGAATTCTTGGTGATGTTCTCCCAGTCACTCAATGTCCTCAACAGATTTAAAACTCCAAGGTTACATTTCTGTCCCCAACCAGGCCACATCAACAAGGGCTCAGTGTCACTGTCTGGGCTGCTGCTCTTCCCCAGCACTCCAGCCCTGATTAGCAGGCACAGCTAATTGAACTAATCCTCTGCCTCATTAATCCTGCCTGCTTTGGAATTCTCTCATCTCTCCTCAATAAATTGCCAAAGTGCAGATCTCTTATGAAAGGGAAGGGAATTCAGCCTGTCCTGCTCTGTATGACCACAAACTGGAATGGCAGGAGAGAGAACTCAGAGGAAAAGCTGCAGTAAAAGCCAAGTTCTATAAAACAGATTGATCCTCCCAAAATTTCCTGGTTTTAGCCTTGTGGAAAGGTTTTAACCTTTGGGAAGTGACAGCAGCCACACTGAGCACCACCATCAACCTCAGAGCTGAACAGGGCTCAGGCCATGGCATGGGCAGGAGTTTTCCCAGCTCCCATTTTTATCCCCACAAAAGCTGTCGAGTCACTGAAGCTCCCAGATGATTTGGCCTTCCCAATATAATCTCTTTTCTCTGATGCATTTTTATTTCATTGGGACAGCTCAGCCTGGAACTGTAAAATCTACTTATGCTTTGGTTTTCACATTTACATTTTAGCTTAGCTGAGCTTAATTTAGGTGTGCAATTAACCTTGCTAAAGAGCCAGGCAGTTGACACTTAATTTGTCTTTTGACTATTCCATCAAGCATTACTAAGTGTTTTTAGCAGGGATGTTGCTCAGAGTTTGTCTCAACTTTCAAGCAGTGATACAAAAATTAATGACAATTAGACAAAGAGTTTTCTAAAGGAATGGAAATGGAAAGAAATTTAAGATGCTCCTCAGGATCACAGCTATTCAAATGAAGAAATTCTGTCCTGGTGGAATATCTAATGTGAGACATAACTAGAGACTTACCCTCCTTTCTGCAGGTGCTGGAGTGGATTGAAGGGAAGGAGAGGAATATCAGGGCACTGCTGTCCACCATGCACACGGTGCTGTGGGCAGGGGAGACCAAGTGGAAGCCTGTGAGTATGGCAGACCTGGTGACTCCAGAGCAGGTGAAGAAGGTGTACAGGCGGGCTGTGCTCGTCGTTCACCCCGACAAGGTAAGGCTGGGTTGCTCCACCTGGGGGGTCAGGAAGTGTTGGATGGCTGCTGGATTCATTGCTGCAAACAGCTCTGTGGAAAGTGAGAGAGCAAGATTTTTGCTGGTTTCTGAAAGTTGAGAACTCTAAACTCATCCCTGGAACTGTTCAAGGCCAGGTTGGAACAACCTGGGATAGTGGAAGGTGTCTCTGCCCATGGGACCATTTAGTCTTTAAGGTCCCTTCCAACCCAAACCAGTCAGGGGTTCTGTGAAACCCCTGTTCTGTGAAACCCCTGTTCTGTGAAACCACTCCCAGCCCCAAGACTGTGCCTGCAACCTGCTGCTTCAAGCAGCAGAAATTCAGAGCTTTTGTCACCCTCACTTTGACCCTCAGCTGTTCTGCTGCTGGACAACAATTCCTGCTAAGATCAAATCAAGCTCCTACAACAGAACCATCAGCTTGTTTGATTGCCCAGCTCGTGGCTCGTGCTCTGGCTGCTGACCAGGGAGCAAGGACTCCATCTGGGACATCCCATGGCAGGGAATGGAGGCCTTGGGAGGATGTGGGCTGCACAAGGTTTGCAGGGATTCTGATTTCATCCAGGAGCTGTGTCAGGTGGCAGCTCTTCCCCTTCCATGCAGGTGAAATTCCTCTCCCAATGCCAAGTTTATATTTATTATTTAGAAGGTTACATTTATTATGCCCATGGGACATCCCACCCTGGGAGTTGTCAGCTCTGAGGAGCTGCAATGCCAAGAGATTCTTAAGGAATTTCCAGAGTAGCTTATTTTTGTCAAGGAAAAAATGAAAATTCATGGAACTGCTTGGGAATCTGCACATGTGCCAGCTGTCGTGGTTGGGTTTGGGAGCTCTGATATCCCTCTTTCCTCTCTGTTTTTATTCCAGGCTACTGGGCAGCCATATGAACAATATGCAAAGATGATATTTATGGAGCTAAACGATGCCTGGTCAGAATTTGAAAACCAAGGACAAAAACCCTTGTATTAGATACTTTCTCAGCCTCCACTCCAGACCCGTGCTAGTGCTTATATAGTCTCTTGTCACAAATGTCACAGATCAACCAAACTCTGGCTGGAAATTCAGAAGTTTCAGAAAACTAAGAGCCTAATACTTATCATGAAGAGCACGAGAAAGGTTTCCTAACACTTGTCTGCAGAATTCTGAGCTCAGAGGAACTCTGGTCACCTGGCTCACCTTACCAGAGCCATAGGGTTACAGCTTCTGGTAACTTTTCTATTTTATTTTGGATTCCAGTGGGACAAGAGAGAACACATACTGGAAAAAGGTGGAATTGGTGTGTCTCCAACAAAGTGTAGCTGGTGAATTTCCTACTTTTTTTTTGTTTTGGTTTTTTTTTTTGTGAGGTGTGATATGGCAAGGCTTCAGTTGAGTTCAGCAGCTGCTGGTGAGGCCCAAACTTTGATGTACATTTTTTTTCCTCTGGGTTTGGATGGAATTATCCAATTGAAGTGCTCAGCTGTGGTTTAGGCACACTCCTAACAGTCACCATTTGCTGCTTAATCGCTCATCTAGTGTAGTCTGGCTGAATAGAGCCAAAGCTGAATCCTGGGTTGGGTGGGTGTGGCAGCTGCCTGCTGCTTTTGCATTAATGCTGTGCTTCACTGCAGGAAATGGGGAAATGGGCAGGCAGAATTCCTCAGCACGTGCTTTGGAAAGCAAGCAACGAGTCCTTGATCCAACAGCCCCTTGTTGGTTTGTCGAGCAGCAGTTTTGGGGGGAAGGGTGAATTCACCTTGTCCAAGTGAGGAATGAGCACGTGCTGCACTTCCCGTGGTTCTCATCAGCAGCCTGAAACCAACAAAGAGATACCAACAACTTCAAATTCTGCTGGAGAGGTTTAGAAACTTCCCAGTTTCTAGGTACCACTTCCCCTCCTGAGGATTCAGAACTTTTCCCAGCCCACTTGTATCACCTTTATGCCTTTATCAGCTCCAGAGCACTTGGCCAAGGCTCTTGGCAGGCTGAAACCTGTTGCAACTTCATTTTTCAGATCATGGTGCATAAGCTGTCACACAGACCAGGTCTGATTTCTGAGGTCACTCCAGTGCTAATTGATTATCTTCAAAGTTTATATTGGACCAAAGCAATAACATCACAAGGAAATCTCTCTGTTGCTGAAGCTGAAAGCAGCTTTCCTAGTTCAAAAGTGAGTTGAAATTCAAACTCCACCCCAAATTCTGGCGTTCTTTTGCAGAGCAACTAATGTTAGCAGTTTATTTACCAACACCTATCTGGATTTGAGGGATACTCAGAAAATGGGCAGGAAATAATCTGTATTTACTGCCTCAGGAACAGGTTGCCATCAGATGTGAGTCTTTAAGGCTGGTGGTTTTTCAAGACAATCCACTACTTGTTGCACTTACATTTTCAAGTGGCAAAGCTATTACTGCAAAGACAGTGTGTCAAAGTACATGGCTTTCTGTATGAAACATCCTTTTGTTGTACTGGTCCATTATTTACTGCCATTAACTGAAAATGTGAAACCAACACATAGGTCTCCTTTTATATAAAAGACCTTAAGATAATAGTAACAAACTGGATGTTATTTATTAATGTTTTGATCCAGTATGTGCTTGTCTTATTTAAAGAGATAACTGGAATGTGAATCATGTTCCTGTGATTTGTTGGTTTATTGTTTCTCATTCACATTTGTAGATATTGTGACCTATGCCTATATAATAAAAAGGATCTCATTACTATAATGTACTTTTTTTAATGATGAAAACCTCATTAGCTTTGTATCGAGTTTGTCACGGCACATAACTCTGGATACACATCCATTCACAAAATGCAAATCCATCATTAAACTTTACCAAAAAAAACCCCCACCAAACCCCTCTACCCCACTTAAGCTTTGATTACTTCCATCCCTAATGTTTTTATGGATGCATGAAAGTATTAGGATGTATGTATATCCAAATAGTTAACTAAAAAAAAAAACCCATTCTTGTCATATCTGGTAGTGACAGAGGTTATCTATGTTCAGGTTTACTGTTTGACTAAATTATTGTAATTTTTGTAAATAAGGTATATACTCGATGAAATTGTGACTGGTCTAAAACATTTGTATATACATTAAAAAGCTCAAATTAACATATTCAGCTATCTTTTGTGCTTGTGACCATGAGGTTCAAATCCTACATCCTGTGTGAGGGGTGGTGAGCCCTGGCTGGGTCAAGTTTGTCATTATCCACAGGTTGGCATTGCAGGTGCTTTTCCCAAATTATTTGGGAATTAATTATTTGGGAATTATTAAAATTTAGCACTGCTGTTCTTAGGCTACTGCCTTCAGAGACCCACAGCCAAACAAGTCAGCAAACTCAAATTTTTCAGTTTTTGGGGGGAAGCATTTAATGGATTAAGCCTGTTTTAATAAGTCTTGTGGCTCAAAAAAAATTTTAGATAATGAAAAATGGGAAAAATATGGATTGGGGAGTGTATAAACAGAAGATCTGAGGAGGGAGGTATCTGAAGAAAAGCTCCCTGGGCAGGATTATTGAAAAGGTTGTGCAAAATCTCCATTTAAAAGGCTTTTCTTGGGACAAATAGGCTGGCATTGGGTCAAAAAGGTTGGTTTTGGGGCAAAAATGCAGTTTTTGGGGCAAAAAGGCCATCGCTGAATGAATAAGGCTGTTCTTGGGTAAAAAGGCCATTGTTGGGGCAAAAAGGCTTCTGGGGAGCACCAAAGCATCGCCTCAAAAATCCAAGGCTTGAAAAACACAGTTTAAAAAAAACCACACTGTACCTTTCTTAGTGTGGATTAGCAGGAGCGTGGATGATGCAGGTCCTGAGGTGGCCCTGCTCGAGGCAAAAGGACGCCGGGTTTCATTTTTTGGGGCGAAATCAGAGGTTTTCAGGAGCACCCACAAAACGGCAGCGCCTGAGGGGCGGGGGCTCTTTAAATCTCTGTTTATGGATCCAGATCACGGCTGCGCCCAATATACGTTTGTTACACCCAGATATTAATTTAATGCACCCACAGATACATTCGGTACGCTCATACAGGGGTTATACATGAAAATAAACCCGTTTGTTTGTGAGGGTTGCGTGGGTGAAGCCCCGCCCCGGGGCCGTCCCCTCAGGGAAGGCGGGGCGGGAAAAGCCGCGCCCTCGCTCCGCCCTTCCTTTTAAAGGCTCGGTCACGTGACGCGGCGAAAGGGGGCGGGGCCAGAGGGCGGAAGTCGCGCGGCGCCAGCGGAGCCCGGACATGGCGGGCGTGAAAGGTACCGGGGGCTGCCCGTGAGGGAGCGCGGCCCGGGCAGCGCCCGGCGCGGCGTGTGGGGCGGCCGGGAACGGCGGGGCGGGCTGCCCGGCACCGCTGAGGGATGCCCGCTGCGGCAGCCCCGCCTCACCGCCCGCCCTGTGCCTTTGCAGCTCTCGTGGCGCTGTCGTTCAGCGGAGCCATCGGGCTGACGTTCCTCATGCTGGGCTGCGCCCTGGAGTACTACGGGTGAGCAGGGCCCTTCGCTAAGCTTGTCCTGTTTAAAATGCATTAATTCAGGCGTTTCTCCCATTGATCGCTCCTCCTGCAGCCCCCCCGCTCCCAGGCGCCTGGCACGTGGCATTTTGTTGTGATTAAACATCACTTCTTTGCATTTCATTAAAATAAAAAGAGCGCAAACAGCGCTGTGCCGCCTCAGGAAAAGCGGTGCCACCTTGCTAAAGTGGCGTTTTTAATCTCACGCAAGCATTTTCCTTAATTTCCTGGTTTTTTTAATCAATCCTCCTCTAAGTTTCCTTGTGGGATGTCCCCACCCGTGGCCGGGCTGGAGCTGGGTGAGCTTTGGGTTCCCTTCCAGCCCAGACTCTGTGGAATTCCGTGATTCCGTGTCGTGTAAAAACTCCGAGGAGCTTCCTGAGCGCTCCGGAGATGAGAGCAAGGCTGTGCCTGCTTGATCCCTGGAATTTGGGAAAGCTGCTCCAGTGCATTTCCTGCTCCCTCCGAGGCCAGGGCTGAATCAGCGAAATGAGTCAAAAATAAATTAACACGTGCTCGTGTGAGAGGGTGGATGCTCTGTCAGTGCAGGGACAACGAGCTGGAATTGCCCCATTTTGGGTGGAACCTTCTGCTTCATCCCCTTCTCAAGCCAAAAAGTAGGATTAGGGATATTGCACCTGATGGAAATATTTATTTTAACTGATGATGCATTTCTTTTTCCCCCCTCCCAGTGTGTACTGGCCCCTGTTTGTGTTGATATTTTACTTCATCTGCCCCATTCCCCACTTCATTGCCAAGAGGGTGGGTGATGACAGCGATGCAGCCAGCAGTGCCTGCAGGGAGCTGGCTTATTTCTTCACCACGGGAATTGTTGTGTCTGCCTTTGGATTCCCTATCATCCTTGCACGGGTGGAAGCAGTAAGTCCTTGCTCGTTTTAATTCTCAGGCATCACTTCCTGGAGATCATCTCCCATCCTGCTTTCGTTATGGTGCTGTCTGCAGGTGAAAATAATCTGCTGAAATTTGCTTTTTCATTTCGTTATGGTGCTGTCTGCAGGTGAAAATAATCCACTGAAATTTGCCTTTTTGATCTGAAAAAAAAGACCAACAAAACTAACATAACTGAAAAGTTTTTAGCTGTTTTGTTTTATTTTTCCCCTCCAGCTTTGCTTTGGTCCAACACAAGATAATATCTCTTCCTCCACCTCATGCCTCCGTGTCTTGTGACCCATTGCATCATTTCTTGCTTCAGCTTCCTTATTTTTCTCTTGGCATTTCTGAATTCTCCACTTAGGATGCTGCAGATTTGGGGAGTGTTAGGAGTTAAAAGTTTCCAGAGCTGCCCTTGTGGCTCTCAAAGCATTTCACAAACTTTGTTCCCTCAAAACCTGAGGAAACTCTAAATTCTTTCCTCTTTTCTTTCTGAACTGCTCTCCAGTGGTGAAATTTTGGCCACATTTTTGTCCCAACCACCCAATGATATTTTACTGAGTCCTGTTGTTTTTCCCCTTCACTTTGGTGTACTTGCTCTGAATTTCTTTGTAATAAATCCCCCATATATTTTTATTTTGGAGTTGTGGCCTGGCAGCAGCAGAATGACCACAAGAGGGAACTCTCAGTCATGTATTTTAAGAGTAAATGTTCCTTATTTAAGTAAATTACTTGTGCAGCTCATGAATAAAAAATCTGTTTACTCTTAAATCCACATTTTCTATGCCTGTCACTTATGTAAAAGGAGATTTTTAATCTTTTTGCATGGCAATGAAAGGAGAGTACTAATTTCACCAGATTTCTCTCTGATTTAGGTGTGTTTTAATGATTTGTAAGGCAAGTCATCATTTTCTTCTAAATTCTATTAGTAGCTTAGCTGAAGTGTTTATTAGTGATACAAGTGGCTGCTAATTGAATAATTAGTCACACAAATTGAATTATTTATTGTTTACCTGTTCTGCTTGTAGCATCTTCCTGTAGTATTTTGATTTTTTTTTAGTATTTTAGCTGATCTAATGCCTAGAAATAACTGCCCTGAGCATCTTTTCCAAGAACTGCTTTGATTGTTCCATTTCTTGCATTTCAGATCAAATGGGGAGCCTGTGGCCTGGTGCTGGCTGGCAATGCAGTCATTTTCCTTACTATTTTAGGCTTTTTCCTTGTGTTTGGCAGAGGAGATGACTTTAGCTGGGAGCAGTGGTAGGAGCTCACTGTGGTGCTGGTAATTCTGAATATTTTACAGCTTTTTCCTCCCTGTCCTGTGTGTATGTATAGATATTATAATGTGTGTGGTCTGTTATCCACGTGGCTCTACATTATCACTGCATCATTTGCTTTTTTAAATGCACTTCAGCCAAAGGGACAGTGCTGACAGTTGGCTTGAAGTAGTCACTAAAATCTGGAATTATTCTGAAATTATCCTTGAAGAAGTTTACAAAACAGGAGCAGTTTTATCCATTTTTCACTAGATTTGCATTAATTTTTGGTTTAATTGCATTGAGCCATTGGTCACTATTCCTGTTGGGTTTTTAACCATATGATATAAAAATTATCCTAATGGGGATTGTTCAACTTGATCAATCTTTCTGCTTTAATTAGGATGAGTTTGTATTTCATTAATTGTAACTTGAGAAAAATTGTGATTTTTCTTAATGACATAAAGTCAAATATAAGTGATGAAAATAATAAAAGCAAAATAAAATATTCCTGGTTAAAACCCCTTCCATTTACTTTTTGTTTAAAGATCATTTTCTCCACACAAAGTTATTTTCTGTCCCTATTCAATTTAAAAATGGTGGCTATATTTGAGGAATAATATATTTTAATGCATCCTAAGGCTGACATGACTTCTGTGAAGGTTCACAAAAGGAGAACTACCCTCAGGACAGTTAAAATCACAATTTAGTATTCAACTCTGTATTTTTATGGGTGTGAACTGCAAGGAATTGAGTATTCTGCTGGGTAGAATTCCTTATTTTTCTTTGCTTTTAAAACAAACTTCAGCTCCTACTTTTTGGTCTGGAAGAAGATTGTTATTACATTGAAACACTATATTTTTAAACAGCATTAACCTAGTAAGCATTCACATAATCACACTTAAAGGAAAATAGAATTTTATTACTTTAATAATGGGAATGGTCAGTAATTAATTAACTGAACACTCTGAAATGGGGACAGAAATAATTTTGTGGTCCCCAGTTGTGGGCTGTGGAATGGAAAGTGGAGTTTCAGGAAGGTTAATTCCATGTTTCCAATGGAAATTTCAGAAGGAACACTTGAGCAGCTGTATTTTATATTTGAGGGCTTCCAGGTTGTCTCCTGCTCAAAGAGGAATTAACATGAATTTTACTGACAGATTTTTTCTGAATGGTAATGCTCCATCCAAGACATAGCAGGATAAACTTACAGAAATCCTGGAAACAACAAATTATCTGAGTGTCTTCCTGCTTTTGATGAGATCTGTTAAAACTGGGGAGATTACTTGTTTTAATGATAAACCAAAATTTTCAGATGAAACATCATTTCCATGTTTAAATCCTGCTTTGATTTTAAAGAAAATGCCTTTTTTCTCTGTACAGTGACATTTTTTCACTCAATAATGAAGTAAAACAGTGAAATAAAACCCAGCCAGTGCCTGGTGATAAATCCTTAATGCCATTCTAACAATTCCATTTAACTCCTCTTGGATTTGGGTTGGATTTTAGAAAGATTTTACTCCATTTATGTACCAAAGGCTGCAATAGGAATCTACAAAACTACTCAATTACTGATGGAGTTTTGGGGAGGATTAAAATAAATCATTCTCTGTGGGCTCTGCTGCAGTGTGGGACAGGAGCAGTGAACAAGGACAATCTGAAGTGACCAGGAGGACCAGAAAATGCTGTTTTAAATTGCTTTTTGCCAAATTTTTCCCTTGTACTGTATCCCCTTTGGGCTGTGGTTGGTGGGTACCTCATGGGTGTTGAGTGGAGAAGGTCAATGTTTTTTTATTATTATTTTTATTATTTTTATTATTATTATTATTTGGAAGTAGCTCTGTGCACTAATCCCTAATGTGAATTTCATGCTGTTTTCCCATGGACTGTACATTTAATGTTTAAAATTGTGTTGAAATCATGGAGATCTCCCTTAACCTCTGTAAAGCAAATTTGCTTTGTTATCAAATATGGTAAAAAATAATATTTCAGTGAGGTTTTTTTCCTCCAGAGCTTCATTGCTAAGCTCTGATGGTCTGTACTGGGAATTCTGTCCCATCCCTGCAGTGGGAATTTCCTGTGCTTTCTCTGGAATGGTTTTCCCATGTGGAAGAGAATACTGTGTATCCAAAGTGCCTTAATTTCCACAAAATGCTGGTTTTGGGAATGCCCCTACATCAGTGTTCCAGAATCAGCTGGAAATCTGGATTTTCCAAAGCTTCCTTGTCAACTAATCCTGTTTCCTGCCACTGGGAATGCAGTGCAGCTTTTGTACCTTTTGTAAAAACCAGTTTTTATCTCCTGTGATTGCCATTTCCTTGAGATCATGAAGTATTAAAACATGGACATTCAAATATATTCTACTTTTCTTTCCAAGTTGCCTACTAAAACTGACTTTTGGAATTGTCTAATAAACATATCTGATGCTTAAAAGATTTGTCTGTCTTAAATTTCAAGAGGTGACAACAGACAGGTGTGAGAGGGAAGGTGAAACATGTCCAGTGCTGCTTTCCTGATGGTGGAATGGAAAATTCCAGGAGCCATGGAAGTGGAATTAATGTAGAATGTGTTGGAAAGGTAAAGGATCATCAATTCTTTCCTGTGTACATGGTGAATTTGAAGGTTTTTAACAGCATTCCATAAAAAAGATGGGATGTGAGGCAGTGCTTGAGCTTTTCCACATCCTGTTCTTCCTGTCAGCAGGGCAGGGATGCAGGGAGCATCAGAGCTCTCCTCCTCTTCCAGGTCTGGTATTAAGGTGGTGAAAATATTAAATGGGGAATTCTGATCTCCCCAGAGCTTGGGAAAATGGAGTTATTGACACCCCCACCATCCAGAGGAGTTTGTGGTGTCTCTTTGGAAGAGCTGGAGCTTCATTTTCACAGCAGAGCCTTGAGTGCAAGGCTTTGGGGAAGGTGAGTGGATCAGAGCTGCTGGCTGTGCACAGGGAGTTTTGGGAATGCTCTTCACCTTTGGCAGAGCCACTTCAGCTCTGGCTTTGATCCTGAGCTACCCAGAGCTTGGGAAAATGGAGTTATTGAATGCATTTCTGAAAGCCCCCACTGTGAGGAGGAGTTTAGTGGTGTCTCTTTGGAAAAGCTGGAGCTTCATTTTCACAGCAGTTCAAGGCTTTGGGGAAGGTGAGTGTGGGTCAGAGAGCTGCTGGCTGTGCACAGGGAGTTTTGGGAATGCTCTTCACCTTTGGCAGAGTCACTTCAGCTCTGGCTTTGATCCTGAGCTCTGTTGTAACCTGCTGCTGGATTTGGGGGTGCTGTCTGTGTGGGGTAACTTTGGTTTCCTATCCCTCCCATCCTTGTTTCAGATTATTTTCTTTGGTTATTCCCTGTCACATCCACTGAGCTGGATTTAAAAAGCCAGCACAGGGGGTGCTGGTGACAGTCTGGCACTGATTTTGTGGGTTCTTCAGTCCTCCCAGAAGCTGATAACCTTTAAATAAAAAATTTTAAACACAATAACCTTCCTGAGCAGTTGTGACCTTGGGTAACTTCCTAAAACCTTTCATCCCATAAATGAGTGTAAGTTTGTTAACACTGGGGTGATACCCAACAAAATGTCCTGGTAAGACACATTTCAAATTGTGGTGTTAAAGTGCAAATGATGGGAAGCTTTGGAACCCTGCTCTCCATTCCTAAGGCAGCAGGAGTTTCCAGATCCTCCCTGTTTGCTCTGCAGGGATTGTTCTGGCCTCTCATCAAGGATGGACAGACTCATTAAGCTGGACACTCACCACGTACTAATGAGCCCTTGATTTGTTTAAGTGGCCCCTGCAAACACAGGACCACTTCCTACTGCAGGGCTTTCCAGGGGAAATCTGATAAAATGAGTAAGAAAGCACTGGCTGCTGGATTGGGATCAAATTTTAAAGATCAGCTCGAGACATTTTCTCCAAAGGCCTGTTCTGTATTTATCTTGTTTTATTGGTTTGCTTTTGCCCTTTATTTTGAGGTTTGGTTCAGCTGTTTCTGGGTTAGAGTAAATATTGGTTACAGGTGTTTATTCCCCATGAGCAGTGCTTATTTTTTAAAAATGGAATTATTACTTCCTATAGACTAGTTCTAGACTGTAACAAATATTCTGGATATTTATCTTTCTAATGGACTGGTCCCTGCTCCTCTCCCACCCCTTGTCTGCCTGTGAACTCCACACCTGGAGTTCCTTCTGCTCACCTCTGGGAGATTCTGCTGGGGAGACAACAGGGATTATAAAACATCTTTCTTTTCCATCAGAAAATTCTTGGGGAACAGGTGGAAGGTTCGTTTTCAAAGTGAGACTCAACCCATGGCTTTCTTTAATACAGTAATTTAGATGCAGTGGACATAACTGTGCAAAATGACACATAATATTAGTAATAGATACACATAATAATAAATACACATTATACATGATAATAAGCCTTGTTTTTGCAGTTTTGCATTCAGGGAAGACTTCTGTGAAATGATTTTAAGAGGAATTTCAGATCAGCCCAGGTGTTGGGATATGAACCCCTGATATTTTTTAGCTCTTTGCCTGCCCACAGCCAAACTGGTGGAGATTGCCTGGTGGAAAATGCCTGTGTTATATTGTTATATATTTTTAATTGCATTTAATTCTTGGGGAATGCTGAGAAATGAATTGCTCACTGTTGTGGAACAGAAATCCTATTCAGGCTGGAGTTTTATATTGTTTGAAACCCCTAAAAGGAGAATAATTCTGAGGTACAAACAGCAATGCTGGTACCTCTGGTGGGTCCAGGGGATCATTTCAGGTTATCAATACTTTTAAATTTTGATTGGAGTTCCATTCTCCAATACCCTGACTGTGCTGCTTTCCTTTCCTTGGTCCATGTGAATGAAGGGCAGATGCTGCTTAGGTGTTTTTGGCTCATTTGAGGATTTGGGGACAAATTAAAGGGTGTTTAAAGTGCCTTTGGAAGCAAAACTTGCAATAAAAGGATTGTATGGGGTTGTGATTTTGCTGCTCTGGAATTTCCCAGTATAACCCTGTGTGTGGCCAGGTTTTTATCACCAAATAAATGATTGCAGGGAGACATTCAGATGCTTTCAACAGCTCCAGGATGATAAAACCATTTCCCATGTAAAAAATCCCAAAAAAACCTCTGCTCTGTTTAATTGGAACAGATTAAGAAATGCAGAATATTCCTCCTGCATACAGAAATACATTTTATCTTTTAAATCAGATTATAGAAACTAATATAATTAGGCAATCCTGAGTATGCTGGGTTTTCTTCCCATTCCTTTAAAGATTGCATTGCTAACAAATATTCTGCTGTTTAATTAAAATCTCCAGCAGAAAATAAATCAGTTTTCATGGATCTCTTAATAGCCAGCCAGTCATGAGAAACAATTTCCAAATGCCCAACCTTTGTCTGGGAGTCTCAGAAGTGAGGAGTGTGGAACGTTAATTAGGATTCAGGCAATATCCTCAATTAGGATTGGGATTATCTGCCTCCCTTTGGACACCTGAAGATGATCCCAGGTATCTGTTTCTCTGTTCTTTTGCAGGAGTTGATTTGTCATATTTGGAAGGTTTTTAATGTCAGAACTATTTTTATGAAATACAAACCCCTCATCACTGTTACTAATTTTTGAAGAGCATTGTTTGTGTGATGTTTTGAGATGGTTTCTCAAGCTTTGTGGGCTGTGAGGTATTTTTAAAGTGTGGCCTTTGATTTGGTGTGAAAAATGGCCCAATTAACTTTATTTTGGTCTCATCTTCTTGCTGATGCAGTGATGCTTCTGACAAGTGATGAAGTCACAGTGAATGACAGCACTGCTCCCTTTTCCTTTAGTGATGGGAAGAATTAAAGCTGAAATAAAGTCAGTTTGGGGGATCATTTCCACAAAACCCCAAACTTTTGGATTCTTTGCAGAACTTTAAGTAAACCAAAGGGCAAAACCAATTTTCTGCCACCTGTTTGTCTGACACTGAAGTGTTTTTTATCGCCCACAACTCTTCAGTTTTGTGTGAAGTGCTCCAAGTTCCTGCAGTAATTGTATTTTCTGCTCTGTAATGGGCAGGTAATGAGGTAAACTCATTTAGAGGGTCAGTCAACAGCTGATTTCCTGTAGCATTTTAGTAATCTCATTAAATGACTAGTGGCTAACTTTTAAATGGCAGTAATAGATCATTCCTTAGGGCTGTGTTTTTATTTGGAGACTGAGTGTGGCAGCAGGATTTAGGCTGGTCTGGTCCCATTTAAACCTCAAAACTCCTGGCCCAAAATGAAACCTTTTGAAATTAGCATTATTAATCAAGTTTAACAGTCAGTTTTGTCTCTGATGAACCCATGTACAAAGAAATTGGAGTGCTGATGTGGAGGGAAAGAGTGATGTTGAGCTGGGATGATTCAGGGGTGCTCAGATATCCTGCAGCCAGCTCCAGGATGGAATTGAATAAATAAATTAAAGAAATATGACCTTTCTGAAGGGAAAACCTGTCTGCACTGAATAATCAAATCAGATTTGGGAATGGCTGTCCCAGGCAGTGCTGCTCCCATTTTCTTTTTAACCCAAAAAAACTGGGAATGGCTGTCCCAGGTAATACTACTCCCATTTTTTTGCCAAAAATCTGGGAATGGCCATCCCAGGAAATTCTGCTCCCAATTTTTTGCCAAAAATCTGGGAATGGCTGTCCCAGGCAGTGCTGCTCCCATTTTTTTTCTGCCAGAAAATGGGAATGGCTGTCCTAGGTAATACTGCTCCCATTTTTCTGTCAAAGATCTGGGAATGGTTGTTCCAGGCAATGCTGCTCCCATTTTTCTGCCAAAAATCTGCAAATTATTTTCCCAGGTAATACTGCTCCCATTTTCTCTGTCAAAATCTGGGAGTGGCTCTCCCAAGTAGTACTGCTCCCCTTTTTTTTTTTTTTATTTTTTATTTTTTTTGCTAAATAAAAAGGGATCAGCTTCAGAACCCAGCATCCAAGTGTTCCCACCATCCCATAAATCCCTGCCAGTCCCTCTCAGAGATTTGACCCCTTTTTGGTGGGACTCTGTCCTTGACCCTTTTCCTGCTGTCTCAATTCCAGGATCTTCCCTTCACTCCCACCTCCTCTGTGCCAGCACTATCTGGACACATCATTCCCACCCCAGAGGGATCCATCTGCTTCTTGTTCCTGCCTCTTCCCATATCTTCCCTTCCTAGCCCAGTTTTTCCTGTTTTCCCACCACACACTCAATATTTTTTCCCTCCTCATGCAATTCCTTCTCATTATTATCTAGAAAATAAGCAGAAAGTCAATATCTCAGCAGATGGATCCAGCCATTCCACACTCCAACTAAACTGGGATGAAATGCTGCCAGGGTTTGGACACTGAAACCCAAATCTTCCAAGGATTTACCCAAAAATTTACCCAAAACCCTGTGCTTAGTGGGAGCTAAACTGGACACTGTTCCAGCACTTCTCTTGATGTTTAGGTGAAATAAATTGATTTTTGAGAATAATGCAGCTGAAAAGAGCCATGAAGGATGTATGAGGTTGTCTCTTATGTAGGAATATTTTTTTTTCCCTTTTGGGATAAAAGATGTGGAATGTCCCTTATTTAGAAATGTTTTTTCTCTTTTGGGATGGTGGGACAAGGTAGGTGGGGGAGGATCCTTGGAACTATTTTCAAACTTCCCCAGCTCTAATGAAAAAATGATGGCATTTTTAGAAAAAACAACTTTAAGGCCCCTTCCAAGCCTTCCATGATTTTCAGTTACTGTGGGCATGAGTAGATGGGGTTTCTATTTCATGTGGGATGAAACTCATCACTGAGATACAAACATTTAAGTAAAATCCTCTCTCCATAACCAAAAACACAAAAGCCTCAATTTGGATTAAACCAGCCATCTGATATTTTTTTCTGAGTCTATGACTATCACAAACTGAATTTTGGACAGATTAAGAAACACTTAACTTGATAAAAAGCCTAGAATTTTAATATTTTTTTTAATGAAAGCATTTATTCAAAATACCTTCTCATTTTCTGCAGCATTTCTCTCTCAGCTCAGTGCTGTGAATTCCTGGCCTCTGTGAGAGATCCCACTTGAGAACCCAGATTGGTGCCAGCTTTTCTCAAGTGCTGCTGGAAATAGATTCCCACCACCACCCCCTGAGGGAAAAAGTCGTGGTGTTTACTGAGCTGGAGCTGAGTGTGTCATCCTGGCAGGGGCTGTGGGGATAACAGACCAAACAATGCTTTGGAATCTGAAGTAAATCCTGGTTTTTATGGCTGTGACATCAGCAAAGCTGGCTTTACATGGCCAGCAGTGTTTGGGTTGTTCCACATCCCATCCATGCATGTTTGCACTAAAATCTGATTTGAAATGAGGCACATCAGGAAGAAAAATAGCAGGAAAATCAAGTCAAGTTATTGGAGAGGTGATGGGTCAGAAGTTCCTTCACTCTTCCCATTATCCTCTTTATTTTTATCTCTTTTTTATCTTTATCTGTTATCTCTTTATACTCTTTTTTTTTTTTTCCCAGCTGCTAATTCCTGGTAAGGACATGCACAACTAAGAGACTTTTTAGGAGGATTGAGAGCTCTGGGTGGTTTCCTTTCCTCATTCAAAGAGGTTTTTTTTACACATTTTGCTGTGTAAATATTCTGGTGCTGTTGAGTGAAAGCAGGGTTGGACCAGAAAAACTTAATGGAGGAGTAGAAAAGCAAAATTTGTCTCATTAGATGGAATTGTAGAGTGGAATGGTTTGGCTTGGAAAGGACCTTAAATCACATCTCATTCCCAGGGCAGGGACATTCCAGTTATCCCAGGTTGCTCCAAGAGTCCAAAGTGGCTTTGGACAATTCCAGCATGGATTTTCCACACTGCAATTCTGTTTTTGTGCAATCCTTGTTCTCCCTGGCACCAGGAGTGCTGTTCCCACACTCAGGGCTTAGTCACTGCAAAGCCAACCAGCTCAAATATATCCTCATTTCCAAGCTGAGAGGCAACATACTCTGAAAAAAAGGAAATTATTTATTAGCAAATGGGTCTGCCATGTAAAATATCAGTGTGAAGCACAAAGGTGAGCAGAGCAGATTGGTTTTCTGTACCTCAGAGGCAGCATGAGCACAACCTCTGATGCAAATGTTACTATAGTAACAGTGGTTTTATTTAAAAGCCCATTAAATAGACATATCAAACACATCCAGCCTGTCAAAATGAAAGTTAAACTGCACAGCCTGCTGCTTCAAGGACCACTGTTTTTTGGTTTTGGTTTTTTTGGTTTTTTTTTTGCCAAACTAGTGTATTTTGCTGCAATTTCCCCCTTGAATGCACTCAGGATCCTCTTCTTGCCAAATGGCACCATGGCACTTGGGAAATAAGCTGCACTAATGGTGACAGCACTAATTACCTGGGACCTCTCTTGCCATGTGAAGGCTTAAAAAGGGATGGAAATTCCTGCTAGATCATTCCCTTCTTCCTCCCTCAAAAGCTTATTCTTAACAGAGCTTAATTATTAAAAAATAAAGAATATGTTATGAAATATTATTTATTCCACTGGTTCAGCTGAACTTGCTTGGCAAGCCAAGGGTGTTTGGTGCCTCTTGATTTTCCTCCTTTTTTTCCCCTCTTCCCTTCTCCTTGAGCAGCTGCTGTGTCTCTGCCCCTCCTGGCCCAGTGTCAGTTCTGCCTCTCAAACCCTTGCTTTGATGATAAAATAATTATAGATTTGCATAAATTAAGAGTTATATCTTGGGAAGTATCAAGGGATTTATGGTTTTGTGCTCATATTTTTTAATTTTGGAAACTTCCCTGTGCTTGCTGTGCTGTAAACTCCTGGGGTTCTTTGCCTACAAGATGAATAGTTGGGACAAGGGATGGAGGGACAGGAAAAGAGGGAATGGCTTCACATTGGAAAGAAAGTTGGTTTGGATTGGATATTGGGAAGGAATTCCTGGCTGTGAGGGTGGGGAGCCCTGGAACTAGAATTCCCAGAGCAGCTGTGGCTGCCCCTGGATCCCTGGGAGTGCCCAAGGCCAGGCTGGAGCAGCCTGGGACAGAGGAAAATGTCCCTGCATGGCAGGGGTGGCACTGGATGGGATTTAAGATCCTTCCAACCCAAACCCAGCCTGGCATCTCTGATCCTCCTCAGATAATCTATATGGATGTAAAGCCAGGCAGCAGATTATTGACTCAGGAAAGCTGAGCAGGGGATTAGGAATTTTTATTTCTCAAAGACCAGGGAATTATTATGATCCGCCACACAGAGGCTCTGTGACTTTATCCAGCATAATTGGTGGAAGGAATTGCTTTAATGTCACATTTTTAAAATAAATAAACCCTCAAGGCAGAAATTCTGTTCTGTGTTTCTTGCTCACACTTAGATTCAAAACATGCACATAGGTCACTGAAATCTTCTCATGTGCTTTGCAAAACCACTTGGGGCTTGGTATTTTATGATATTTTGTTGTTTTTCAACATGAAACTTGTTGAAAGGCTTCTGGCCCTCTGTTATTTTTATAATGCTGTGAGGGAGAAAACCGAGGTGAAACATAGATGCTGAGAGATAAAAAACCATTTCCTTGTTTGTATTTATAATAAAAGCCTCTCCAAAAGTTGTTCTAATTCCACAAAAGGGGGAGGCCCCAGAAAGAGGGGATGCTGTGCTGAGGCTGGAGAACATCCTGGATGCTGGATTTCCATATCCTAGTGAATAAAGCACAGAGAAACTGAAAATCTCTCAAAATAGTATTGGCAAGACAGAGGTGAGGTAAAGTGAGGTAATTCTGACACAAAGAGAAACAACAGAACAGGGATGAAAATATTTGAGCAACAAGATGTCAATTCCTGGGACACCTCCAGGGATGGGCACTCCAACCCAAGCCCTGAGCACCTTTCCATGGGGAAATCCCTGCTGATGTCCAACCTGACATTGTCCTGTCCCTGCTCCCTGACTCTCACCTGGTTCCCCAGTCCTGTCAGGGAGCTGTGGAGAGCCAGATCAGCCTTAGGAGCCTCCAGGAGAGCTGATCTATAAAGAAAGACAATAAACTGAAGTTTACACAAAGGATGAT
Organism: Luscinia luscinia; assembly: GCA_034336685.1. Lineage (NCBI taxonomy): Eukaryota > Metazoa > Chordata > Aves > Passeriformes > Muscicapidae > Luscinia > Luscinia luscinia. The sequence continues at coordinate 28,349,494 of CM067615.1, forward strand.
CAGTATCAAACAACATAACACACGTCAAAGAACTCTGAGAGGAGGAATCACCTGTCTTCTGTCTTCCACAAGAGGATTAAGCTCAAGGAAGTTTTAGTTTAGTTGTTATGGGAGGGGAAAAAAGTTTCAAAAATAAATAAATAAATATGCACTAATAGAAGCTTTGTAGGGATTTTTTTTTTTTTTTACTGGTTGGCTGAACAGCAGTGGCACATGGGGAGGTGAAAGAAAACTCTGTCAAATGTTTGTCTCAAGATATTATAAATAAAAGGATTTTCTAGTGGCAGCTTTTGACAGCTTTTGCTTATGCTGTGAAAGTCTGGGAAATGAAAGCTTCAGTGGCTTCCTGACCTCAGACATGAGTTGTGTTTAGTCAGATTTCCCACACTGCCATACTAGAATCAGGAAATATTTTAAAAATAGAATTTATCAATTAAGAGAGGGTTATTTTAATAAGGAGTGAAAGTGGCTGATGCTGCTTTGAGGAAATGGGTTGTGAATTACAGAAAGTCAATAAATAAATTAAAGCCAAACAGTGGGTTTGCTCATGGGAGAAGTGTTTACACCACCCAAAAGATAGTTCCAGTCTGCTTACTTGAGAAGAGCTTGCAATAGGGAAACAAAAATATTTGTCTTCATACTCATGAAGCAGAGATAGTGGGTTTGCATTTCTTTTAAAATAATATTGCTGGAGAGAAAAAACATTGTATAAAATCCTCAGCTGGGCCTGGCTGGGACTTTCCAGTCTCTGGTTCACTGGATCTAAATTTTTGCTGCCTTGTACAAAAGGATGAGCACAAGCAAAATTAAAGGTCCATATTTCCTAGCAGGGCTCAGTCCTTGCTTGAAATTCCTTGAAATAATTTTTGGGTGTTGTTTTTTTTAATTGCAAGTTCCTGTTAAATACATGGTATTGCTTTACACCTGTCAACTCCTCAAACACTGAAGTGCAAAAGGGTCAAAAATGTGATTTAGTCCATTACTTGTGGAGTAAAAGGCAATTTATATCAACTGCCAGCAGGTAATGGATATGTGCATTATAGCACAACCAGGTCTTGAGATATTTGAATTAATTAACATCATTCAGAGGCGCCAGGCCAGGCTGGATGAACCTTGGACAACCTCGTGGAAAGTGGCAAAGGTGGAATGAGATGGACTTGAACTCTTCCAAGGTTCTCCCTTCTGTGTCTGTAGGAATTTTAGTTTCCTGCTCCCTGGTTATCCTTCTTGCTTCCTGGTCAACATTGGTGTTTTTGTGCCAAGGAGGAGATTCTGATGGAACAGAGCAGATCCCAAATCCCCCCAGTGTCCCCTCCTGGCAGGAGCTGTGCAGAGCCAGAAATTCCCCCTGAGCCTCCTTTTCTCCAGGCTGAGCCCCTTCCCATCTCCTCAGGGATTCTCCAGCCCCTTCCCAGCCCCTCAGGGACTCTCCAGCCCCTTCCCATCTCCTCAGGGACTCTCCAGCCCCTTCCCAGCCCCTCAGGGATTCTCCAGCCCCTTCCCATCCCCTCAGGGATTCTCCAGCCCCTTCCCATCCCCTCAGGGATTCTCCAGCCCCTTCCCATCCCCTCAGGGATTCTCCAGCCCCTTCCCATCTCCTCAGGGACTCTCCAGCCCCTTCCCATCTCCTCAGGGATTCTCTAGCCCCTTCCCATCTCCTCAGTCCCTCCTGGGGCTCCAGCCCTTTCCCAGCCCTTTTCCCGCTATCCCGTGTGAGAATCCCGGTGCTCCAAATCCTTCTCCGCTATCCCATATGAGGATCCCGGTGTTTCAAACCCTTTCCCGCTATCCCGTGTGAGAATCCCGGTGTTTCAACCCTTTCCCAGCTCCTTCCCCGCTATCCCGTGTGAGGATCCCAGCGTTTCAAACCCTTCCCCGCTATCCCGTGTGAGAATCCCGGTGTTTCAACCCTTTCCCAGCTCCTTCCCCGCTATCCCGTGTGAGGGGCCGGGGCGGGCGGAGCGCTGGGCCGGGGCGGGGCGGTGGAAGGGCCGGAGCTGAGGGGAGCTGAGGGAACCGGGAGAAACTGAGGAGAACCGGGCTGGGGACGGAGGGATCGGGGCTGAAGGGAGCCCGGGAGGCTGAGGGGAGCCGGGGAGGCTGAGGGGAGCCGGGCTGAGGGCTCAGGGCTGAGGGGAGCGGAGCTGAGAGAAGCGGAGCTGAGAGAAGCGCCCCGCCGGCGCTCGCCATCCGAGCAACACCGCGGCAGCATCGCTTCAGCCGCCGGTCAGAGAACAAGGAGAAGCAGGTTGGTGAATTTTTTATCCCCTTTTTTATCCGCTTTTCCCCCCCTTTAATTTCCTGAGCCATCCCCCTGAGCACAGCCCGCGGCCGGTCCCACATCCCGCTCACAGATCTGGCCGAATCAGCCCTTTCCCTCCTTATTTCCCTGAGATCTAAAAGAAAAATAAATCTCGGTGAATGTGCCCTGTGAGTCCCCGATGCTGCGGGAGCTGTGATAGAAGAGAACTTGGGAAAGTGAATGAGCGGATAGTATTTATAAACGAAGTTTATAATGAACATAGGAGAGCCCCTAACTTCCAATAAAGTGCCCATAAAGTGAATATAGCATTGAAGTGCCAAGGAATCGCAGGAGCTCTGTAAGGAAGGACAGACCCACAGCATGAACGAGGTGCAGTTTCAGTACGAACAAGAGGAATTCCACGGTCTGCAGAAACTCTGAAGAGTTTGGGACGTTTTGCTGTCGAGTCTTGGGGGAGAGTTGGATTTGTAGCTGTGCTTCTGTCCAACTTGCCTTTATTAAAGCTTTAATATTAGCAAAATTATTCAGTGTGGGTCATACTCATTTCTGTTTTGTGTGTGCCACTTACTCAGGACTCTTTATTAAGAATGATTTTTAATATGCTCAGTGGAAAGCTCTTGGAACCCTTAAAGAGCAGGTCAGAAGATGCTGTGCATAGACATTATTACTAAATATTTTTATGCTTTCTAGAGATTTTTAATATTTAAAACCAGCTGTAATTCAAAGGTCAGGGATGGTTTATATGGTTTTCCATGCAGGTATTTGTGGGTCCTGCTCATTTCAGGTTGTGCTGAACCTGTTTCCCATGTTGATAAGCCAGGGAATTCTGTGATTTCTCACCTGTAAATAAAAATGGTCTTATTTCATTGCTCTCCTCCTGTAAATAAAAATGACTTTTTTATTGCTCTTCTCTTTGCCTGTCATATCTGGTGTCTTGGTTTTAATCCCAACTTTTCTTGCTGAGCTATTCTGTGATTCTGTAGTTGATATGGAAAGGAATATAGTATTTATATAAGAAATTAGAAATTTCTTCTACACAGTAGCAGTCAGTGGTACCAGAATAATTTAAGATATATTTGTTCAAAAGGACCCCAATTTCAGAATAATTTAAGATATATTTTTTCAAAAGGAACTCAGTTCCTTCATTTTGTATGGACACTTCCCCAGCTACAAATAAACCAATTTATCCTGGCTGTCTTAATTGATTCTCTCCAGGTCAGAGCTTACAAGTTTTAAAGTAAGTCTTTATTTAACTTCCTGTTCCCTGCAAATGTTCCTGTAAAACTTGTGTTCTTTCTTACAATGCAGTAAAGAATTCTGGCAAGTTCACTCTTCTCACTGGAAAAGGTTTTGGGGAATCCCATCTGCTCCAGCAGGGCATTTATCCTTCCCTGGGATTTATCTGTAGCTCTCTCTTTTTACCCAAGTCTGCCAAGTTTACACAAGGCAGGCTGAACTTTGAACAGAAAAGGGGCTGATTCTGTGGCCATGCAGCTTGCAGGGCTTTTTGGTCATGCACAGCACAGGGTTTGGTCAGGAATGTTTTTGGAGCTGGAATTGGAAAAACACCTCAGTGAAACCAGCCTAGGTGGATGTGACAGGAGATTCCAAGCTGGGCTGAAAAGTGGTTTTGTCTTCTGCTCCAGATATTAAATCAGTGCTGACATCAGTCTCTGACTGCTCTATCAGATCATTTTTATGTCAGAATCCCAAATTATTGAGTCCAACATCAAGTCCAACCTTGTGCCCAGCCCAGAGCCCTGAGTGCCACCTCCAGGAGTTCCTTGGACACCTCCAGGGATGGGCACTCCAAACCTCCCCGGGCATCCCCTGCCAATCCTGGCCACCTTTCCAGGGACAAATTCTCCAATTTTTTTTTCTTCCCTTCCATCAGGAAATTTAAAAGCCTTTACCTTCACTAAACTACATATAAATTATAATTTTCCTTCCCTATGGGGTTCTGGGGCTCTGTGGTTATTTTCTTCTCAGTGTAAATGGGTGTTTCATGGGGGAATCTCTAACACCCAGGACCTATTAATAACTTTATAAATTTTGAAATGGAGGTCCAGTTTTCTTGGAAGTGATCTCTGCAGTTTCCTGCTGGGAAGAGAGAATTTTTGTTGCACCTGTAAAAGAGGAACATGTGCTATTTCTCACCAAACCATTTAATAGTGTGCATAATGTACATTTGTGTGAAATAAACTCTTTAAAAATGTCCTTTTTACTTCTGAAATTAGGAAAAATCTAGGTAATTTCAATTATTTGGAAAGAATTCCTGCCTGTATCTTTGTGAAACATCATGATAGCTCCATAATGCCTCTGGCCCTCATGGCTTTCTGACAGAAATAAATTAATGGAAAAGGAAAAGGTGAAGTGGTCACCTACCAACTGTGCTGAGAGCCAAATTGTCCCCTGAGATAGGGGGCTGAGAAAATCCAAGGTTCCCTCTTTAATTGCTGAAAATGGAGCTGAAAAAGCACCTGGAGGATGGGGAGAAAAGTGGCTGGGATTGATGGATCCTGCAGAGCACAGTGCTGCTAAAATTCAGTTTTTGTGGGAGAGCAGGCAGGGAGACAAGGCTCTGGGAATTGTGACATTCCTGGGCAGCTGGCTGCTGCTTCAGGTGCATATGGAATATAGAAATAAATGTATTTTCCAGGACATGCAGCCCCTAACTGCAAGGTCAGTGCATTACATAACCTTGGCACTGCCTCTCTTGGCTGCAGGGATGTTCTCAAGGAAACTCTTCTCAGAAATATTTCAGGAATTTTCCCTTTGGAGGGATTCCCTAACTCGAATTTCTCACCCTGGCATTTGCTGTCTGACTTGAGCTGTGGATTTTACTCAGCACTCAGTTCTTGACTACAACAGCAGCCAAACTCTCCTCTGTGGAGCTTTGAGTACGAAAATATATTTAGATTTTAGCAAAATGTATGTAACTATTGGGTGAAAATAAAAAAGAAGAAAGTATCTGAAATGGAGGAACAATAACAAAATGTTGCTGTAAAGTTTAAGTGAAGTCTTCACTGTTGAAATGGAATTCACTGTGTATGCTGCACTTGGAAAATTCTGATTTTTTTCTCCATTTCTGGCCTGTTCTTCCTTTCCTCGTGTAGGGAGAAGAGTCTCTCCATCCCAGAGTGTTGGAATGAGATGATTGTTATGTTTCTTCTCAAACCATTCTGGTTTTCCATGATTCTGGTTACAAAAGTGTGAGCATCAAATGAACTGAAATACACCAAAATGAAATGATAGACTGATAATTAGAAGCCCTGCATTAATTTTCTGTGTGTTTTTCAGGTCAAACAAAACAAGATGTGTTGGCAAATCATCCCAACCACGTTTGTGCTGATGGGTAAGTCACTAAAGAAACATCCCAAAAACCAGTTTGGGATAACTTTTCAGATCAGGAAACATCAGTAAAAAATCCAAATGAGATAAAAATTTGTGGGGAGCTGGTTTTGTGGCCCTGAAGTGCAAGGAAAAGCCCTGTGCTCCTGGGGGATGCTGCCACTCCTGCTCCCATGGACACAGGGCTGCCAAAGGGTGCTCAGCTCCCTCCAAGTGCTGCATTAATTAACTGGGAAATGCCTCTGACAATATTGGCACCTGCTCTGCAAGGACAGCTGGTATTTGCCTTTCTTTTTTTTTTTTATTAAAATAAGGACTATTTCAAGGGTTTGGTGGTGGTGCTTAGGGAGAAAGCAAACCCTGTAATCCAGTGGAGTTCTTTTGAAAATTTGTCTCATTTTTACAAAATATGAATCAAAAAGATGAAAAAATCATTAGATTTAGGTACATTTACATGCATAAGCACCTCTTTATCTTGTCTGTATGTATTTTATCCACTCAGTATCAAACACTGCATTGTTGAAATTCTTTTAAATACCTTTTGTGATCTGAACAAATTGAGTAGCTTTAATTGGAAAGCCTGGATGCTGCAGGGAGGTTTCCTGGGATTTCAGAGCAGTTTGTCACCCTCTGATGGCCCTGCTCACCCCAGCTCTGGGGACAGAACTGCAGGCCAGGCCTTCCTCTGGCTCATTTGAACTTCATTTTTTTCCATTTCTGAAGAAAGGGGCTGAGCATGTCCTTGACTTTAAAAGATTTAATTAATCCCTTGAGATGAGTTGTGATGCACAAGGGGGAAGTTCCTTAGGAAAAGAGATGAGCTGGGGACTGTGTTGGTTCTCTGTCCTGCTCTGGGTCACTTTTTTGTCCCTTTTAAAATCATGGATTATGTCCTGAGAGTTTGTTTGCTGCACTCCTCCTGCTGGAGGCCTAATGAAGCTGGGATTTCCAGAGGCACAAACTCTAGTGGGAGAGGAGGGAAGAGCAGAACCCAGCAGGAGTCTGGCAGCACCAGGTCTGTGTGGGGAGAAAGCAAAACCCTCTGCAGAGTAACACTGCATCTTCTGGTTTTAACAGCTTTTTAAAGAGCTCTCATTTCATATTTTGATATTATTTAACTCATTTTAAATAACAATAACTCTGTGCTAGAGAATTAGGAATTTCTATTAATCCAACAGTGGCAGAGATATTCTGGCATTTCTTATTTTGGCTGTTGCAAGGCATAGAGCATCAATTAATTTCTATTTCATGAACTACTTAAAATTTCTGCCCTTCCTGAGCAAAATGCAAAGTGCACCAATGCCCCTGTGCCTTGCTGCAAGTAGAGCTTTAATCTTTAAATTCACAGAGTTTTACAGGGAGTTGTTTCCTGCTCATTCTCCTCTAAACCATTGTGAGCACTATTCAAGCTATGACATCAACAAATGTGCTCAGAGTGGTTTTATTTTAAGTCTGATGGAAAAAAAAAGATCATTTTCCAGCCTCTCACTTCCCAGATAATGCCCTGGGGTTGTGCAGTTGCACCCACAGTAATATTGTCCTTTTTTTCTTTAAGAGTGACAGTGGGACAATGTTTTAGATTTACAACAGGATTATGTTTTTATTGAAATGGAGCTGTTTTAAAAGAGCTGGGGGGGATCTGTTCCAGCACTACATGGGAGGATGAGACTCATCCCAGTTTAGGATTCACTTCACTTTAGGATTCACTGTAGTCTTGGTTAATAAAAGCAAATTTCTCCCAGAGAGATGCTTTGCCTACAGCCTTGGCCTTGACATTTTTCCAGAGATTGAGAATAAAGTTTGGGTGCAATGAGGTTGGGGTGAAAGGCTGGGATTGTCACCTGTGGCACCATTCACAGAGGATATTTGTAGTAATTTTGTCTTTACCTAGAGGGAGTGTTTTTATTAATTTTGTCTGATTTTTACCTAATGAATGGATTTCTGTATCACATCAACCACTCCCTTTTAATTGTTTAAAAAGATGAAATTTTCCTTTTATTTCCAGTACTTTGTATTTTCAGATTTCCTTCAGATGGCAGCTGCCCATTGCATGGTCCATCCAGTTCCTCCCAGGAATTTCACACTGCCCTGTGTGCTGCTGAATGAGACCTTTTTAAGCCCTTTCTCTGCTGGCAGCTGGAGGAGAGAACTTGGAGCATCCAAAATCAATCCTTTAATGAATGAAGAAAATTTTCTGTGTTGCCTTTGGAGTGCCAGCAGCATTGATTGTTCTTTGTACAGAGCAAGCATGCAGGCAAGGAAGTTTATTCCTTCAGAAATAAATCTCTCTGCTCCTCAGCAAATAGGTGGGTTTAGCACTCAAAGGCACAAGGAGTTAATTCTTCCAAAAATATTTAGGTTTTTTTGTTGTTTGGGAGGAGAGGGGTGAGTTGGATTAATGGGGATTCACTTTTATCCTGGGCAGGCAACACAGTGTGGTAAAATCCTTCCTGAGGGTGGTAAAATCCTTCCTCAGAGAGGTAAAAATCCTTTTCTAATGTGGTAAAATCCTTCCTCTGTAGTAAAATCTTTCCTCAGGGTGGTAAAATCCTTCCTCAGTGTGGCAAAATCTTCCCTCAGCATGGCAAAATCCTTTCTCAATGTGGTAAAATCCTTCCTCAGTGTGGCAAAATCCTTTCTCAATATGGTAAAATCCTTCCTCAGTATGGTAAAATCCTTCCTCAGTGTGGTAAAATCCTTTTTTATGTGGTAAAATCCTTTGTCAATGTGGTAAAATCCTTCCTTCCTCTGGGTGGTAGAATCCTTCCAGAGAATGTGGTGGAAGATGGAGGAATTGTACAGCACAGGTTCAAAAGGGAAAAAAAAATTTGGCAGTTATTCCAGGGGAATTGTGAATAAAATATGGAGTACTGCATAAGAGGACATAAACCCAGATCTTCAAAGGAGTTCAGACACTGTGAGGAATATTTGAAATATTTTTGGTGGATGAGGGCTTCAAACTCCATCAGCAGGCAGGGGAGATGGAGAGCAAATGGCATCATTTCTACAAGGATGATGAGGCTTTAAATAATAAATGTGCAGTAAATATCTGTACATGGAATAGGATTTTTTTCCCCCAAGGTTTTTTTCCTCCTCCTGTCTCTGAGGAACACAGAGCTGGCATCCTGCTGCCAGGAATCTCATTGACCTCAGTAAGGTAGAATTTCATTTCACAAATCTGCTGAGGCTGTGCCACTTCCCAGGACACAGCAAGCACCATCAGCTGCATTTTTCTTCACCCTGCAGCCTTATTTACCTAAATCCAGGTAAAAATATTCCTTCTTTAATCATGACACTGCAGAACCACGTGGATTATGAGCCTTGGAAGGGTTTAAGGTGCCCAAATCAGGTTATTGATAAATATTTTCCCATTTGTGGTGCCACCTCACTCTCAGGAATATCTGTTCCTTGTCCTCTCTTTGTGAGTTCTATCCAGGTATTTTATTTTGTTTTAATGCAGTTCAGAAATGTGTGATCCCTTTCCTTTGTCCAGATTGGAGCTGGAACATGGAATGTTGGGTTAGAGGCAAGCTGGACCTGTTGGTTTGTAACCTGCAGCTTTTGAGGCCAGACCTGAGAGCTGACCTGAAGGTGAATCTTTTCTACTCTGGGTAAGTACAGGCCCTGCTAAATTTGTCTGGAAAACTGAAAGCATTTCCTATAACATCAACATTCCAGCTCCCAGCATGGTGGGAGCTTCAGCTTTGCAGATTTTACTTTGTCCTGTCTAAAAGGAATCTGGAGAATATGGAAAATTTGTGGGTTTTTGAATGAAAAATGTTTGGAATGGAGAGTTCCCCTTCTCTGTCCTTCCCACATTTCATAAAATACTTTAATGAAATCAGCATTAACTTCTTACAGTATCTTGTTGTTAGAATTTTTTAATTTTAAAGTCTTTATTTGTTTTTGACCATGATATTGTCTCTCTTGAAGTACTTAACTTGTCATTGTGGTGAATATTCCCTGGAATGCTGAGAGATGGAATCATCCTGGCTGTGAGATGGGCAGGTCTTGTTACATTGGTTATAAAAAGATGTGTTTGATTCCATGAAACCACCCTGGGTTTTGTTTTTTTTCTGGATTATTGATAGGTTTAAAGGATTGCTGTAAACACCCAGATTTCATTTCCTTATGGAACAGGATAAACTGAAGTAGTTGAGTCAGCTGAACTTATAGGGGAGGACTTCCTGAGCAGCCAGATATCATTTGGCACAAATCATCCCTGTAGCCAGAGCACAAACCAAGAGTGTTATTTAGGAATAAATATGGATATTTAGCTGACACAATATTTTAATCCCATTTTGGTGAGGTGAGTTCCCATTTCCAGTGCTCCTCATGACTCCTGATTCCTGAAATACCATTCCATGGGTGTTTGTGGGGGAAGCAGCTCTGCCTTTCCAGTGATCCCAGAGCAGAAATCTCTATATTGTGATTTTTTGGGATGCCAGCAGATTGGAGCCCCAGCTGGGCTGAGGAGGTTCCTGTGTTAGGAAGGGAATTCAGTGAGTGCCATCCAATTTAGGAGAGCAGGCCCTGTGGCCTCATCAGAGTCTCTATTTGATTCCTCTTTGCTGCAAAGATGACAAACAAAGCAAAACCTTGGAGAACTCATTTCCCTCCCCACACTCCATATGAATCTTTTCCTTTTAGAGTCCCTGTGTTCTGGGGAACAGCAAGCACAAGCATTTCAGCCTTTGGGAGGTGACAGCTTTCCCTGTTGGCTCTCTGATACCTTAACATTTTATTCCTGAGCCAAAATACCTTGAAAACATTCCCAGTTTTAAAAATATGCATTCCTGGCATGTGTTTCTCCCTGGGAGTCTGGAGATCCAGCCAGGATTCTCACATGCAGGGCAATGCACAAAAATAATGATACAGGAGAATCTACAACAGAAAAGCTTGGGTCTCACAGCTTTGGGGTTTTTTGCCTTTTTTTTTTTAGTATTAGAGAAGTCTCCTGCTATTTACCACATCCACAGTTTTCCTGCTTGGAAATCTCAGGAGTGGGAATGTTCTGTTCTGCCCATGGCAGTGCTGTGTGAGAGGCTCAAGTGAGGTAGAGGATGAGGCTTTGAAAAAGTTATTCTAAAAGAATAGAATAGAAAAGGAAAAGATGAAAAAAGGTTATTCCAAAGCTTCATTAGACAAATTGGGTTGGTTGTCCACCAAACATCTTTCCAGCTGCCTGATCCCAGGAATGCTGTAAAATCCATGGTTAATTCCATGAGCTGGAATCTTTCCCTTGGGGATCTTGGTGAGTGCTCCTAGTTTCATTTTGAGCTCTGATTATCATTTGCCCTTTGAGCTCATGAGGCTGCATTCATATTTTGACTTCCTTGAAGTTCCTGGGAGGCTCTCCTCCTGTTCTGGGACTAAATTCCCATTTTTTTACAGGATAAATCCTGCAATTTTCATCAAGTGCATCAGTTGTGCATTGGGCCTCTCCAGCCAGAGAAAATCAACCTCTCATTAGAGATTGATGAGCTCAGCAGATCTGCTGAGTTTAATGGGGCAGCTTCTTCAAATAAGGATTTTTCTAGAGCTACCATTGATCAAAAACCACTGGGAAATATTTATGGAAAAATCCTGGAAGCCCCAGACAGCTTTTGTCCATCCATTCCCAATAAAGGCAGTGCTTGGGAAGGATGTAGGAATAATGTGGCAGCAGAGTTACAATGGTGACCCTATTTCACAGCCACCTGGTTGGGATGGACCTTTCCTGAAAATTCAGGTAATTCTTCCTAAAAGAAGTTTTACTTTTTTTCTTCTCAATTGCAAGAACAGGATTGAAATTCAGCCAGGACATTTTGCAGCATCTGATTGAAAGTCTCCAAATTCCCCATGGAGCCACAGATGAATTTAGCAGGAGAAACATCAACTTCTGAGGGGGATTGAATATAAATATAAAACATTTAGGACTTCCTAAATGTTTCTTTTCTGAGGTTTTCCAAGGTGTTGGCTAAAAGAACTGTCTGTGACAGGATTTGGGTGGAGGAGCCACTGGTCTCTCCTCAGCTTGTGAGGGTTAATAGGTCAGGAGAGGAGGTCTTTAGCATTTTTCTCCCTTTAAACTGCTTTTTTTTAAGTGCACAAGTTCATTTGGATGGTTAAAAGTTGAAATAATTATTAAGAATGGTGAGGGGCTGGTGTGGTGGTAACCACTTTCCAGAAAGATCAGATCAAAGACATGGTTTGAAGAAAAAACTACATTTTTATGGATTGATTGTGGCTTTTGGAGACCAATAAAATCTGTGAGCAACAGGAGAAGGCAGGGAAGCTTCAAAGAAAATTCTGCAAAGTCTTTGAAAGGAAATTCAGGAGAAAACAGTGGAGCCACATCTAGAAAAACAAAATTATTCCAAGTAATTTCAGAGCTCTGTGTCTGCCAGATACCATCAGCATAATTCCCGTGTCCTAAAGTCTGTGAGTCCTGGTGAGAATTGTTTTAGGAATGTCAGATTGACTGTCTGGAGCATTAATAAATATAAACCACACCTTGGTATGGACCTGGCTGGGGCTGTTCCTGCAGAGCCCAGGGGCTGGGAGGGCAGTGCTGCTGGAATTCTGTGTGTTTGCAGCCTCAGAGTATCCCAGCCCCGAGGTGGATGCAGAAGGATCAGTGAGGGGTGAGGGGAGTGGGGCTGGGATGGAGCAGGAGTGGGGCTGGGATGGAGCACGAGTGGGGCTGGGATGGTGCAGGAGTGGGGCTGGGATGGAGCAGGAGTGGGGCTGGGGTGGTGCAGGAGTGGGGCTGGGATGGTGCAGGAGTGGGGCTGGGATGATCCAGGAGTGGGGCTGGGATGGAGCAGGAGTGGGACTGGGATGGAGCAGGAGTGGGGCTGGGATGGAGCAGGAGTGGGACTGGGATGATGCAGGAGTGGGACTGGGATGGAGCAGGAGTGGGACTGGGATGATGCAGGAGTGGGGCTGGGATGGAGCAGGAGTGGGACTGGGATGATCCAGGAGTGGGACTGGGATGGAGCAGGAGTGGGACTGGGATGGAGCAGGAGTGGGACTGGGATGGTGCAGGAGTGGGGCTGGGATGGAGCAGGAGTGGGGCTGGGATGATGCAGGAATGGGGCTGGGATGGAGCAGGAGTGGGACTGGGATGGAGCAGGAGTGGGACTGGGATGGTGCAGGAGTGGGACTGGGATGGAGCAGGAGTGGGGCTGGGATGGTGCAGGAGTGGGACTGGGATGGAGCAGGAGTGGGACTGGGATGATCCAGGAGTGGGGCTGGGATGATGCAGGAGTGGGGCTGGGATGGAGCAGGAGTGGGACTGGGATGATCCAGGAGTGGGGCTGGGATGGAGCAGGAGTGGGACTGGGATGGAGCAGGAGTGGGGCTGGGATGGTGCAGGAGTGGGACTGGGATGATCCAGGAGTGGGACTGGGATGATCCAGGAGTGGGACTGGGATGATGCAGGAGTGGGACTGGGATGATGCAGGAGTGGGACTGGGATGATCCAGGAGTGGGACTGGGATGATGCAGGAGTGGGGCTGGGATGGTGCAGGAGTGGGACTGGGATGATGCAGGAATGGGGCCTGGGATGATCCAGGAGTGGGACTGGGATGATGCAGGAGTGGGACTGGGATGATGCAGGAGTGGGACTGGGATGATGCAGGAGTGGGGACTGGGATGGAGCAGGAGTGGGACTGGGATGATGCAGGAGTGGGACTGGGATGATGCAGGAGTGGGGCTGGGATGATCCAGGAGTGGGACTGGGATGATCCAGGAGTGGGACTGGGATGGAGCAGGAGTGGGGCTGGGATGATGCAGGAATGGGGCTGGGATGGAGCAGGAGTGGGACTGGGATGGAGCAGGAGTGGGACTGGGATGGTGCAGGAGTGGGGCTGAGATGATGCAGGAATGGGGCTGGGATGGAGCAGGAGTGGGACTGGGATGGAGCAGGAGTGGGACTGGGATGGAGCAGGAGTGGGGCTGGGATGGAGCAGGAGTGGGACTGGGATGGTGCAGGAGTGGGGCTGGGATGATGCAGGAGTGGGGCTGGGATGGAGCAGGAGTGGGACTGGGATGATCCAGGAGTGGGACTGGGATGGAGCAGGAGTGGGACTGGGATGGTGCAGGAGTGGGACTGGGATGATCCAGGAGTGGGACTGGGATGGAGCAGGAGTGGGGCTGGGATGGTGCAGGAGTGGGACTGGGATGGAGCAGGAGTGGGACTGGGATGATCCAGGAGTGGGGCTGGGATGATGCAGGAATGGGGCTGGGATGGAGCAGGAGTGGGACTGGGATGATCCAGGAGTGGGACTGGGATGGAGCAGGAGTGGGACTGGGATGGTGCAGGAGTGGGGCTGGGATGGAGCAGGAGTGGGACTGGGATGATGCAGGAGTGGGGCTGGGATGGTGCAGGAGTGGGGCTGGGATGGTGCAGGAGTGGGACTGGGATGATCCAGGGCTGGGACTGGGATGATCCAGGACTCCTTCCCTGCAGTCCCAGCCTGAGCTCTTCCCATCCTCCAGAATTCTCCTCAGTTCTTTGACCTTTTCCTCTCTAAGCAGGGCAGGATATGGAAATGGAGCTGGGGAATCATGCCCAGTTCCCTGTGCTCTGCTCTCAGATAAATGGAGCAGATAACAAATGGACTAAACCCAAAAAATAAAGCAGCAAATCTCGTCCTTCCCTCTCCTCCAATGCAGAGATCTCTGCCCTCCCTGAATCTGAGTGTTCAGTGACTCCTGCCAGCTATAAAACCATTGGAAAAATGTACAGAAAGGCTCTTATTCCATGAATCTCCATCTCTTTCTCTGAATTAGTAAAACAAAACCTTTACTGGATGGAGAGAATTCCAAAATCACTCCAGAATGATTCCAAACAGAAGCTTTTTTATTTTCATTTTTTTTTTTTGGGTAAGGATGAAACGTGAAAAGCAGGGAAGAATCTGAGGTGATTGAACTGTCAGGGTTTGTCTTGGCTTTACTGCTGGGAGAAATTTGGCCACAAATTATTAAATTCCCAACCTTGGCCAGGCCTTAGTCACTGGATACCTGCAGAATTCCATAAATGTGGGTTTCTGGAAGAGCCTGAAGAGTAGAGATGAGAATGAAGAATCCTTTGGCAACTGCTGGTTCCAAATATTTAGATGGGATTTTGGGAAGGAATTGTTCCCTGGGAAGGTGGGAGGCCCTGGAATGGAATTCCCAGAGAACTGTGGCTGCCCCTGGATCCCTGGGAGTGTCCAAGGATGGAGCCTGGAGCAGCCTGGGACAGTGAAAACGTCCCTGTCCATGGCAGGGATGGAATGGGATGGGATGGAGGGTCCCTCCCACCCAGCCCATTCCATAATTATGATATTCCCTGTAATGCTCAATTGTAGCAGGAGCTAAATTGTTTTGGTATTATTTTGGTGCCTCACAGGTGGGATTTAGGAATTCCTCTCTTTTGGGATGGCAGGGAGCTGCCATGGGAAGGTAAAACAACATTGTGTGCCTAAAAAAATCTGGGACTTCTTTAATGGAATTGTGTTCATTACTTGAAAACCATTTAAAAAGGGAGAAGCAGCAAAGTTAAACCGATTGGTTACAACTATTATTTTCTTCATTAATTAATTGAATATTTTGATCAATAAACCATATCCAGCTAGCCAAACCTCTTGAGATACAGTAAAAACCCCAGAACTGTTTGTTTGCTGGTTTGTTTTGTCCCCCTGCAGGTCAGAGCTGTCCCTGGGAGCTGCCTCCACGCGCTCTGTGCAGGGGGTGAGGGTGGCTGCGTGTGCCTGTGGGCTCCAGGCCAGCTGTGAGTGCCTGCTGGCCTCCCCCAGCCTCCAGCACACCTACCTGCTGTGGCTGCAGGTGCTGGCAGGGGCCTCAGCCCTGGGCTCCCCCCTGCTGGCCCTGCAGCCCATGGACATAGGTGAGCATGGCATGCCCCTGGCCATGGCATGCCTTGGCTTTTGGCTCTTGTGTTCTTCACAATCTCTGCTGCTTGCTGTGCAACTCTGACTCTGAATGTTGGGTGTTAGTGAGTTCTCTTCACAGGGGAGTGACAAAGAAATTCCTTCCCAGCTGACAGCTGGTACCCAAAAATCATAAACAGCAGTGAAGGGAAGGGGCAAACCAGGGGCTGAGACTTCATAGCCTGGGGCTGTGGCTGGATAATTGACCCCAATGTGGAGATGAACCAAAACTTATAAAAGTGTAAAACTCACAACCAGGATCCATCCTGGATGTGATTTGGGTGCAGCCCTGGCCAGGCTCTTGCACTGCCCAGGTAAATCCTTTCAATAAATTCCTGTTTTATTCCTTTTGCTCTGCCCAGTCTCTGTCCCAGCTCAGCCTTTCCAGGCAGCAGCTCTGGCCACCCAGGTGGGACTCAGGGCTGGAAAACATCCCAGGATGGCTCTGCTGGGAAAGGGGGCACAGACAGGGCAGGAAAAGCTGCCTAATCCCTGTCTGGGCTCCAGTGCAAACCACACTGAGCAGAGCCCAGGCACTCCATAAATTGGTCATTTCTCAGTTTTTCCTTTCTAATCAGGATCTCTCTCTGTGGTGGAACTTGTTGCTGAGGACTTAAATTAAATTTAAAAAGCTGTTCCCAAAGTTGCTTAGGAGAGAATCCCACCCATTTTCCCAAACAACTCTCTGCTCCTGTTTTCTTCCTCACCCATGCAACCCCAAGCTGAAAAACATTCCTGAGTTTGATCAAGCTCCAGCTCTCCTGACATGATGAATTTGATATGTGTTGCTATCCAACGTGCCCAGTTATTGCAGATTTGGGCAGATTTCATAAAGGCAGGAGCTGTCAGCTACAGGGAGAAAAAATTAAAGTTTTATGAACATCTTATTAACTTAAAGGCTTAGGAATTTTATAGACTTTCTCCTAACTGTGTGCTCTGCAGATAGAACCAGTTCAAGTCTCTGGGTGGGCTTGTTTGGAAGATGAGAGGTGGCATTTTTCATCCTGCTGGTTTGAAATGATGCTGCAGGAAGAAATTAAAAATTCAGGCTGGAGTCTGCCACTATTTAAAAATGACACAACGACTTAGCTCTGCTTAGTGAAGCATGTTTTAAAAATGCACAATATTAATATATGTTCTGCCAAGATTTAGCTCAATTAAAACTATTTTGAATGTAAAACTCGGAGTGCTTGTGCCATGTGGATTTTATTTGCTGATAGTGGAGCAGGTGGCATCACAAGCATCATTATCTGTGGGATCTGATTCAGAGAAATGTGATGGAAAAGCCACTGACTTTTGTTTGCCTCCTCCCCAATCACTCCCTGCTGGCCTTCATGAAGTTAATTGCTTTGAGATTATCTAGAAGCAGAAATTAAATAAAATCTGACTCAGTGTGGTGGATTTATATTGAAAATAATTAGAGATTTTTGATATAAATAATTAAATAAAATCTGACTTGGTGTGATGGATTTATACTGAAAATAATTAGAGATATTTGATAGAACTGAGTGACATTCCAGTAAGGCACTTAAATGGGACACCAGTGCAGATGGCATTTGAAGGGAACATTTGCCCACTGCCCAGGATTTTTGGGAATGTTTTCCCTTCAGCTTCACAGTGGTTTAGGAGCAGGGGAAAACTCAGCTGTGAATGAGGACAAGGCAGCTAAAATCTCAATACCAGGTAAAAGCAGGGCCTTGATTCCTGCTCATTGCCCAAGGAATGGAATCCTGAGGATTTCCCATCCATTCCCATCCTCAGGGGAATATCCAAACTCCCCATTTTTACTTTTCCCTCACATAACTCTCCTGGAGACCTCCTTTCACAGCCATAACCCCTGTGGAAGGATGGGAATATTTAGAAAATCCTTGTGTACACCATAAGGAGCAAATTGATTTTCTCAGCATTCCCATCCCTCTTTCCCTCATTCCCTCTTTCCAGCAAGGCAGTGGGAAAAGCTGTGGCCTGAGGGAATGAATTCCTGCAGATTTCAGGGAAGTGGGAGCTCAAACAGCATCTCTTGATAACTGTAACAGCACCAGGGTGACTTTTCCAGGGACATTACACAACATCACTGCCATGCAGTAGAGCAACACTTGAAAACTGAGTTTAAGGGAGCTGAGTTTAAGAGAGCTGAGTTTAAGGGCTGAATTGTGGCTCAGTAAAATGCAGCAGGCTGGGGCACTGAGGTTGGGGTTAATTGGTGATTAATTTGTGTGCAGTGAAGCCTGAAGCCCCCGTGGAGCTGCACCTGGAGCTGGCTGAGAGGGGCCAGGTGAAGCTCTGCTGGTCCAGCCCTGCCCTGCTGCCCTTCCCTCTGCAGCACCAAGTGAGGATCTCTGCTCCTGCAGGGCATGAGGACAGCCAGGTGAGGATTCCCAAATCCCACTGAGGATTCCCAAATCCCAGTTGAGGATTCCCAAATCCCACTGAGTATTCCCAAATCCCAGTTGAGGATTCCCCAGTCCCAGTTGAGGATTCCCAAATCCCACTGAGGATTCCCAAATCCCAGCTGAGGATTCCCCAATCCCAGTTGAGGATTCCCCAATCCCAGTTGAGGATTCCCAAATCCCAGTTGAGGATTCCCAAATCCCAGCTGAGGATTCCCAAATCCCAGTTGAGGATTCCCCAATCCCAGCTGAGGATTCCCCAGTCCCAGTTGAGGATTCCCCAATCCCAGTTGAGGATTCACCAATCCCAGTTGAGGATTCCCAAATCCCAGCTGAAGATTCCCCAATCCCACTGAGGATTCCCAAATCCCTGCATTCCCCCCCTCTCCTTGGCCTTGGATTGAGAATGTGGCTGCTCTGGTGGAGCTGGGCTCAGGTTGCTGCTTTTTCCTGGAAAAGCTGGGTTTAACTGGCTGCTTTTTCCTGGGTTTTACATCTGTCCACCCTGAGAGAAGCCCCATCTCCTCCTGGCTCTCACAAACAAACTCCCATTTTTCTCCTTGGGTGAAATCCTGGTTTCTGTGAAGTCCAAACCCATTTTCTTTCAGCATTCTAGATGTTCTATAACTCATTTTTGTTTAATATTTATAAGTTCATTATAAATAGGGTTTGTTTTTTTCTGTTCCTACCATGCAAGTGGCTCTGGAATAACAAGCAGCTGTTAATTAGCAACCCATAATGAAACAACTCATTTTCCACAGAGTTATACTTCTGCCACTCTCAAATTGACAGTAAATTTAAAGAAGAAAGATTTTTTAACCCAACTTGCTACCTAAAAACATTGTGTGGAATATGAGGATATTATCTCCTGTCTCTTAAGGAACAAGTTGATTTAGTCAGCACTCCTAAAAACTGAGTGTAAACAGAAGGGAATTTAAGGAATTCTGACTCCATACCATTTATTGATGTTCCCTCTGTCTCTTTCCTTGTTTCATTTTACAACAATAATGGGTTTGGATAACCCAACAGCTGCTTCAGGTGGCTGTGGAAAGCTCAGTGGCCATGGACAATGCCCTGCTGGACTCTCCATCCTCAGTGCAAGTGAGGAGCAGGAATCTCCATGGCCCAGGCTTCTGGAGCGACTGGAGCTCACCCTACAACCTCACTTTGGCAGGTAGGACCTGCAGGAATTTGGAATGAAGCTGGTTTTCTATTACTTTAGATCTTTTTTTTTTTTCCTTTTTCTGCCAGAGTTGGGATTAATGCACAAGAGATGGAATTTCATGCTCAGACTCAGTTGTTTATTATTTTTTACCTGTTACAGTGAGTGCCACAGCACTTCTAGCTAACAAGCTAAAAATGAAATGGTGATGGATCTCACTTGTTACAAGGTCTTTTAAAGCCAAACTGTCCAATTAATAACTAACACTAAAATTATTTTAACTTTTGATCAATAACCAAACACCACAGTGCAGCATTTTCTATCAATTACAAAAAAATCCACCTAGACTGGTGAAGAAGAAGATGAAGAAGAAAGAAACTTCTGCCCTAAAGCTTTCATCTTGTTTTATACCTATTACTATATTCTAAAACCCCAAATTCCAAGTTTTCCACCCTGTGATGTTACACACTTCTATTCAAACTACACTCTTGTGTTCCTAATTCAATTTTGGAAGCTTTCTCCAAGGCCTCAGGTCAGATGCAGTGTTCTTTTGGAGGCCAAACTCCCACTTTCCAGGCTTCCAACAATTTTCCAGTTGGTTTTCTGGATTTGGTGTTGGAGAACTTGAGTTGGGTGAAAAATCCCCTGGAAGCTTTTCCTGCCTGCCTTTGCCTGAGGCTCAGCTCCTTCCCTGTGCCAGGCTGGCATTAGGAATTCTGGAGAGCACCTCTGTGGCTGTCACTGCCTCAGCAGCACCTGCTCAGACCCACAAAAACCTCTTTTCTTCAGAGCTTTCCCACTTGTCCTCAGAGCTTTTCCATTTCCAATTCCAGCTGGCAGCACTGAACCTCTCCTCAATTTTCTCCTGATGTTTTTTTCTCACTTCTGGTTTTGGTTTTGTAGCTGATCTAAAGGCCCAGAGCAAAATCCAATATACTTTTTATTCAGTCCAGCCTGGTTTGTAATGCTGAGCCCTGTGCAAAGCTGATTTTCTGATTATTTTGTTGTATTTTTCCATGCTCTGCTCAGAATTCCCTGGGAATATTTTAGCTTTGTGCTGCCACAGGAATTCTCTGAACTCTTGTGCTTTTCCTGGGCCTTGGTATAGGCACCTGCACCAAAGACAGAGCTAAACCTTGGAAAAAAAGAGATTTTTTCCTAATAAAACCTTAAACAACAGATCCTAAATCTGCTTTACTGCCTGAGAAAGGGAAATTTGGGGGAAATCCTAAAAATCTCTGCCTGCTTCCTCAGTGGGGGAGGCAAACCTGACCCTTAAAGGATTTAATGCTGGTTTTGGGGTGCTCTTTGCAAACAGCTCCTGTCCAGCTCCACCTGTATCTCCCCTGAATCCCTGAGTGATGGGGGCTGAGTTAAACTTCTTGAAATCCTTGGAAAATTCAGTGTCTGAGCCTGGACTGCACCACTGCTCCAACTTGGTGTTAATTGCAGTGTAAAACCAAATTTTGGGGACTTGAATCTCCTGCTGACTTCAGGAGGAGGAGCAGCAACTCCTGGAAATATGGATTAATTTTATTTTGTTCCCCTTGTGCTGCTGTGTGTTGCTTGCTCTGCACCCTCCAGGGATTTTCTGCTCAGTTCATTCAGATCTGCCTGGGGAATATTAAAGATTATTTGAATTCAGAGTTTAAAATTTCAGGTGTGGAGGGAGACAATCCAAGACTCATTTCTATTCTTGTTCATAGTGATTAAAAAGTAGAAAAAATAGAAATACAAATGGATAAAGATTAATAATAATAATTAATTTTATATTGACAAATGCTTTTATATTTTTCTGGTCCAATTTCTAGTCTCAGTGGAATGTTTTCCTCTTTTTTTCCTTTTGTGTAGCCTGGGGATATTAAAGATTATTTGAATCAGAATTTAGGAACTTCAGATATAGAGTGAGACAATCCAAGGCTCATTTCTGCTCCTGCTTGTAGTGATTAAGTAGGAAAGTTAGAAATACAAATGGGTGATGATGATGATAATAACCATGATAATAATAAACATTTATTATTATTATTATTATTATTATTATTATTATTATTATTAATTTATTTATTTATTTATTTATTTATTTTCCATTGACAATTTTTTAAAATGTTTTTTAGTTCTATTTTCAATTTCAATAGATTTTGCCTCCCTTTTTCCTTTTTTCTAGCCTGGGGATATTAAAAATTATTTAAATCAGAATTGAGAAACTTTAGATATGGAGTGAGACAGTCCAAGGTTCATTTCTGCATCTGTAGTAATAATAACTTTATAATAATAACAATAATGATAATAATGGTGATAATAATAATAATAAAACTTATAATAACTTTATAATAACTTAATAATTTTTAAAGAGTTTTAATAATGATATCTTAAAAGTTTTTATTGTTGTAATTATTTTATTACTTATTATTTTTCTATTATTTTTATTTTTTATTATTATTTTATTGACAAATTATTCTAATGTTTTTTGGTTCAGTTTCAAATCTCAATGGATTTTTTTCCCCTCTTTTTGTGCAGCCCAAGTCCTGTACTTCCCTGCCAAGGCCCTGACCAGTGCTGGCTCCAACATTTCATTTCTGTGCATCTATAAAAACAGGAGTGAGCCTGTGGAGGCCCAGGAGGTGGTTTGGTGGCTGAATTTGGCAGAGGAAATCCCAGCCAGCCAGTATTCCCTTGTGAACAGCCGTGTAAGCCAAGTCACCCTGTTCAACCTGACAGCCACCCAGCCTGGAGGGGGTTTCCTCTCTCATGCTTTGTACTGCTGTCACCAAAGCAGGGAATGTCACCACAGATATGCTGAATTCTATGTAGTAGGTAAGAGCCAGAGGGTTTCCATTCTCCCTTTGTAGGGATGGAATATTTCCATTTAAAATCCATTTATTCCTTTTTTTTTCTTTATTTTGCTTTTTTCCCTGCTTTTTTAAAATTTAAAAAAATTTTTTAAAGATTTTTTGTTCTGTTTGTTTTATTTTATTTTTGCTTTTGTTGTTGTTGTTGTAGCAACCCTTGTGTGTTATTAATTAAGCTTTTCATGTCTTTGAATTAGACATGGATTTTAATATCTCCTGTGAGACTGATGGACACTTGACTAAAATGACTTGCAGGTGGTCTGCAAACCCAACCACCTTGCTGCTGGGGAGTTTGCAGTTAAGATATTACAGGTATGGATGGATTTTGATTCTCTCCTTATGTTTGGAAAGCATTCCTCAAAATATTATTGGAATATATTATAATTATATACATTATACATATAATTATATATATAATATTATAATGTGAGAATGCAGCAGGAGAGCAGAACTCAGAGCACTGCTCAGTTCATGACTGAAATGGATGTGCTGTCTTTATAATTTTATAATTATATATATTATATATTTATATTATTATACATATTATATATAAATTTTATAATTATATGTAATTTATATACTATAATATGTTACAGTTACATTTATATTTTTATATTTATAATATATATAATATATTTCAATATATGTTTATAGTAATAATAATTATATAATAGATAAATATATTATCAAAGATTCTGGAGAAATGTAATTATAGAATTAACAGATTCTTTATTCTGTGTGCAGGAAGGGAACCAGAGATACCTGAGTATGTAACAGTTATTATTGTTGTTATTATTATTATTATTATTATTATTATTATTATTATTATTATTATTATTATTCCCAGTGGGGAATTTCTTGTTCTTGGAGCCTCTCAGATCCTGGCAGCTCCATCTGATCTGAATTTTACTGCTCTGAGTCTGAGTCCAGAGGTCTCCACTCAGTCTTTGATTTTTCTGTAATTCTAGATCTCTTTTTTCTGTGTACACACAGGTAAAAAGAGAGGATGAAACAAATTCATTTCAAAGTGGAAAATAATTTTGCTTAGAGATCCAAAGTGTAGCTGGTGAAGGGAATATTGCCCAGAATCCCAAAATCCCAGACTGGTTTGGGATGGAAGGGACCTCAAAGCTCATCCATCCCATCCCTGATGTATTGAGCTTGAGGGTTTCCTAGAACCACTCAGACAGACAGACAGACAGACAACTCTTCCTGAGGCATAAATGCAGAATTTCACTGCTCTGCTGGGCTGGAGGTGCAGAGATTTTGGCAAACAGCTTCCATCAGCTCTGAGGCCTGATCCTTGGCTTCTCTGGTGGAATCTGAATGATCCTGGTGCCCAGGTGAATATTTCCCAGGGTTTTGTGGGCTAAAGGAGTAACTGGAATGCTGGAAAGTTCAAGTGGAGGCTTTTTGGGGCAGGATTAATGCCTGGCTGAGGGCTGAGGCAGCTTTTGTTTAATTTGCCTTCACAAATATGAATATAATGAGTGCACTGCTGGGCAGGGAGCTGGGAATAAACCCCATGCTGCTCATCATGGCTTTTATTCCCACTTTCTCACTGTTCAGATGTAGCTAAAAATGTGATTTTCTAGTAGGAGGTGATAATGTGGAGATTTGTTCATGTTCCTGCTAGATCAGACAGTGACATTACCACTGCCTGCAAATCCTTCCCAGATGCTGCTGATCCTTGGTTTTGTTCTGATTTTTGTGGTTCTGTGTTCAGAGCAAGGCCTGAAAGAGGAGAATGCAATGAAATTCCCTTTTGGAGCTGGAGTGCAGCACTGCTGTGCTGTGGCTGATGCTCTGCCTGTGGGGTTTTGTTTTGCTTGGGCTGTTTCTGCATCTTCCTCTGCAGGCAGTGCTGCCAGGAGAAACAGCTCAGAGGGATCCTGCTGTGGGAGCAGGGAATGCTCCAGTCCCAGCTCCACAGCAGAGGCACTGCTTCCATCCTGCCACAGGAGCAGGAAATTCCAGCCCAGTGTCCCCTGCTGCTTCAGCTGAGGAGCTCACACCCCCTCTGGCCCCCTCTCCTCACAGGTCTGAGGAGAAACCTGAAAAATTCCCACTCCAGGATTTATCCAGTTCCATTTCATCCAAAACCCAGGGCTCCTCTCTTCTGTGGTAGCTGGACTTGGGATTTTTAATCCAGAGTTGATGTTTTTATGGGATTTCCATCTCCTGGAGACCTCACTGGGTCTCTGTGGCAGCTTCCCCCTGGTTGCCAGCTGGGATTTTGGAAGTCATTCCTGACTGGAGTCAATTCTTGGCAGACTTGCCTTGCTGTGTTTATTGCCAGTCCCTAAAATCCCACAACTGATGAGAATTTGGAGCTGCCTTCTCTTGCTGTACCTGTTGCTTTTGGTTGTTCTGCTTTTCCCAGAGCCAAAGCTTTGAGGAGTGAAATGTTTTTATCCATTCAGTGCAGATTCAGGTTTAGAGATCCAAATAATCCTCAAAATCCAGGATGTTTCCAGTGCCACCATTCCTTTATTCTCCAGATTTACACTTGCAATGTATCAACTGAATGTGGTTTGGGGTTTTTTTTCTCTTTCAAGGAGCCAAATTTATTGCTCTGATTTTCCAAGCCTGTCTCCAAACTCAGAGGTGAAAGAATGCCATTTGCAGAGGAATCATTCCTATGAGTGCACATTCCAGCCCATTTTCCTTTTATCTGGATATACCTTGTGGATAGAGTTTAAACATTTCCTGGGAACTCTGGAATCCTCCCCAACCTGTGTCATTCCAGCAGATGTGGGTAGGTCAAAATCCATGAATCTCTCTTTCCTTGTGCCCCTGGATTTTCAATGGTGTAGGGCAAGAATTTTTCTACAGGCTTGAAAAAAAAATATAAGAGTTCTGCTACTAGTTTTTTAAAAAGTGGTTCAAATGTTATTTTCCATACAGGAGCAGATTTTAAATGAAACATCCACTTCTGCCTGTTATTCCCTCTACAGAAAATGCAAGTGTTATATTGCAAAATGAAGCTCATTTTTAAGGTTTTGCTTATTTCATTGTTCAGACTTATTTGTCTTCAATTAATTAAGTTTATACTCCAGTACAATGTATTTTTTACACACTTATAAATGCATTTAAAATCATGGGGACTCTCCTTGCTCTTCCATGCTGGTGCAAAGTTTTGTCACACACAGAGCACTAAAATTTGGATAAAAACAAGAGGCAGGAGCAGTGTTTGAGTGTTTTAAAAACTCCAAAATGTGCAAATTGCCTCATCTGCTCTGTGCAGAAAGTTCACTGGCTATTTTTTGGACACAAATGTGGGTGAGAGCAAACAAGGCAGCTGGACCCCAGGGGTGCTACATGAAATAAATCTGAGATATGTAATTATGAAATAAATTACAGTTATATAGTTATGAAATAAATTCTAGTTATATAACTATAAAATACATGTATTATGTGGTGAAAATGGATGGAATGATTTATCCTGGATACAAAGTGCTCTGTATTGTAGTAAAGCAAAACAAACCTGTTCCAGCAGCATCCAAAATGAAGAAATTATTTAATTTTTGTTGTTGTTTTCTCCTCATTCACATCTGATTATCCAAAATAAGTTTATTTCAATTAGCCTTGATTAACAAACAAGAGTTTTGGGAGATTCCTGCTCTGGAGAAGCTGAATTTGGGGGGAATTTCCAATTAATAAATTAAACCCCTTTCCATGAATCACTGCACAGTGTCTGCCCCCAGCCTTTACAGGAGCAGCTGCTTTCTGACCCCATGGAAATAATGGAATGATGGAATTGCTGAGGTTGGAAAAGTCCTGGAGGCCATGGAGTCCAACCAAGGCCAGCACTGACCATGTCCCCAGGTGCCACATCCACAGGGATTTTAAATCCCCCCAGGAATGGGGAACCAGCACTGGGCAGCTGTTCCAATGCCTGACCACCCTTTCCATGGAGAAATTTTCCCAAATATCCAACTTAACCCTCAAAATTTATTGCCAGGCTCTGTCTTCTGCTCTTTATCCCAGGGCAGGTAGCAAGTGCCAGCACCAGAATAATCTGTTGTGCTTTAAATGGAAATGAAATCCATGGAAACTTTCCCAGTCCTGCCTGCTTTGGGGCAGCAGAGCTCTGTGTTACCCTCCCCCCTCAGGACAAGGAAAAGCCACTCACAATTTGATTTCATGGGTGTCAGTGCAGACATGGCAGTCATCTTTGAATTTTCCCCTTTTCCAGTGAAGCCTCTCCCCCCTTCTGAGGTGGGAGCAGAACTCAGCAGGAATTCCTGGGGGCTGCTGAACGTCAGCTGGACCCAGCCTGTCTTTGCCAACAGGGATCTGACATTCCAGATCCGCTGGAGCTCGGGCAGCAGGGAGGATGCTCCATGGCAGGTACTGGGGAGCCCTGGAGCCTGGGAGTTTGGAACTTTCTGTGCTTTCTGACCCTGACCCCCAGGAGAGCACTGCTTGTGACTTGGGGCCTTGGAGAAGGCTTCAAATTTGAGTGATGGAGTTAAAATCACTGGTGTGTAGTTGGAATAAAAGTGTGTGATTTCACATGGTGAAGGGTTTGGAGTTTGGGGTTTTAGAATATAGTAATGGGCATGGGACAAGATGGAAGTTCTTGGGCTTTGTCTCCTTCCTTTCTTGTTCCTTTTCCTTCCTAGTTTCAGGTTGTAATTCCTGGCTGGACAGTCAGTGCTGCACTGCTGGTCACAGGGGTTTGGTTATTGGGTCAGAAGTATCAATAATAGAGGTGTCAGCTCTTTATTGGACTGTTGAGCTTTAAAGGACTTGTACCCAGCTCAATTCAGCTCCATTTTGCTCACTTTTAGTGGTAGCTGGAAGTGCTGCAGAACTCCCTGTGCTTTAGATAAGATTTAACAAACAACCAAGCCTGAATGAGAAATTTAGCTCCTTCATGTTTTTAGTCCTGACTGTGAGTGAAGGCAGAAGAAAATGAAGACAAGGCACTAATTAAGTGGTGCAGGTGACCCCTTGCAGGTACTGTCTGCTCCATCTGGGCTGGAGCAGGGATCATTGCACTGCTGTCCTGTGGTGGTGAGCTGTTTTTTATGGCATTGATCCACAGAGGAAATCACAGCCAAAAGGAATATTCCAAAAGTCCACCAAGGAACATTCCTCACAACCCCACTTCCTCACTGGATTCATTCTCAGGAATTTTGACTCTGAGAGCTGCCTGAACACCCCTTTGTTCTCACTGAGCTTTTTGCCTTCTCTCCCAGCTGTATGAAGTCCCAAAGCCTGCAGGCAGCTGGGCTGTGATAAAAGTGGAGCAGCTGTGTGTGGAATACGTGGTGCAGGTGCGCTGCAGGGAGCTGGATGGATCTGGATACTGGAGTGACTGGAGCAGAGCAGCCCAAACCCTGGTCCAGGACATCAGAGGTCTGTGCTTCCAGGGGCACCCTGAGGCTGGGAATTGCCACACTCAGGTGTCACTGTCCTTCCCAAATTGTTGTTTTGCAGCTCCCTTGCAAGGCCCAGAATTTTGGAGGATCATTTCTGAGGATCCAGCGAGGAAGCAGAGGAATGTGACCCTCCTGTGGAAGGTGGGAGCAGCTTTGATCCTAAAACCAGGGGGAATTGCCAAAGGGGAGTGTGACAGGCACATGAGGCTTGTGGGAATTGGGATTTGCCTTTTTCTGTGTCCCTGACAATTGCTTGGCTCATTTTATAAAGGCAAGAGGTGAATCCTGGGATAAAATGGGGGTGGTTTTCCCTTAAAATGTTAATGCAGGACAAGAAAAAGTTCCTCAGTGCCTGCTCCTGTTTGCTCATGTGCTGCTCTGGGTTTTGAACCCAGAAAAATGTGTAAACAGGGAATTGCTGTGGGAATCTGAAAGTTTGGCTTTCTTTGTCCTTCACTTCCCTTTGCTGGGAAGAGAGGGAATAAGAGGCAGTTCTCAGAGGGGGAAATGAAGCCTTGAAAGGACTCCAGCCCTTGGCTACAAAACCAGGGGCCAGAATATCCTTACTGGGTCCTGTTTCCTTAAAATTGGAGCTGCCCAAACAGCCTTTGCTCTGGGAATCAGGGGGTGGGGAAGGAGTTCAGGAATTAACAGCCATTAATTAATGAATTGCTGCAGCCCCTGCTGGAGAATCACTCCCTGTGCAGCGTGAGCAGGTACATCATAAAGCACCAGATCCCAGGGAACTCCTCCTGGGAGGAATTTGTGGATCATGGCACCAGCTGGACTTTTCCATGGGTTGAGCCAACCCACACTGTCACCATTTTAGCCATGAATTCAGTTGGAATTTCTGCAGTTAATTCTAATTTAACTCTATCCCAGCAAATGAGCACAGGTAAGAGCAGCAATGAGTGGGATGTGGGGAATCCTGGTGATGTTCATGGGGAAAGTTTTTCTTTTGGGATAAAATTCCCTCTGTTAGAATAAGGAATGTTTTATGGGGATGCATTCAGCACCAACAGAGCTGTTGGAAAACTGAGATTTCCATCATGAAAACCCTGTGATTCTTGGGTTGGGAAAAAAGTTGTCATTGGGCTGTCTTCACTAATAAAATATAAAATAATTCATCAAAGAAAAATAAAATCCTACTGGAGAACTGATCTTTCATCCTCTTCAATTTGGGAACACCCAACATTCCTGCTGGGGGATGGTTTGTTGTTTCCAAAATGAGATGTGGTTGTGTTTTGGGCTGCCAGATACAAAATCCTCAGATTTCCTGAGCAGCAATTCCTGGATTTGGCTGCACTCTGGTTAATTTATTCTCAATAATTCAAGAGTTTTTAATTTTTTGTTAAGGATAATTAAGGAATTGCAGGTGAGTATTGGGATATTTGATGTCTGCAAGAAACTTGATCTGTTGAGTGCTTGGGACTGGTTTAGTGTAACCCAAATTTTGGTGGCTTGAAGAAAAAAATCTGCTAATGTGGGTTTATTCTACAAAAGGTAATTAAAGTGGTGAAACTTTAGCAGTTGGTGGGATGTGGATCCCAGGTGATTTCCCTGTTTTCCCAGTGGATGCTGTGCAATCCCTGAGTGCTTACCTGGTGAACAGCACCTGTGTGGTTGTGGTTTGGACTCTCTCCCCCCAAAGCCCTGGGATAAAATCCTTTGTGATTGAGTGGAAGAACCTGAACAAAGGGGAGCAGATGAAGTGGCTGCGAGTTCCTCCAAATCTCAGGAAATATTTTATTTATGGTGAGTGTGTGCTTGAAAATATAATTCATGCTGTTAATTGGTGTGGAACAGAAAATGTGGGATTTTTGAGCTCTGAGCCTCTTTTCCATTTCCCTGTTTCTAATCAATTTTATTGACCAATAAACCAGATTTTGATGCTCATTAGAGGATTGCCTGTTGCATAAATAATCAGTCTAAGCTCTGGAGTGAGTTCATTTTGTGGCAATACAATAAAATTAGTTCTGGAATATTGAACACACCAGCTAATTATTCAAATCAATATCTGCATTTCCTTTGCATTTTGACTATTCCTAGAAATTATCACAGTAGCTCCATAAGGAGCTCATTCCATGACAGAATAATGCTGGATTAATAGTTGGAATCTTGGGATTTTGAAGTAGGGATCTATAAAAGAGGGATCCATTATTGCCCTCTCTGGGCTGCTCTGAGCTCTGATCTGTGCCCCTGTGGAGGGAATTGTTTAAAAATGGATAACAGTGGATTCCAAAGGCTGATTTCCCCTTTCCAGATCACTTCATCCTGATTGAGAAGTACCAGTTCAGCCTCTACCCTGTGTTTGCTGGAGGAGTTGGCAAAGCCAGAGCCACGGATCAGTTTGCCAAAGGTGACTGACAGGATCTTTCCCCCTGTTTTTTATGAAGTAAAAATGACCTTTAAGTGCAAAATCTCTGTCTTACCTGGGAAAAAAAAAAAAGTAATAATAAAGTCACTGTAATGTACCTACAAACAGTGAACAGGCTTCAGCTTTAATTTGAAAACTCTCTGTGGCCTGAGCTGAGTGAGAGATTAAACTCCTATTTTAAATAATTCCTTTTTGTCTGTTTATTCCCAAGGGAAAGGTTTGTCCATGTGCAATAAAACTGTTGCTCAAGGTCATTTCCCCATCTGAACTGTTGTTTCTACTATTTGCTATTTCCCTCTTGCCAACTATTTGCTCCCAGACAATCATTTTGCTGCATTAATGCTGAACTCCTTTATTTCCAGGAGGATTTGAAACTGGGAATAGTGGCAGCCTCCACCTGGTTCTGCCAATTGTTTTCTCCACCTCAGTTCTGCTGCTGGGAGCAGTGCTGGTTTCACACCAGAGGTACCTCCCTTGTTCCTTGTTCCCAAAAGTCCAGGTGCTGCAGCTGCACTGGGGCCACTCTGCTGAACTGGTGTCACCCTGTCCCAAACTGGTTTGGGCTGGGAGGGAGCTTCAACCCCATCCAGGGCCACCCCAGGGCCACCTTCCCTGTCCCAGGCTGCTCCAATCCCCAGTGTCCAGCCTGGCCTTGGGCACTGCCAGGGATCCAGGGGCAGCCACAGCTGCTCTGGGAATTCTCTTCCAGGGCCTCCCCACCCTCCTAGCCAGGAATCCCTTCCCAATATCCCATCTAAATCCCCACTTTTCCAGCTTATCCCTGTGTCCTGTCCCTCCATCCCTTGTCCCAAATCCCTCTCCAGCTCTCCTGGAGCTCCTGTGGGTTGTGGTCATTCAGCACAGACTGTACCTTTACATTCTCCTGCCACCTGGAGTGTCCCTTCTTTCTGTTTTGGATTAAATTTGGGCCATGTATCATCTCTCCCATGATTATTTCATGGCCATAGTGCTGTGGATAAATGAAATGGCAGAGACCCCTTCCCTGCACAGTGCAGCACCAGCTCCAGCATTTCTCTGACATTCCAGGATGAAGAAGCTGCTCTGGGAGGATGTTCCCAACCCCAAGAACTGCTCGTGGGCACAGGGAGTGAATTTCCAGCAGGTTTGTATTTCCCTGGGGCTGCTGCTTCCTCCACCCAGGGCTGTTGCTCCAGCTGTGTCTCCAGTGGAAATCCAGCCCTGTTCACCCCTCTGGCTCCATCCAGAGGTTCCCATTTCCCAGGCCTCTGGAATATGCATTGGATGTGACAAATATCTGCCAGTTTTTAATAGGTGACAGATGGTGACCTTTGCCAAAAACATCCCTGGCCTTGGCTGGGAGGGGTTTGATCTGTGTTTGCTGAGGTGTCCATGGAGAGGGAAGGGAGGCAAACATCTGCATTAGAGAGAAACCACATGCATGAGGAGAAAAATATTATTTTCACTGTTTCAAAGCTCCCTGTTCATTTTGATGTGGGAACATGCTGGATTTGTGTGGGAAAAATCCCAAATTCAGGACCCAGGGGTCAGCAACAGTGAGTCTGGACTGAGTAGAGCCCAAGAGTTTTACTCTTTGCTCTGATTTCCCACTACTCTGAGTATTTTGACATTTTCCTCATTATTTTGGAAGCTTCCCTGCTACAAAAGATGGTTTGTTAATCCACAGAAAAACCTGGGTTTATCTGTTTTGTCATGAATTCTTTAGGAAATACAAAGGAAGTTTCCTTTGGAGCTCTTGTGCTGCTGTCAGTTCATCCTGGTGGATAATTTACCTGTGCATTTATTGGGGAGCAGTAAATTCTGCTTTTCTCCCAAACAGAGGTGTTTCACTCAGTTCAAACATGCAGCTGCTACTCAGGTGGGAATGCCCCAAAAATCCTCTGGAAAGGCTGAATTTGACCTGGCTGATCCAATCCTAGCAGGGAAAGTTCCTTCAGCTGATGTGACAATTATTAAACCTATCGAGGAAATATTGTCCTAGAGGATTTTTAACTATAAATTTAAAAAAAAACCATGTATGAATTCAATGTGGCAGAATTCCAGGCTCCTGGGAATGACCTTTGGTGTTGGATGCTGTGATCCCTAAAACCTGGAAAGTGAAAAAAAGCTGTTTCATAATCAATGAGCATTAAAATTCCTCTTTTCTTCCAGCCTGAAACTCTGGAGCATCTCTTTGCCAAGCACCCCGAGCCAGTGTCATGTGAGCCACTCCTCCTGGAGGCAGAGGTGGTGCTGGAAGACCTCAGCATCACCAAATGCTCAGGAAAAGAAGAGCCAGGGGATTTTTTAGGGATTGATCCCACACTTCCAACCCCCCAGGACTCAGAGTGTGACTCAGCATGCTCCAGCAGCCCCTTGCAGAGCAGCAGCTTCCCCAGGAGCTGCCAGGATGGAGGAGGCAGAGCTCGGTGTGACCTCAGATACGCCACAGTCATCAGCAGCTCCCAGCCCGGCCTCTGCCGCCGGAAAGCGAGTCCCAGGAGCTCCTTGGATGGCTGCTTCCTGGGGGAACCTTCTGTGGGGTCAGGGCCCTTCTCCAGTGCTGCTTGGGAAGCTGGGAGTGCCTTGCTGGTGTTCCCTGGCTCCCAGCCCAGCAGGGCTCTGTCCCTGCTTTCCTCAGAGGGATTCTCGGAGCCGTCGGATGGGGCTCTGCCAGGCAGCGCTGAGAGGAGCCTGTATTACCTGGGCATAACATCCCTGGAAGAGGGACACAGGGACATCTTCCTGGCAAAAAGCTCCACAGATCTGCTCCCAGAGGGGGTGCTTCTCCAGCACATCCCAGCAAATGTCAAGGAGTTCATCCAGAGCAGCCTCAAGCCCAAAGCCACCGTTCCCTACGTTCCACAGTTCCGGGTGGCTACAGCCAAAGGGCAGGAGGCCACGGAGAAAAAGTGACAGAATCACCCCCAAATTCCACATTCCTCAAGTTTTTCCAGGTCTTGATGCATTCCCCTGTTTTTCCTCTCTTGATTTATCCAGCTTGTTCTGGTTTAGGCTTCACCTGGAGCACCCAAGGGTGAGAGAGCTGATCCAAGGCCTGGAATATTTCTGTGCCATTTCCTTGGGAATGATTTCTAACAGGGAGTCAGCCTGGATGTGGTTGGAAGGAATGGATCAAGGAGTGAGAGGCAGGAAGAGGATCCAAATTCCTGTGTCTCCATTAATTGGATAAATGATGTATTTGAAGTAAAGTATCCACATTTCACTGTTGAACACAAGATTGCAAATGGTGCAGTTTTACACTGACACCTCTTCCCAAGCTCTTTCCTAGGATTCCCTGGGAGAAAAAACAGGAATTGGATCCTGCATTGTTGGTTTTGGGGGTCAGACCTGTCTGTATGGCCTTGGAGAAGTCACTTTGCCTCTACAACCCTGCCAGGAAGCCTCAGGTGGGAGGAAATCAGGCCTGGATTTTCTGGGAGAAGCAGGAAAACAAACCCACTTACATTTGCAAGCCAAAGCTATTTTTTATTTGTTTTTATTTCATAGTTCACAAGTATTTTTCTACACCTGCCTTTTCAGAGGACTATTTTGAGGAGTGAAGGAGGATGAATTCATTGTGTATTCCAAAGAATAAATTTCTGTCAAACTTCAGAGAGACAAAACCAAAAGGGCAAAACTGATGTTAAAAACCAAAGCAAGGATGAATTTAAACCCAGCTTAATACAAAACCCCACTGCTGGTTTTTGTTAAGCTGCTGACCTGCCTCCTATGGGGCTCTTTGCTTCTGGATGTGACACAGATCTGATGTTCTGGTTTACAAAATATTGTGTGGGGTGAGGGATTAAAACCTGTTTTGTGTTAGGAACCAAAATTTGTCACTGAGATTGGAGAAAAACCTGCAGGATCCTGTGGCATTCCAGGCTGAAGCTGGGATGGATGCTGGGTTCAGGATTCACTTCCTGCTGTTGGGAAGGGACAGGAGAGCCCAGTTCTCTGGAAAATGGAATGATCCTTTCATGGAAGTGTCCAGAAAAACGATTTGGTTGTGTTTGAAAAGCATCTTTCTCCAGAAATAAAAAGCTGGTGTTGATTTTAGCCTGTCCCAGTAATTCCATACAAAGAAGGGGAGCTTAATCATGGGAGTGATCAGCTGAGAGGCCAGAGAGGGATTTCCTGGGAGCCTGGGAAAATTCAGAATTAGCTGTGCAGGAGGTGTCTCCTCCATGGACACTGGCAGATTCCCAGGTTTCACCCCCTTGGGAGCCCAGCCTCTCCTCCCAGTGCCATCCCATGGTTTTCCCAATGGCCAGAGCAGGTGGTGCTCCTCAGGAAAACCAGTGAGCCTCCTCTGCAAAAATCCTGCAGAAACAGAGAAAATCGGAGGTGCTTCAGCAAAAAGAGAAGATTTGGGCTGTGATCAGTGCAGAGCCAAGGGCTGGATCTGTTCCTGCCCACATCTGCAGTCCCAGTGTTCCTGAGGATGCTGCAAATCCAGCTCCTGACCCACAGCACGGGCCAGGCCACAGCTCCACGAATAATTCCTGAAGCTGGCATTTCCATCCTGATGGGAGGGACATCCGATCCTGCTCCTCACCTCTCCGTGCTCCCACGGAGAGCCAAAATCTGCATATCCTGAATGCTCCATCTGCTGCCTCTGGCTCGGGTTACAGCTCCGGCCGCTCCCTCAGGCAGCAGCTGCCTCGGGGAGGGAGAACTGGGAAAACTGGGAGCCGGGGCCAGTTATTTTCCATCGTTACTTTTCTCCTCAGCTGAGCCTTTCCCAGGACGGGAGGGATGGCTGTGTTTGCAGCCACAGGAGCAAAATCTTGGTTTATTCCTGGCTGACATTCCTGGGAATGGGCAGTGCCTGGGGGTTTTGGAAGGTAAGGAAGAGCCACAGGAAGAACTGTCCCTGTGAGGGACACAGGTGTCACCCTGGGAGGGCTGGAAGGGGCTTTGTTCCAGGAAAAGCCCTGGAATTTTTATCCTTGAAAATGCCCGGAGCAGGGAATTTGTGCTTGCTGCCTCTCCCAGGCTCCAGTCCCTTGGCAGGAGAGCTGGGAAAGGAACCAGGAACAGGGAGAAAGTAGGGAACAGGGTCATGGCATGGGGAAAAACGGGTTTCAAGTGGTGATCATCACCCCCAGCTCTGCTCTGAGGGGTCTCTCCACTCCTGGCACATCCAAAGGAATTCACTCCTCTGGGGAGGAAAAACCTATGGGATTGCATGTGGAGCATCCCAAGAGCAGCCCCAGGAGTGACCCAGCACAGTTTCTGTTTCCTTCACAGGGAAAATGTTGCTGCTTCTCCAGAAATGTTCCTGTGCCACAAACAATCCAGGGAATCTGGGCATTTTGCAGAGAAATGGGATTTTTTGGCTGTGGCCTCATGTTTACCAGGAAAGGTCTTCTCAGTTTGAAACAAGCAATTTTAGGAACTGTGTGCAGCTTCTGAAGTACAGATTAAGATCTTGCAGATTCATTCTGAAGAGCATTCAGGAGTGCAGCTCATTTATGTAAGAAAATTAATCAAATGTATAATTTTTCCATGTCATTTGCAGCTACAGTTAAATCCCCCTCCTTTTTTTTTTTTTTTTTTTTCATTTTTAATCTGAAATTTATGTTTGAAGCAGCAAAATCTTCCCTTGCCAGGGATTTGGAACTTGATCATCTTTAAGGTCCCTTCCAACCCAGGCCATTCCATGATTCCCTGTTGTGATCAGTACATCCTTCAAATCCTTACCCAGGCCTTGATTTTGTCATGGATATTCCAGATTTGTGTTCCCTGTTGGAGAAAAGGGAATTAAAGTACAGGTTTCTGGTGGGAATTTCTGCAAGAGGAAGGATCCCATTCTTCCAATCTTCCCTCTGCTGGGAAAGCAAGGTTTGAGTTAAATCTGTTTGGGGTGTGCATCCAGGTTTTTCCCAGTAAAGCACTGGGATTTCAGCACCTGCCCAGTGCCCAGATCCTGCTGTTGACAGGACACTGCAGCACTGGCACACAGCAACACCAAAAGGACCCCAAAAAACTTAAATTCCTTTCAGGAAGAGCCAAACTGGGAAGCCCCAGCACCCCTGTGGCTGGAAAAGCAGGAGGGTTTGGCAGGTGCCATTGTGCTTGCTAATGATCCCAAACAAAAAATGGGAATTGTCTGTGGGGCCTCTCGTTAATTAATGACTGTGCTTGTGCCAGAGCTGCCAGCAGCAGAGCAGGGCTGGGCACTGAGAACTCTCCCCAGGAAGCTGCACAACAGCTCCTGGAATAATGACAGTGCTTAGCTTTTTTTTTTTTTTTTAGCTTTTACTCAGAGTCAGGATTGAATGCTTGAGAGATGGATTTTTTATTTGGACTTGGTTGTTTATTAAATCTTATCTAAAGTACAGAGAGTTCTGCAACACTTCTAGTTAACAAGTTAAAATCGAGAAAATGGAGGAAGATTTAGCTAGTTTCAAGGTCTTTAAAAGGCTAACTATTTAATTAAAAACTACCATTTATATTATTTGTATTTTTGACCCAATAACTGAACACTTGTGACCCACACTGTGGGATTTTCTATCTAACTAAAAACTATCATTTGAAATCATGAAGAAGAAGGAAGAAGGAGGGAAGTGACAATGCCCAAGAACCTCCATCTTGTCCCATACCCATTAATATATTTCAAAACCCCAAACTCCAAACCCTGTGGAATTACACACTTCCATTCCAACTACACAGTTAGGGATGGGTGACAAACACAAAGCTATCCAGTGCTAGTTCTCCAGGGCTTTCCCAGCAAAGAAAGCAATTTCCATATGGATCCAGCACCTGGCAAAGGAGAAGGAGCAGCCTGGGCTGGGGGAAGGTGTCCTGACTTGGGTGGATGAGATGGGCTTTAATCTCCATCCAAATCCAAACTCTGGTGGGATTTTAGAATTCTGTGAATTCTGTGAAAGGGGTTTTATAATTCTATGAATGGATGTGATGGGAAAGCCAAGGAACAGCTCTGTTAGATCTCCCAAATCCATCCAGGACACACAGGTGGGCAGGAGACCCAGCTCAGGCTGCAAAGGAGCACTCAGAGCCTCATCTCGAGCTTCCAACGATGATTAAAGATCTGGCAGGGAAGGAATTGTTTGGTCTTGTGCCTGCTGAATGTCAGGAGCTCGTCAGAGACCTGCTGTTTGCAGGAACAGCTTGGAATCCTTCTGCTCCAGCTGGGTGGCCAGGAGAACTGCAGCTGGATCATCAGAAAACTGCAGCTGGATCATCAGAACTGCAGGTGGATCATCGGAAAACTTCAGCTGGATCATCAGGAAAACTCCAGCAGGATCATCAGGAAAACTGCTGCATTATCAGGAGAACTGCAGCTGGATCATCAAGAGAACTTCAGCTGGATCAATCAGTAAAACTGCAGCTGGATCATCAGGAGAACTCCAGCTGGAACTGCAGCTGGATCATCAGGAGAACTCCAGCTGGAACTGCAGCTGGATGTGAGGAGAATGCAGCTGGATCATCAGGAGAACTGGATGTGAGGAGAACTGCAGCTGGGAGAGCACCACCTCCCTCAGCACAGGGACCAGGAGGGACAGGGATGCACTCAGCCCTGCTCCCCATTTCTGCCTCCACACCCTGGGAACAACTCCTGCCTGGAACAGGGATGGCTCCAGAGAGTCCTTTCAACAGCTCTGGCTGAAGTGGGGGATGTTTGGTTTCTTTTTGTTTTCAGTCGACAGCATTTTGAATGTGCTCTGAAAGTAAAAAAATTGTTTTAGGTTGCTGCTTGTCTTGGGAAGGGTCTGGAGCCCCAGGAGAGGCTGAGGAGCTGGGAAGGGGCTGGAGAATCCCTGAGGAGATGGGAAGGGGCTGGAGAATCCCTGAGGAGATGGGAAGGGGCTCAGCCTGGAGAAAAGGAGGCTCAGGGGGAATTTCTGGCTCTGCACAGCTCCTGCCAGGAGGGGACACTGGGGGGATTTGGGATCTGGGAACAGGGAACAGGGACAGGAGCAGAAAAGAGCTTTGAGCTACTCCAGGGAAGATTATGGATATGATGGAAAATATCTTCATGGAAAGGTTGTCCAGCCCTGGCACAGCTGCCCAGGGCAGGGGTGGAGTCCCCATGCCTGGAGGGATTTAAAAGCCCTGTGGATGTGGCCTTGGCAGTGCTGGGAAATAATCAGACTTTATGGTCTCAGAGGGCTTTTCCAAGATTAATGATTCCACGATTCTATGACTTTATAACTGTGGGAGCCTTTTTCTCTTTTTCCCCTCAGCTGGATGTGGAGATAGATGTTGGAGCAGAAGCCCTGCCCTCATCCCTGTGAGGACTCCAGTCCAATTCCCTGTCTGGAGCTGGGAGAGATTGCTCTGAACCCCTCCAGCTCTGTGGCCTCTCTGGCTGAAATAGGAAAGTTAAAACTGCACAGATGGAAATTCAGGAGATCTGAAGATTATTTCCCTGCAAGCCCTGCTTTGTGTCACCTACCCAGACTGTTTCAGTGGTGACAGCACCCAGAAATGCAAGCCAGGGTTGCCAGGTTAAAACACAGAAAGGTTTCTTGTTGGTTTAAAAATCTGCTCTGTCTGTTTTGGGTTTTTTTGTTGTTGTTTTTATTTGTTTGTTTGTGGGGATTTTTGGTTTTGTTTTTTTTAGGCAAAATGACAGTGGAACCTTGCCTGCCAATTTGAGATCCTTTTTCCCACTCAAAAAACCCCAATCCTAGATTAGGAGCTAAAATCTTTATGGCCACTGCTTTGGTGTGGTTTTAGGGAGCTGATGTTAATTAACTGAGCTCTTCACAGAGAGGAAAATCCCTTCCCTGGGCACTTCCCAGACTCTCCCTGTGAGGGTGGGCACAGATTTCCTATCCCTGGAAGAGTCCAAGGCCAGGCTGCAGCAGCCTGGGATAGTGGAAGGTGTCCCTGCCCATGGAGGAGGACCTGGATAATCCCTGAGGTCCCCCCAACCCAAACCATCCCAGCATCCTATTCCATAAGGAATTCAAGCTTTAATGTCAGGACTTCTTATATCTGTTCATGTGCTACTTGTGTTTATTTAGACAAAATTTTAGCTGCTTTCTTCATCAAATCCAAGGACCTTCCAGCCTTGGCTGTTTTGCAGGATGAATAATCTTGTCAGTGGCTATTTTTTCCCCAGAATTCATCAACTTCCAGACACAAATCCTCCTCCAGTTGGATAAACTGGGCTGGGGACAAGCTGTGGGTTCAGGGCTGGCAGCAGAGAGGAGAATATTCCCCAGCAGCTCTCAGGCCTGACCCACAGCTCCTCCTGCACCCTCCCAGGGATTGGGATGCTCCCAAAGAACTCGGTGGGATGAGTCAGCCCCGTGTCTGCCAGGCTGGTGTGAGGGGGAGGAAGAGGAGTGAGGAGCTTGTGCTGATCCAGGGAAGCTGCAGCACAGGAGAAAAGTGACAGAAGCTTCTTCCTTTCTCAATTCCTTGCCTGGAAAATCCAATTTTTCCTGTCCTTCCTGCTAAACCAACACCTGATCCCTTGGTGGCACCTTTGGGGCTGCCAGGAAAGCTGAGGCAGTGGGAACATCCAGCTTTTCCAAAGCAGGCACAACATAATCCTAATCCACCTTCCTGCTGGTGTTTTTTCTGCTTTGCTCCATGTGTTTTTCCAGAGCTTCCAGCACTTCCCACCTCTGTCAGGGATGATGCCCATGGCTAAGGATGGGAGCCCATCCTCCCTCCTAAAGCCCAGGCTACAGGGAAAACTGGGAATCTGAGATCTCAGCCTCACATCCCAGGAAGTGCTGCAACGTTCCTTGCTGTTGCCTTTAACCAAAATATTTGGGTTTCCTGCTTTGTTTCAGGAGAAATCATCCATGGAATTACCCTCATTGTTTTGGGACTATGACAAATCCTTCCTGCTTCCCATCTCCTGCACCTGCCTGCTGCTTTATGGATGAGAAACTCCAGTGGTTCCATTCCAGCCCTGGCATTGCTCCAGGGAAACGTCTGCCTTTAAAACCTGCCCAGCATTTTCAGTGATAAAAAGCTTCAGTGGCTGCAGAAGCTCCTGCCCTTTTCCCAGGAAAGCTGGTTGGTCTTTTTCAGGGAAGCCACCCTGTTGGAGGGGAGCTGGTTTATCCATTTCCATGCAGGATTTGGGAATCCACAGCAGCCTCCTCAGCCACTCCTGAGAGGGACAAACCTCATCAAAGCCTCCCAAAGGATTTTTGGAGGGGGAGGAAGCACATCCTTCACTGCACAGCTGCTGCTGCACACACTTCTCCCAAATAAATCCCTAATAAAGCTCCAGGAAGCAAAGGAGGGATGGATTGTCTGCCCTGCACTTCTTCCCTCCTTGCTCAGCTTCTCTGTCCCTCTTGATGTCAAAACCAGCAATTCTACTCCTGTAATGCAATGGGCAGGGGAAATTCCATTGCCTGATCCCAGCATTTGTTATATCCCATTTAATTCCCATTTACTTCATTCCCATGAGCTTCTTCAGCTCCTTCAGCTGGAAGGACAGAGAAGGGAGCACAAACATTCATTAATTCTGCCCAATTAATTAATTAAGTCTCGGATCTGTTACAGCATCCAGGGGTTTTGTTTCCTTTCCCTGTTTCCATCCTGTCCTGGTAATCTCCCAACAATCCTCCCTCAGTTCTCTCCTGAATCCCTTTTCCAGGCACCAAGATCTTTATGGAAGAGGAGAGAAGATGACAAAGACACTTGGGTTTGATGAGCTCAGGACACAGAGGGGAAAAAATCCTGTGGGGAGTCCCTGGCTGGCTTTGCTTGGTGTGGGCAGCACCAAGGACGTCCTGATCCTCCCTGAAAAGAGAGATTTTGGAGGGGGAGGGCACCAACCCCAGAGTAAACCCAGAAAATTGTGGAAAATACCCCCAAAATGGTTTCAGGGGAGGTTCTGAGGCTGCCTTGGGGGTGGGGGAGGGCACAGGAACCAGGACCCCCTTTCTTTATATCAGCCATTCTCATTCCAAACACATTTCCTGCTGCTCCCTTCCTGTTCTGATGGGAAATGGATCCCTTGACAGGACCTCACCAAATCCATTTATCCTGATCTGTTCCAGCTCTCCTGTCACATTTATCACTCAAGGATCTGAGTGCATTCAGCACAACCACAGACATCTGCCAGCTTATTTTTTTTTCCTCTCAGTCTCCTCAGGAGAAAAAATGAAATGAGTGCAACAGTTTTCCTATTTTAGGAAGTTGGACTTTTCCCCCAGCCTCTCTCCCACAAACATTGCTTTAGTTTTTTTTTCTAGTAGAGAAAACAAATCCCCACAGGATCCACATGCTCAGGTTTGGTCCTTTTTTACTTTCCAGAGACAAAGCTGGACCATCCCTCCACTGGCCAGCTCTAGGGAAGGGGTCAGGAATATCAGGAATACTCTCCTCTCACCAGGCAGCTTTTTGGCTGAAGGACTGGGGATGTGGGAATCTTGCACCACAGTGGGACAGAAATGGTCACAAGCCACAGGGAAATGAGGAAAAGCATCACCTGGGCTGGTGAGAGTCAACAATGAATCCCAAAAATCTTCCTGAGTTACTGCCTGAAGTGATCCCTGTGCATCATCTCTGTGGGGTTGGCACTTTAAAAAATCGTGGAATGGTTTGGTTTAATTCCAAACTCTGCCATGGCAGGGACACCTCCCATTATCCCAGGCTGCTCCAAACCCATCCAGCCTGGGCTGGGACCCTGTCAGGGATCCAAGTACAGCCTCAGCTGCCGTCCCTACCCTCCCAGGGGACAATTCCTGCCAAAATCCTGCCTCTCCCTGCCCTCTGGAAGCCATTCCCTGTGTCCTGGCACTCCAGAACTCTGGAGTGTTCATCCCCAAATGTTCATCACCTCTCTGCTTTTGCAAGGAGAGGAACACGGAGAAAGGGATGTTCCCCTTAGGAGCAGCCTCAGCCTCATTGTGCATCATCCTGGGAATTCCTGGGGGAAAGCTGCGGGATCCCAAGGTAAAAGCTGGGAGGGAGAGGAGGCGCCTCCCTCCCGCCTGCTGAGGGAGCTGTCCAATCCCTGATTCCCAGAGAATTCTCCATCCCCTCTTGGCCGAAGCTGTCAGGAAGATGCTCCTGGAGGTGCCTTGGGGCAGCTTCCCTCTGGATTCTGCCAGGAATGGGGGATTTGGCCAGGAAGAGAAGCATTTTTGGATAACCAAAACTCTCCAGGATTCCACAGAATCACAGGACGGTTTGGGTTGAAAAGGACCTGAAAGATGACCTGAAACGTGATCTCCGAGCTCCTGTGTGCCTGCTGCGTGTCTGGGAGCTCAGAGCCGGCTGTGGGGGACAAAGGCAGCGAGTGCACAGGGCTGGGCACTGGGAAGTGACCTTTTCCCGAGGATCTCAGCAGGATTTACGGATATGGAATCCTCTGGGATGGTCAGAGCTTCTCAGCAGTGAAAATCGGTGCCTGTGAGTGGCATTGGGTAGCTGCCAGCAGGGCAGGGAGGGCTGCAGCTCTGAGGATTCACTCTGGTGTGGATCAGGAGTGCTCGGGGCTCTGGAATTCCAGGGCAGGAATGACTTCTTGGAGCTGGCTTGGCAGATCAGAGGGAGAGAAGAGTGACAGGAGCCCATGGCAGCAGGAGCTCTGAGGGGTCCCTTCCTTTCACCCTGCTGCTCTCAGCATTCCCTCCCAGCTTCCAGGAGGAGGTCAGCGAGGAGGGGAGGAACCCCGGAGCTGCTGCGGCCAGCTGCAAACAGAACAGCCCAGGGTGAAGCACTCTGCTCTTCCCAGCCTCTGGAATTGCATCCGTGGCTTTGAACCCCTCCCTGCATCAGGATTCTGATCTCTCCTGTTGCCAGGGAGTTGGAAAGCTTGGATGTGCTGCCTGAAGGCTGGGAATGACCAAGAGCAGGATTTGAATTTCCCTGGCCTTGTCATCTGGAAGAGCAGAGCTCCTTTCAGCCATTTGGCAATTCTGGATCCTGCCCTAATTTGTGTTATTCAGTGCTTACAGATAAGAGACAATTCCTAAATATTCCAAAGATTAACCTAAACACAGGGTTTACACCTAGAATCCAGGGGAGGATTGCAGAAGTGACTTCTCTGTGAAGTTTGACAGAGTTTAACAAGTTTAACACCTTTGCACACCAAACCCTGGACCAGATTCCTCACACATGATCTGTGTCCAAGGCAGCAGAGAGGGACCAAAATTCACCTTGGTTCTCCTCACTGCAGCCCAAATTTGTTGAAATTTGATTGATAATTACTTTTATATTTTAAAAGAAACTCCTATATGTTATATAAATCCATTAATTAACTCTTAATTTTACTGAGCTGGACAGACAATCTTTTCTCCTCTGTATGATTATGTGGCACAAAACTTTCATTCAATATTGTTCTTTTATTGCATAAAGAATGGTTTATCAAGATCTGCCATGGTCTAGCCCGTGGGTCTGTGGGATATTGGGCCATGGGATGGGACTTGAGCAAGAATCCCAACACAGCAGCCTTCTGTTCACTTTTCAGAGGCTGCAGTCATGAATCCCTGGAAAACATCAAGGGGCTGTGTGTCATCCACAAAGAACCAGTTTAACTCTTGATTTAAAAGGTTTTATAATGAATGGATTTTATTTTTCCCTGCTGGACTCTGAGGTTTTGGGGAATTGGGGTGGGTTCTTTGAGCCTTTTAAATGCCACTCCTCAGCCCTGAAGACCAGAAAATTCCTTTTTTACCACGTGAACCAAGTCTTCATGTTATTACTCCAGCAACAGCCTTTGATGAGGACATCAAACACCCAAAGATCTCATGTTTAGGATGAAACAGAAGTGACAACCCATATAAAGAGAATTACCTTTTATCAGCTGGGTGTTTGGGGTGCTGTGACCAGGCAGCAGCTCCCACAGGTGTGACATGTGATATTAAATATTTGAGGTGAGCAGCTCTTGCTTGCCAGGGCCTCACCTCCCTCACAGGAGAGAATTCCTCCCCAAAATCCCACCCCAGCCTGGCCCAGCTGTACCTGCTGCTTCTCCTGGCTGTGGAGTGTCCTGTGCTCCAGGCAACATTCCCGTGGGAGACTTCTCAGACCATCACCTCTCTGCTGCTCTGCCCCTGTGGATGCAATGACACCGATAAATCTGTCTTTGATTCCTTGGCATCCCAGACCGGTCTGGCTCGGAGGCACCGCGGCGCTCCCCTCATCGCCCCCCGCCGTGGGCAAGCAGCAGCCCGGGCTGCCCGCAGCCCCATCCAGGCTGGAATTCGGCTGGGAGGCGGCCGGGGGGACCCGGGGCCGGGGCTGCGGCGGGGGAGGGACGGACGGAGCGGGGCGGGACGGACGGAGCCGGGAGGGGAGAGCGGAGCCGAGCGCGGAGGGAAGGGAAGGAAAGGAAGGAGCAGAGCGGAGAGGGGAGCAGAGCAGAGGGAGAGGGAGAGACGGAACGGCGAAGCGAGGGAAGGAGAGGGAAAGGAAGGCACGGAGAGGCGAGGGAGCGGAGGGAAGGCAGGCGAGGAGCCGAGCCGAGCCCGGCCGAGCCGGCGGCGCTCCCCGCGGGGCCGGCCCGCTCCGCCGCAGCGCCGGGCAAGCGCGGCCGCCGCTCCGCCGCCGGCGCCGGGGCCATGCCGCGCTGAGGGGCCGCGCGAGCCTGACGGGAGCGTGAGGGGAAGCGGCGGAGAGCCTGCGGGGAGCTGGAGGAGAGCCCGCGGGGAGCCCTCGGAGCCGCCGCCGGAGGTAAGCGCTGCCCGCCTGTGGGGC
The DNA here is from genome assembly GCA_034336685.1 of Luscinia luscinia. Classification (NCBI taxonomy): domain Eukaryota; kingdom Metazoa; phylum Chordata; class Aves; order Passeriformes; family Muscicapidae; genus Luscinia; species Luscinia luscinia. Next base: position 28,393,827 of record CM067615.1, read on the forward strand.
CGCGGCCATCGCCGGGCTGAGGCCGGGGCTGAGGTGGCATCGGGCTGTGAAGGGACCCTGCCATGAGGGGTCCCGGTGTGTCCTGGTCCCTGCTCCGTGCCGGGGCTGAGGTGGCACCGGGCTGTGAGGGGACCCGGCCCTGAGGGGTCCCGGTGTGTCCCGGTCCCTTCTCCGTGCCGGGGCTGAGGTGGCACCGGGCTGTGAGGGGACGCTGCCCTGAGGGGTCCCGGTGTGTCCCGGTCCCTTCTCCATGCCGGGGCTGAGGTGGCACCGGGCTGTGAGGGGACGCTGCCCTGAGGGAACCCGGTGTGTCCCGGCCCCTTCTCCGTGCCGGGGCTGAGGTGGCACCGGGCTGTGAGGGATCCTGCCCGGCCATGAGGGGATCCCGGTCCCTGCTTCATGCCCAGGGCTGAGGTGGCACCGGGCTGTGAAGGGACCCTGCCATGAGGGGTCCCGGTGTGTCCCGGTCCGTGCTCCGTGCCCAGGGCTGAGGTGGCACCGGGCTGTGAGGGGACCCTGCCCTGAAGGGTCTCGGTGTGTCCCGGTCCGTGCTCCGTGCCCAGGGCTGAGGTGGCACCGGGCTGTGAGGGGACCCGGCCCTGAGGGATCTCGGTATGTCCCGGTCCCTTCTCCATGCCGGGGCTGAGGTGGCACCGGGCTGTGAGGGGACCCTGCCCTGAGGGGTCTCGGTGTGTTCCGGTCCCTGCTCCGTTCCGGGGCTGAGGTGGCACCGGGCTGTGAGGATCCTGCCCGGCCATGAGGGGATCCCGGTCCCTTCTCCGTGCCCGGGGCTGAGGTGGCACCGGGCTGTGAGGGGATCCCTGCCCTGAGGGGATCTCGGTGTGTCCCGGTCCCTTCTCCGTGCCCAGGGCTGAGGTGGCACCGGGCTGTGAGGGGATGAGGGGATCCTGCCTGGCCATGAGAGGATCCCGGTCCCTTCTCCGTGCCCGGGGCTGAGGTGGCACCGGGCTGTGAGGGGACCCGGCCCTCAGGGGGTCCCGGTGTGTCCCGGTCCCTGCTCCGTGCCCGGGGCCGATGGAGCCCAAGGACCGAGTCACTTGTGGGGTGTTTGCCTGGCCCCAGTTAAGTTTTGTCGTGGGGGATCACATGGCCTTAAGAGATAAAAAAACCCAACAAACACGAATTGCGGTTTGCCAGAGAGCGGATGCACTCTTTAATTTGTTTTAAAAATTACTTTGTTTCTGCGCTCGCTGCACCCTCTAGGTATTCTGTGTATATGTTTATTTCCCTTCTGTTTCTCCCTGTATTCTTGCTGCCTCGAATTGCTGTTGGAATCGCTCGTTTTCTCCCGGCCGCGTTGAGCTGCCGTGTGGCAGCGCCGTGTTCCCTAGCTGCACTCCGGGATTTGGGATTTGGGATTTGGGATGTGCTCCTTGCCAGCAGCGCGGGGTGGGGGCTGCCCTGCCGCCCTCCCCTTCCCACACATCCCAAAAACCTTCGGGAGCGATCGCAGCCCGCATCCGCGGAGCTCCGGGCGGGACGAGCGCTCCCGGCGCTCCTGTGCCGGAGACATTTCCTCTGCATCATTTCCCTGCCATGTGCTTTGAGTCCGTTTGTTTTTCCTGAGCCTCCTTTTCCCACTTCGGAGCCTGGTGGGGGCTGAGTTCAGAGAGGGTCTGGGAGTTAATCCCTCGGTGTGGCTCCACAAAAAGCAGCTTTTTCCCCTCCTCAGGTAGAGGTTGATGAATTAGAAATCAGTTCTGGGTAGGAACGAGGTGTTTGCTGTGATCTCTGGGGCTGGGAGAGCGCTGAGTTGTTTTGTGTGATGCTCAGCATCTGTTGCTACAGGAAACATCCCAAGAGATCCTCGACTAAAGACAGAATTCCTGGTAGATGTCTCTTGTATGAGACCCTTCCCAGCAGAATCCTTACAATGCCTTTCATTTTTTTCCTCTGCAGTCCTGGTGTCCATAAGAAGCAGCAGTGAATAAGCTGAATAATTGCATTTTCAGGTCATAGATCCAGTGGAACAGGGAACTTTTTTAGGCCACTCTGAGAGAGATGCTCGTTTGTAGTGTCCCTCATTATCAGCTCCAGACAGGGAGCTGCTGGTTAAAAAGGTTATGAACAGATCTGTGATCTATAAATCATCTGGAATAAAAGCTTGTTAGCACAACAAGTGCTTTCCCAGGCACATTATTCATTGGAATTCTCTGTTTCTCTTGTCATCTCATCTATTTTAATGTTTCCTTGTGCCTGCTCAGGTGCTCCAGGTACAGCTGTATCCTACTTTATTCTCCTTTTTGGACATTTTAGATTCCAGGAAATAATTTTTAGTGCAATGCTTAAATGTAAAGCTGAAGCAAAGGACAATATTGAGTGGTTTTGGCTGTTTTTTCCAAAAACATATTCAGGCTTTTTTCTCCACCACTTCTGTATTTACTTTCCCAGCTCTTCCCACATCACATGGAAACCTCTCCTTATTCAGCATTCAAATCCTGATTTATCCATCAGGAAGCTTAACCCAGATTAGCTGAGTAATCGTCTCTGGGAACACAAGGGTCCTTTAAAAATTCCAATCAAATCCCTGGAATTTCCATATTTGAAATGGATAGCCATGGATAGAGCTGGGAAATCCTGCCTAAAATGGCAGTTTTTAATTTGAATGGTTTGTTTTATCCAAACATCCTTTCCTTGGGATGATCCACGTGGAGCTGGCCCTGGTAAATGTGGGAAGTTTAAAACATTTGGGGAAAATAGTGACAAAACAGTGCTTGGAAACACCTTTATTCCTTTAAATTAAGTGCCTGTCTTTCCAGTTTTCAATCTTTATATGGTTCCCTCAGCAGAGAAAATTGGATAATTGTGGCAGTGGGATAAATACAGCCTTGGCAGATGGAAAAAAAAACCCAAACAACATTGGGAAAGTGTAAGGCAAATAATGAGGTGAAAAAACTCCCTTAAACTTGATGCCTGTTGCAAACAGATGAGAAGATATTTATATGAAATATTGCTTTGAAGGAAAAGAATTTTAACCTGATGTTATTACTCATGCTCTGGGGTTTTTTCCCCCCTCTCAGTTTAGAGAATGAAAATAATTTGTCAGCTTCACTTTGGGCTCCTTGCTGCTGCAGTGTTTTGGTTTCAGGCGATGCAGGGGGATGCTGGAGCTGGGGTAGGTGAATTTCAGCTGAATTTCTTTAATTATGAAAACAGCTCTCAGCTTCAAGCTTGTTTTACAAAAAAAGAACAAATTGAGACCATCCTGTTGCTGCTAAAACATGCAGGGAGAGCCAGGCTGTGCTTCCTGTTACATCCCTGAGTGTTCCATTCATCTGTGAGCCCTTCATATCCCAGATAATTCAAGGATTTATCCATTATTCAGGTTAGAATCTTAGAAAGAGTTCGATGAATGGTACAGAGAAAGTAAATTAAGAACTTTCCTCTTGGTTATGCAGCATAATTGAAAAATCCAAGCCTTTGAATTTAATTTTTAACTTAATTTCTCATTAGGTGTCTAATTAGACCAAGGGCCCATTTGCCAGAGTGTTCTTGAAGCACTAAACTTGGCAAAATAATTCCTGTCAATCACAGAAGTCTGAGAAACTTTGCAAAGGGAAAAAGACAAAAATTTTTAAAGAACAATAAAGAAAAGATAAAATGGTTTATCCTTTGTATTTTCAAGCAGTCTGAGAGATAAGAGGGAACTTCCTGGGAGAGCAGATTATTTATTCCATGGAATAAATTCCTCCCGTGGAATTCCTGCACTTGGTGCTGCAGCATCTGGCACTGCTGGCAGTGATGAGAAAACAGATTAGAGGATGGGGCTGGATTAAATCCCTGCTTATTCAGGTGCTTAAAAATGTCATTTTGTGCACCCTTAGTTTGGCTTTTCCTCATGTTTGGCCACTTAAGGATACACTTTGATTATAAATAACTCAGGGGAGGAAAATCCAGAAAAGTCCCCTTTATTTTTTGGTCTTTATTTCTCCCTTTTCTGTCTGTCCATGTGGGGTTTTGTGTGTGGATTGTGGGATTTTTTTCCTTTCCAGAATTTCTGTCCCTCTGGAAGCCAAGAAGAGAGGGTTGTGGATATTTTTGCCAGTGGGAATGAAGTGGAACCAAGGCAGATTCAGGGCCTGGGAGAAGTTAAGGACAGTCTTGGTGGTGCTGAAAATACAGGTTGGGAATTGGGACAGTGTGAAGCAAAGATATTGCATAGAGTGAGAGATTTTACAGAGCAAAATTAGAGAGAAAAAATTGCTTATTTGAGGGTAAAATAATGGAACTTGGTACCTTCAGGGCTGAACACCAGAAATTATGGTCTTTAAACTGTGGGGGCTGGAGCCATGTGGGCAAAATCCCTTTGGGTGGAGATGAGCTGGAGTTCAGCCCTGTTTTCCATGAAACCTGCTGTGGTGCTGGGATTCCCTGCTGGGATTTCCCCTCAGCTTTTCCTGTTGGTTGCCCAAGGAATACCACAGCATTCCCACTGTCCTGTGAAGTGAGAAGTGAGGAAATGTTTCAGGGGGTAAATGAGGATTATTTCTAGTGACACAGAGCAGCTGGGGGCACTGCTGTCCCCTTTGTGTCTCAGGGTGTCTGGAGGAGGATGGAAAACCTCCCCCGTGCCCTGGGAAGGGCTGGGCTCTGCTCCCATGGCTGCAGACTGCAATGGCATCTTGGAGGAAAATTTGGAATATTTTTGCAGACAGCTGTTGAGAGCGTTCCCCTGAGCTGTTAAAGAGTTAACCCAGCCTGGTTTGCTCTGTAATTAATTTGCTGGGGGATAATACCCCACGACTGACCTGATTTTGGTGGGAGCAGCTGCTGATGCTGGCAGGGCTTTGCCTGGGAGCAGGGGGACCACACTGAACACACAAACTCTTCTCCAGGTGCTGCTCCCTTCCTTACCCAAACCTTCCCAGCCTGCAGCAAGTAGGACAGGGATTGTTGGCAATAAAAGGATGTTTTTTCAATGAAAGGATGGGGTTTTTTTCACTGTTTGAGGCAGATCTTGTGGAACAACGGGCAGAGCTCGCTGTGCTACAAACAAAGGTGGAGGAAGAGAGAAGAGGGGAAAGAGGTCAGCTAAAATAGATCCAAGGAGCCAATCCAGCCTTGGAGACTCCAGAGAGCCAGGGAAGCACAGCAGAGTAAACTGATGTCGGGGGGTTTATAACCAGAGAATGCACCTGAGCTCTCCTAAATCCAGAGGGAATCTCCACCTGCTGTAGGGACAGCAATCCCTGGGTGTTTTTGGCACAGGGAAGCTGAGTGGAGCTGCCAGAGAATTTGCTCCTTGGGGTTCTTTTGGATGCTGTGCTTTTATTTCAGTGGTTCTGAACCTGGAAACAAGAAGTTGATCCTTTGCTTGAGTAAATAACCACCAGATTTTCAGTTTTGTTTCTGCCTGGGCTCCTCTGTGAGCTCAGGTGCCTCTGGCACATCCAAGGAATTGTGTTTCTTCTGGGAGCTAAGGCACACAAAGGCACTGCCTGGAGCTTTGAAGGAATCTGAGACTTGTTGGAGTTTTCTCACTGATGTGCAAGAATCAGCTTTGGTGCCTAAAATCTGAAATGTAAAGAAAAAAAGGGAGAAATTTCCCTTGGTGGAAGAAAACCTTCTCTAACCTTTGTTGTTGCTAAACAAAGCTCAGCTTCTGAGTCGCTCCCATGGATCTGGATTGAGTATTTGCTGCCTGCAGGATGGGCATCCAGGGTAAATCCCTCCTGAGCTTTGGGGAAGGATTAGCACTGTGCTCAGATGGAAAAATAAATTCTTGCCATTGATTTTTGTCCATTCATGCTTTTGTAATTCAGCAATTGCTCGAGGAAGCCACAGGAATAAACAGCACAGAAAATCTAGAGATTTAGGGATTAAATAAAAAGTAAAAATTTTTGGATAAATTTTAGAGATTTAGAATCTAGGGATTGCTAGAGCTCTTGGGAAATGTAGGGGATAAATCTGGAGAGGAGTTCTTTGCAAGAGGGACACTTCCAAGGATGCTTATGAATAGTGGGAGCAGGAACTTTGGGAAGAGAGGATTCCAAAAGGGTGAATCCTTGGGAGTCAGCATTTCTGAAAGCAGCAGCTCAAGTGAGAAGCAGAAAATTATCCAGGAGCACAAGAGCTCCTGAGGAGGAAATCAGAGTGAGACACATGGAAACCTTCATGGAAACCTTCAGGGCAAGGCTGCTCTGTTTGGTGGGATTCTGCTCCAGGAAAAGCAGATTCTCAGGATGCACAGCATGTTCAGGAGGACTGCTCAGGAACCTCCCAGTGCCTGTGGGGCCAGGGCTGAACACACTCCTGCTGGAAATAGGAACATCCCATTTAACATTGCTGAAGAGTCACTGGAACTGCCCAGGATTCTCCATGTCCTGGTGCTTGAGTTCCAGTAACAGCAGCTTGGGCAGGAGCACAGCAGGGTGTGGGATATTCTTGGGCAGTTTGGATTCCCACACTGCTCCTTCCAGAGGTGCTGCTCTTCCTGCTGGAAAACTCTGTGGATTTTTGGGGTCCTCAGAGGAAAGCAGGAAATTTGTCCCAGGTGATCCTTGGAGATCTCCAGGATCTCAGTGATGAGGGACAGGGCAGGGAGAACAGAGCAGGATGTGGGAGGTTCTTTGGAGAGCTTGGATTCCCAGCATTTCTTCCAGAGGTGCTGCTCTTCCTGATGGGAAACTGTGTGGATTTTTGGGGTCCTCAGAGGAAAGCAGGGAGCTTGTCCCAGATTGTCATCCCCTCTCCAGGATCTCAGTGATGAGGGAGAGGACAGGGAGAACAGAGCAGGATGTGGGAGGTTCTTTGGAGAGCTTGGATTCCCAGCATTTCTTCCAGAGGTGCTGCTCTTCCTGCTGGAAATCTCTGTGTGGGTTTTTGGGGTCCTCAGAGGAAAGGAGGAAATTTGTCCTAGATGATTCTTGGAGATCTCCAGGATCTCAGTGATGAGGGACAGGACAGGTAGAGCAGAGCAGGAATGTTCTTTGGAGAGTTTGGATTCCCACACTGCTCCTTGCTGCTCTTCCTGCTGGAAGGAACACTCTGTGTGGGTTTTTGGGGTCCTCAGAGGAAAGCAGGGAGCTTGTCCCAGGTGATCCTTGGGGAAAAGCCTCTCCAGGGCAGTTCCAGGGCAGGAGGAGCAGATCTGGGGTTCCATGGGGCAGCAGCATCCTCTGATCCCAACATTCCATGGCAGGCTCCTGTCTGAGACAGCTCCAAAAGAGGCTCCTCAGGTGTCACTCCTTGCCATAATTGTTACTGTTCATCCCAAAGAATTGTTGGGATGCCCTTCCCACTGCTTCTTCCCAGGCTGGGAGAAGGGAATATTCCTCAGTTCTTTTTGTGTGGCTTTTTCTTTCCCTTCTTTCTTTCTTTCCTCTGCATTCAATTCTCAGTTCTGCATTTCCTTTCTGGAATTCATCCCCAAATTCCTATCCCAAGCCCCTTTTCTAATGAATCCATGAAATCCCTGCCTGTATTTCCATTGTTTGATGGGGTTTTTTTGTGTGTGTCCAGTTCTGGGTCCGTGTTTTCCCATATTCCTTATTCCTGCAGGAGCCACAGCAACATTGTGGGGTTTTTTTCCCAGCTGCTTGTGGGTCACTGATGAATCAGTTCCATTAAAAATGGAAGATTTTCCATGCCTTTTCTCCAGAAAAGTAAGAAAGGCAGTGTTCAAATGAAGTCAGGCAGAAGAAATATAAAAAATAAACATTTATTTCACCTCATTCTTCATTTCCTTCTGGAGACATATTCCCAGAAATCCAGTTATTTTTTAAAAAAAGGAAAAACAATCCAGTCACAGGCACTGAAAGGAAGTAGAAAAAGAAATATTTTATCATCTTTCCTTGTTTTTCAATCACCCACTCTCAGCATAAAAATATTTAGTGCAAGACTCCTGTCATGCAAAATAATTGTAATTAATTCCTTGAGTCAGAACTGTGTAGGAAAATTCAGGAAGAATTTCCTAAATGCAGGATAAGGGATTTATTTAGACTCATGGAAAACCAGAGAAGCTTTATGATTAAAAAATAATGATTTAGCTCTGAGCAGACTCTTCCTGACTCTTAAGAAGCTTTGGTGAGTTTTCCTGGATGCAATATTGCATTTTTTCCATGACTTGAGGTGTTCCTGGTGTGGATTTTGCTGGAGAATCGAGGCAGCATTTTTGGGGTTGTTTGTTTATAAAAGAGGAACAAGCAGAAGAAATCTCCCCAGATCCTCTCATGGAATGGCAGCCAATCCCCCAAAATTCCCTTTTCCCTTCCCAGAATTCACTGTATGATCAAGTTGGAATATTCTTGGCTTTTCCTGGAGTATTCCTGGCTGTTCCTTCTCCCATTTTACTCATCAGAGTTGTTGAATTATTCCTTTTTTTGTCCATCCTGTGCTGTCTCATGGACCCAACACCAGTTTGGTGCTGGCCATTTGCTTCCCTGTGCAGCAATTCCTACATTTTTGCTTGGATAAACCAGGTTTTTATTTAATTTTTCAGGAAACCAAAGCGATTTTGTTTTTTATTATTGATATTGTGCCCTTGGGACAAGCCTGGATTGATGCTGGGAATCCTGCAGCTGCTGTGGTTTGGATTTCAGATCCACACTAACCTTAATTATTTTTGGGATTGTGGTTGCACTGATGGGTTTTTTAAAGGGTATTTGTAGGTGTGTAACAACTGCCCTTGAATCAGAGGGATGAAATTAATGGAAATTTGTCATTTGAGATGGAAAAACTTGGAGGCAGCACAAAAATGTTCCCCGTGTTTATCTGTGACTTGGTGACTAAAGCAGCGCGGGTTTTCAGGCTGGAAATAGAATCAAATCGTCATTTCCCTGATTTTTTCCAGTAGAAAATGTCTGGGGGGGCTCCTGTCCCAGCTGGAGTTCCGTGGGCTCGGCTCCTTTCCCTCTTGCTGCAGAGGAGGGGGAAGGAGAGTTCTCCATCTGCCTGGGCTTAGAGCGATCCCGTGTTTTGTGGCTCTGCAGCCCCACCCCAGGCCGGGGATTCAGTGGAGAAAAAAGCAGGAATGTTCATCCCAGAGCCGTTCCAGCTGCGGGAGCTTCAGCTGCTCTTTGCACCCAGCGGTTCCTCTATTTTTGGGCTGGGATTTGAAGTGGAACCTTTCTTCTTTCAGCCAGCAGGAGACACATTTCTAAAAATAAATGGATCAAGTGCTATTGGGATTTTCATTTATAAATTCTCTGGGAATCTGCCAAAACTTCCATCAGAGACCTGCAGTCGTTTGTGAGCAGGCACAGGCTGTTCCCAAGCTGAGGGAATTCAGGTGGGAGGGAAAAATTCCTTCCTGAGGGCGAAGTTGAGGATTTAAGGTCCTTCCCAACCCAAACCAGTCTGGAATTCTGTGATTCTGTGGGGCAGTGCTGTGTGATCCCTGTGGGAATGGAGCAGGAAATTCCCTCTTTCCCTGTTCCCCAGGCTGAGGAAGCTTTTCCATTTTCCCCATCCCATGAGGTGGGAAGAGGAAAGGAAAGGAAATAGGAAATAGGAAATCCTCTGTTCTCCTGGGCAGAGGTGTCCCTTCAGCTCTCCAGCTCCAAAGCTGACCCAGACAAAAATAAAAGGGGCTCATTGTGCTCACTCCAACACCTCGGGACCTTGGGATTGGCCTGGAGCTTGGTGCCTTTTCCAGCAGCAGAGTTTCCCATTCAGGCCCTCAGGATGTGCAGTTCAGCCCCAATAAATCAGATTCCAGCTGCTGCTTTGCTCTGGCTCCCAGCTTTGCTTCCAGAGGGCTCATTCCCTCTGTGCTGGAGTGGATTTTATCCCAAGCTGTTCCCTGCTCCACATTTGCTGTGGGAAAACAGCTGAGGGCCCAGATTCTGTAGTTTTATTTTGGGCATCTCGTTTGTTTTGAGGAAAAAACCCATTTCCTTCTATTCTGAGTTTTCAAAGGGAGGAATATCAGCATTTCCTTATCTCTGTGGAGGCAGATTCATGAGGGGAGCACCTGAATGTGGGAGTGAGCTGGGAATGAAAAACCTTTGGAAGAGAGAAGGGAGAAGGGAGAAGGGGAGCTCTCCTGGAGTGCCTGATCCTGGAGCAGCAGATTAGGGCTGAATGTAATTAATAACGAGAAGAAATCCATGAAGTTGTTATAGTAACTGGGAAGTGAGGTTGGAATTTATGATCTGAGTGACTCAGCTCTGGGGGAAGGGATCTGGGAGCCCACGGAGGGAGAGCTGGAGCTTCCCTCTCCCTGCTCACCACTGCCCATTCCCAGGAGACTCTGGGATAGGGATCCTTTCCTTTCCTTTCCTTTCCTTTCCTTTCCTTTCCTTTCCTTTCCTTTCCTTTCCTTTCCTTTCCTTTCCTTTCCTTTCCTTTCCTTTCCTTTCCTTTCCTTTCCTTTCCTTTCCTTTCCTTTCCTTTCCTTTCCTTTCCTTTCCTTTCCTTTCCTTTCCTTTCCTTTCCTTTCCTTTCCTTTCCCTTTCCTTTCCTTTCCTTTCCTTTCCTTTCCTTTCCTTTCCTTTCCTTTCCTTTCCTTTCCTTTCCTTTCCTTTCCTTTCCTTTCCTTTCCTTTCCTTTCCTTTCCTTTCCTTTCCTTTCCTTTCCTTTCCTTTCCCTTTCCTTTCCTTTCCTTTCCTTTCCTTTCCTTTCCTTTCCTTTCCTTTCCTTTCCTTTCCTTTCCTTTCCTTTCCTTTCCCTTTCCTTTCCTTTCCTTTCCTTTCCTTTCCTTTCCCTTTCCTTTCCTTTCCTTTCCCTTTCCTTTCCTTTCCTTTCCTTTCCTTTCCTTTCCTTTCCTTTCCTTTCCTTTCCTTTCCTTTCCTTTCCTTTCCTTTCCTTTCCTTTCCTTTCCTTTCCTTTCCTTTCCTTTCCTTTCCTTTCCTTTCCTTTCCCTTTCCTTTTCCCTTTTTCCTTCCCCTTCCCCTTTGAAACTTTGGGAAGGAAAACCAGCTCATCCCATCCCTCTTGTCTCTCTGCACATCTTGTGATCCTGGAAAAGTTGGGAAATGATCCCCAAATAATCCATGGAGTAATTAAATCCTGCTGGTTTTTTTCCCCAGGAATACAAGAATGCCCTTTGGCTTCCCAGCAGAGTAATCTCAGAAAATGAGAGCTGTAAAACTCCTCTGCTGTTGCTCCTTTGGGAATTCAGGGAGCTGGGTGGGGATTTCAGGATTTGGGATTTGTGCATCCTCTTAATCTGAATTTTTTGTCCAGGGAAAACACATCCTAAAATCAGAAAACCCATGGAGGTGGGTCGTTCCTGTGACTTGGAGATTTTTTGTGCTGTATTTTTATATCTGCAGCACTGGTTGCCCACAAAAAAAAAAAAATTTGGGTGTTGCTGGGATATTGTTTTTTCCAAGTAGCCTCAAGTTTGGGTGGAAAAATATCCTGGATTAACTTGGAATGGTCCTTTTAGGCCTCAAGGCCTCAACCTCCAAAATCCCAGAATTCCAGACTGGTTTGGGTTGGAAAGGAAATTAAAAATCCTCAAATCTCCAGGGGTCCAGGGGCAGCCACAGCAAATCTGGGAATTCTATTCCACCTCCCAGCCAAGAATTCCTTCCCAAAATCCCTTGGAATTCCATCCCCTGGCAGCTTTTTCCATTTTCAGTGGCTGTCATTCCCCAGAATTATGATTTTCCTGGTGAGGCTGGAGGGATCCAGGCTGGGATTCCTCTTGGAACACTCTGCCACACTCCTACATCCCAAAATTCCAGAATTTCCACTTTTTCCATTCCCTCTGCAACCTCAGCATGGAATCATTTGGCCAGAAGAGGCAGATGTTTTCTGGTGTCACACACAAGGACCCTGACAGGAGCTGAGCCCTGGGAAATGAGGATTTTGGGAGCAGGGGTCACTCAGCAGGGCTCTCCTCATTAATTGCAGCCTTTGAAGTGATGGAATTGGATAAAAACTTCCCAAAATGTTCTGCAAGAGGCAGTGCAAGGATCACTCCATGTAATTAAAGGAGGTTTTGATAACTGGGAAAGAAATTACTGGGAGAAAATGCTGGAATTGCCACTTTCACCTCACTTCAGAGCCTTTCATTTGGGGGAAAATTGCAGAATGAGCTAAATCATTTCATCATTAAAAAAAAAAAAAAAAGCTGATCATTCAGCCTGGCATCAAAAATAATGCAAATATTTGCCCAAGAAGCAAAATATCAGATCCAGAAGGAAAGAAAACAACCACAGTCTAAGGAAACAGGAACATCTGCTTTGGCTCTGAGGAAAAATCCTGGAATAAAAAAGCTGAAATGTCCCTCTAAATCAATTTATTTTTCCCCTTTGAGCTCCTGTTATAAATTAGTGCTGTCCAAGATGCCACTTCAAATATCTGAAATAAAATATGGATCTGGCTGGTGGAAAACATGGGAGCATTTCCAGAATGCCAAATGCTTTTTCTTTAATCTTAATTTCCTTTTATTTATTGGATGGCCAGACAGAAATTTCAGTCTGGAAATTGCTAACATGGAAAAAAACCCGAGATAAATCAGATTTGGAGTTGACCACAGTTGAATATTCCCTAAGCCAGGCTTTGCAGTTTTGGATGAATATTGAGGAAAATGCAATTTCTCTGCTTTTCCTGGGAAGGAGAGGACACAGAGCAGGATTTAAACAGCAGCAGGAATTTGTTGTGGCACAAATCCTCATTTTCCCTTTTTATTTGGATTTTTCGTGTCCCTGTGGCCAGAAAAGCTGGAAAATTGATCTGGAAGTGTTTCTTCTGATTGGCCATGGAATGAGCTTTTCCTCAGGCACTGGAATTGGATTTTAGATTTAGAAAAAAGAATTAGATTTTCCCATGGCTTGGGAATGTGGGATGGGAGAAAAGTGGGATTAGCTGGGATCCTGGAGAGCCCTTTTCCCATTGCTGCCTTGGCAGATCCTCACCTCCAATTTTCTGGCTCTAAATCCTGAAATTTGGGTTGGAAGAGACCCTAAACTCATTTTCCCACCTTACTCCAAACCCCTTCCTTGCAAGTCTCAGCTTTCTCTTGATTCTCCTAAAACAAAGGATTTAAAATCCTAAAAAAGTGGATTTTAGGGCAATTTTTGGCTCTGTAGAGGTAGAATTTTGGGGTTAAAGAGTTTAAAGTTTCAGCCTGGAATTCCCTGGTGGAATTCTGATGTTCTTGTGCTGTTCTCAAGGAGGGTTGAGCTTGGAAAACCTCAAAAAATGGATTTAAAAGCCTAAACAAGTGGATTTTAGGGCAATTTTTAGTTCTGCAGAGATGGAATTTTGGGGTAAGAAGTTTGGAGATTCAGCCTGGAATTCCCTGGTGGAATTCTGATGTTCTTGTGCTGTTCCCAAAAGGCTTTGAGCTTGGAAAACCTAAAGAAAGTGGATTTAAAAGTTTAAAAATGGAGTTGCTGCTGTAATTTGGATTTCATCTTTCCCCACTGTTCCCAGTGGTTTTTCCAAGGTTTGGAATATCTCGATTTTCCAAGACTTCTGCAGCATGAGGAGCTCTCTTTGCAGGCTCAGTTCTGTTCTGATTTCTTGCTTGGCTCTAAAATAAAATTTAAAAGAAAAGGGGGACAAAATTCCTTCTTTTCAGGCAATTTGGCTCTTCCCAGAAAAACTCTTGGGGAAGGAGAGCTGAGGATTTTAAAACTTTTTATTTTGGAGAAGAGATTCTAAAACTCAAACTGTGGGAGAGTTTAGGAAGGGAAGAAATAAATGAGGGACAGGAGGCAAGGATTGCTTTATTTCCCCAGTCTATTTATTCCCCAAGAATAAGAATAAGAATAAGAATAAGAATAAGAATAAGAATAAGAATAAGAATAAGAATAAGAATAAGAATAAGAATAAGAATAGAAATAAAAATAAAAATAAAAAGAGAAATTTAAAAAACCCTAAAAATAAAACTAAAAGTGTATTTATTTCCCCCAGAATAAGAATAGAAATAAAAATAAAGAGAAATAAAAAAAAACCCTAAAAATAAAACTAAAAGTGTATTTATTCCCCCAGAATAAGAATAAGAATAGAAATAAGAATAAAAAGAGAAATAAAAAACACCCCCTAAAAATAAAACTAAAAGTGCATTTATTCCCCCAGAATAAGAATAGAAATTTAAAAATGAAATATAAATAAAAATATAAATATATAATTAAGATTAATAATAAATAGTAATAATGATAAAATAATAATGATAATGATAATAATAGTGATAGTTCTGCTCTCTGAGAGCTGCTCTGAGGAGTGGGAAGCTCTGCAAATAATTTGCTCAAGGAACAAAAAGGAGACAAATTGCATCTTTTAATAATCTGCCTCATTTTCCCTGTAATTACCTTGGAAATCCTGATGTGGAGAACACTTGAACTGAATCCTTCAGAGCTGTCAGAGCTGATTTTTAATTTCACTTCATTTTTGCACAATGGGAGATGAGCTTTTTAGCAGGAGCTCAGATTAAAAATCCCTGCCATAATCAGGAAAAGAGAAATCTTCTTGTGCTCAAGCTGTGAATATTTGTCTGGAAGTTTCTTATAATGAAAATTCCAGGAAAAGAAAGCTGTGAAAATTCGTGACAATTTCACCCTCAAAATGGTGAAAATTTGAAAACTGTGTTTCATGGGAATTCTGCAGAGCACCTCAGGCCTAAAGAACAGCAAAATATGGATTTATTTTTTAAATTGAAACTGAAAGAAATGAAGGGAAATGACAACCTGGTCATGCCCTCTGCTGGAAATCCAGGAATTCCTGGGATTTCTGGGCACACTGACTGGGCTATTCCCAGCTTTAATGTTGGGTTGGCTCCAGAGGAAGAGGAAACCTGGGAAGGAACCTCTTAATTAAAGTTGAGAGCCAGTTTTAATAGTAATTAATCTTTAAAGGTGTTTTTTGGTCGTGCCCAACTTGGATGGAATTTTCTCCATCATCTCCAGAGATCATCCTGCCTTTAACATTGACTGGGAGGAAAACTGGTTGGATTTGTTCTTGCAGATAAATTTGTGACTTTATCCTAATGCCTGATGGCTTAAATCAGGAAATTTGGGTTTTAAACTCAGCCTGGCAATTAGGACAAAGCTCAGGGCAGCCTTGGGAGAGACCAAACTGGAGGAAATCCTTTCTTTAGAACCTTGGGAGAGACCAAAGTGGGAAAATCCTTTTTCCAGAGCCTTGGGAGAGGCCAGAGTGGGAAAATTCCTTCTCCAGAATCTTGGGAGAGACCAAAGTGGAGGAATTCCTTTCTTTAGAACCTTGGGAGAGACCAAACTGTAGGAATTCCTTCTCCAAAGCCTTGAGAGAGACTAAAGTGGGTAAATCTTTTCTCCAGAACATTGAGAGAAGCCAAATTGGGAAAATTCCTTCTCCAGAACACTGGGAAAAGCTGAAGTGGAGGAATTCTTTCTCCAGAAGGTTGGGAGAGACCAAACTGGGAAAATTCCTTCTCCAGAACCTTGGGAGAGGCCACAGTGGAGGAATTCCTTTTCCAGAGCCTTGGGAGAGACCAAAGTGAGAAAATATTTTCACCAGAGCCTTGGGAGAGGCCAGAATGGGAAAATCTTTTCTCCAGAACGTTGAGAGGGGCCAAATTAGGAAAATTCCTTCTCCAGAATCTTGGGAAAGGCCAGAGTGGGAAAATCCCTTTTCCAGCTGGATGGTCCTGGTGGTCTCAGGTAGCAAAACTCTTGAAGATAAGAACCACACTGCTGGAGATAAAGGCTGTGACAGCTCCAAGGGAAAATCCAGCCCATGGAATCCAGCACAGGAGGGGTGTGGAGCTGTTGGAAGGAATCCAGAGGCTGGAAATCCCAAACTTGCCCATGGAGATGTGCTTTAGGAATTTCTGTAAACTGTGGTTTCACACTGGATGAGCTGGGAGCTGGTTTTTAAGCACTGGGTGGGAAAATCACTGGGATTTTATCTTCAGGATAATCAGGGGATGGAGCAGCTGTGCTAGGAGGAGAGAGCTGGGAATGTTCATGTGGAGAGAAGTTTGGGGTGACCCCCCTGTGGCCTTGCAGGAGCTGCAGGAAAGATGGAGAGGGACTGGGGACAAGGGATGGAGGGACAGGACACAGGGGATGGATCCCACTGCCCCAGGGCAGGGCTGGATGGGATACTGGGGAGGAATTCCTGGCTGGGATGGAATTCCCAGAGCAGCTGTGGCTGCCCCTGCATCCCGGGATTATCCAAGGGCTTGGCTCCACCTGGGAGAGAGGGAGGAGCCCATGGCAGGAGGTAGAACTGGATGAGCCTTAAGGTCCCTCCCAACCCAAAGAATTCCATGAAATCCCTTTTTTCTGAGTCACTTTTCCCAAGTTCCAGCCATCAGTGCTAATAGATGCCCTTGCTTATATTTTGCAGAGCCCTGTGAAATCTTCCCAGCTTTTGCTGGAAATGAGAACAGCTTGGGTTTGCTGAGGAGGAGGGAATTTCTCAGAGCTGCCAGAAGCTCTGCAGAGCACTTGAGCTGTTGCTGCTCACAAGAAATGGGAAAAGGTCACAGAAAAGAACAACATTTTCCTCTGCAAATAAGTCATAAAAAGGGGGAATTCTTATGGGTGTGTCCAAGGAGGGCTGGAGTGGCTGAGGGAGCTGGGAAAGGGTTTGGAGCCCTAGGAGGGGCTGAGAGAGCTGAGAAGGGGCTGGAGAATCCCTGAGGAGCTGGGCAGGGGGCTGGAGAATCCCTGAGGAGATGGGAAAGGACTGGAGAGTCCCTGAGGAGATGGGAAGGGGCTGGAGAATCCCTGAGGAGATGGGAAGGGGCTCAGGCTGGAGAAAAGGAGGCTCAGGGGGAATTTCTGGCTCTGCACAGCTCCTGCCAGGAGGGGACACTGGGGGGATTTGGGAACAGGGAACAGGGACAGGAGGAGAGGAAATGGCCCCCAGGAGGTTCAGCTTGGACATTTGGGGAAATTTTCCTTGGAAGGTGGTGAGGCACTGGGATAAGTTGCCCAGGGAGGTGTTGGAGTGTCTCTCCCTGGAAATGTTCCAGCCTTTCCCTCCTTTCTCATTGCCCACAGCTGCTGTGGCTGCCCCTGGGTCCCTGGAATTGTCCCAGGCCAGGCTGGAGCACCCTGGGATGTGGGAGATGTCCCTGCCCATGGGATGAGTTTCAATCTCCTTTCTAACCCAATTCCATGATTTTATGTCATCCCATCTGTTCCTCCTGGGAGAGTCAGACCTGAGGTTGTCACTTTTTTTGGGTGGCTGTCACCCTGTCTGAGTCGGTGTCTCGCCCTGTGAAGTTCTCATGGATTTTAAGGAGAAGCCGATTTGAATCCCAGCTCACAAATGATGTAATTCCCTGTGGGATCAGATGATCTCCTCCATCCCTTTCCTTAGAAAAGCTTCTCCAGTAATTCACAGCCCAGGAGCCTGGGCTTTGTCTCTGAGCATTTTCAGGATCAGCATTTTGCTGGGAGGAAAAATCCTGCTCCTGTCATGTGGTGGAAGTGAGGAAGAAGCAGGTGTGGGACTGCAGGATGTGCTGCTCCTGGAATTTCAGATTTGTTTTGGTTTTTCTATATTTGTGTCCTGCCTCCATGAAAAGTGGGAGGAAGCTGGATTTGGAGGCTGAAAAAAGGAGCTGGATAAAGAACTCTGCTTCCCAAAACTGCAGCAGAATGGGATTGTGACCCAGCCTTGGCTGTGCTTTGTGGGAGGGGGGGATTTTTGGGGGTGAGGGGATCAATCTTTTCCTCACATCCCTCTGGAGCTTTCACCCTGCCCATGGAGAAGCCCAAATGTGTGGGAAAACCCCTGATGGAATGTGGGTCTCATATCCCAAACCTTCCCAAACTTGCCCATGGGGATGTGTTCAGGAATTTCTGTAAATTGTGGATTTCACAGTGAGCAGGGCAGCTCTGCTGTAACCAGTGTGCAGGGAAATCAGGAAAAGCAGAATCCCTGGGATTTGATCCTCACTGGCAGCTGCTTGTTGGGAACCCTTGAATTCATCCCCTGGCTGGATCCCTCTGGAATTGCTGGAGTGTTTTCCCACCAGTTTTGAAACACACAGTCATGAAACACAAAAATCTTCAGGTGGAAGCTTGAAAGAAAATTCATATTCGTATTCCACATGGGGTATATTCCAGGAGAGTGGATCAGATCCAGCTGCAGCACTGATTTTTCTTCACAATTTATTAACAAATGCAAAGCTTTGCTGCTGTTCAGCATTCCCTGATCCCAGACCAATCCTCTGGGATGCAGAGTTTCTTTGGAGGATTTAGGTGTTGGAGATGTAATAAAAGCCTGCATCAATGAGAAAATGTTCATGAGAAAAAGAATTCCCAGGAAGCCTCTTTGGAGTGTTTTCCTGTGGTTTATTCTCCCCTTAAATGCTCATCCCAGGGGTCAGATTTTTCTGGGAAGGCACAGGAAAGAATGAGTCAGATTTTCATGGTAATTTGGTCATGACTAAAGGAAGTGTTGAATTTTCTTCAGGTCTCAGAACTGCAATTCCCACAGAAAAAAACCTGGATTTTATAATTATCTGTATTCTGCTTAAATTAACATTGATAAATTAATAAATATTTACAAAGTTGTGGTGTGAGAGGGGTCAAATTTCCACAGAAATGGAAATTCCATGCCTGGTCCATCCCTCCATATCCCATTTCCTGCTGTCCAGCCTGGTCCTGGAGTTCAGCAAAATTTGGGAAATATTCTTAAACTCTCATTCTTTCCATTTGTTCCCCAAAGAATGTGTGGATTGAGATTTAATGGAGAATATGAAGGTGGTGCTGGTTGAAGTTGATGATCTTCAAGGTCTTTTCCTGGCTTTGATGATGCCATGGTACTCTCAGAAGTTTCTCTGGATGATTATACTATAGATTCAAATAGAATTATACAAATATATAATTTATATGTGTTTATAAATAAAAATATATAACTTTTTTTTTTCTCTTTCAGGTTACTCCTCTGAAGAAATTCTGTTTGCCAGAAGTTTTCTATCCTGGGCTGCACTTGAATCTCAATAATGAAGAAAAGCAGAAGTGTCATGACAGTGACTGCAGATGAGGTGAGTTCCTGCTGAAGGTTTATTTTTCCTTATTTTTCTTTCCTTTTTTTTTTAAGCTTGTGAAAATGAGCTAAAAAGTTGACTGAGTTTTATCCTCATGGAGAAAATAATTTATTTGTAGAATTTAGTTATGGAGTTCTCATCTCCTGGGATAGCTCTGGCTGGAGAATCGAGTGTGGTTTATCCTCATGGAGGAAATAATTGGTAGAATTTAATTCTGGAGTTGTGATATAGTTCTGGCTGGAAAACTGAGTGTGTTTTACCCTCATAGAGGAAAACAATTTGTTTGCAGAGTTTAGTTCTGGAGTTGTGGAGTTCTCTTTTCCTGGGATAATTCTGGCTGGAGAATTGAGTGTGGTTTATTCTCATGGAGGAAATAATTTGTAGAATTCAGTTCTGGAGTTGTGGGTAGTTCTGGCTGGAGAATTGCTTTTTACCTGCATGGAGGAAATCCTTTGTGTGCAGAATTCAGTTCTGGACTTTTGGAGTTCTCATCTGGGATAGTTCTGGCTGAGTGTGTTTTACCCTCATGGAGAAAAGAATTTGTTTGTAGAAATCAGTTCTGGAGTTGTGGAGTTATCATTTGAGATATTTCTGGTTGAGTGTGGTTTATCCTCAGAGAGGAAACAGTTTGCTTGTAGAATTTAGTTCTGGACTTTAGGAGTTCTCATCTCCTGGGATTGTTCTGGCTGGAGAATTGTGTTTTACCCTCAAGAAGTAAAGAATTTGTTTGCAGAATTGAGTTCTGGAGTTGTGGAATTCTCTTTTCCTGGGATAATTCTGTCTGGAGAATTGAGTTTTACTCTCATGGAGGAAATCCTTTGTTTGCAGAATTCAGTTGTGGAATTTGTGGATTGAGATTTAATGGAGAATATGGAGGTGGTGCTGGTTGAAGCTGATGATCTTTAAGGTCTTTTCCTGGCCTTGATGATGCCATGGTACTCTCCTGGTATAGCTCTGGCTGGAGAATCGAGTGTGTTTTACCCTCATGAAGGAAATCCTTTGTTTGTAAAATTTAGTTCTGGAGTTGTGGGGTAGTTCTGGCTGGAGAATTGTGTTTTACCCTCACAGAGGACATCCTTTATTTCCCGAATTCAGGAGTCTCAGAGTCCTCTCTGTTTACAGAACTCCCTGGATTACCTGGAATGCGGGCTCAGCAAGTCCTACAGCACCTCCAGCCACGCGCTGGGCATCGACCTGTGGCGGGGCCGCCGCTGCTGCTCGGGCTCGCTGCAGCTGCCGCCGCTGGCCCAGCGGCAGAGCGAGCGCGCCCGCAGCCCCGAGCGGGAGCCCGTGTGCCGGCCCACCACGCTGCCGCTGCTGCCGCCGCCCAGCATCGCCATCACCGCCTGCCACGACGGGTGAGTCCCTGCGCGGTCCGTGTGTCCTGAGGGACAAGCTCGTGTAAGCGAAATGTCACAGTTGCAGTTCATTGTAAAGAGCCTGCTAAGCGCTGCCAGGCTGTCAGCCCGAGTCGTGATGGTTCGTTCGACCCCAGGGTGCAAAAGACAAAAGCAAGGGACTCAGGTTTGTTTAGCAGAAAGCAGTAATGCAGTTTATTGAGTGCCAGAGAGAGAGAGAGAGAGAGGGTGAGAGGGAGAAAGGATGGGATACAGCTACCAACAGATGGGACGCATCCTCGTGGCCATCCAACGAGACGCGTCTTCAATCCGTTGGGGAAAAAGAGATCTCCAAGTCTTCTATAAGAAAGTCACTTTTTATAGTTCTTTTCCAAAGCCAGTGGCCTCTGGCCAAAAGGTGGGAGATTTATGGACTGTTGTATGAGGAGATCGTAGCCCCATGGCGCAGGTGCAGGGCCAGGGTGTGATAACCAGTACCTGCAGTACCATGACAAGCACAGGCACAGCCACAAACAGTCCTTGGCCCTCGGCATCCCCCTGGGCCAGGCCAGAGCTCTGCTCGGGGCACGTGGTGCAGTCTCAGCTCCCAGTCTCTGATGATGGTCGTGAGAAACTTCTGACCGACTATTACTCAGGCACAGCCCAGAGTAGGACAGAGAGATAAAAGGGGGAAGAGAAAGAGCAATGGGATAAAAGGGTGATGGGGTAAGAGAAGAGGGAGAGAGGAATTTTAATTTTTATATTTAATTATTTTTTAAAATTTTTTTGAAATTGTACTTTGTTAAAAACTTCTCCTGAAACTTCTGATTCCGGTCTCAAGCAGAGGATTTGTGTTCCTAACTTTGCACCCACACGGGTTCAGGATGGTGCTGAATTCTCCCAGAAAGGATTGAGGAAAAGGCTGTGACTCTCTGGATGTTTCCCACCCCTGGGTGAGGAAAAAGGCTTGGAAAAAACATTGGGATCTAAAGCTAAACTCGAGATAAATCCCAAGAAACCATCAGAGAGCTGAGTACAAGGGGGTTGCTCCGAGGTGAATTCCAAAATTGGAACTGGGGTGAAATGGCAAAAAAAGGGAATTAATCCAGAGGGAGAGTTTTCCTGTGCTGGACTTGGATTCTATGGCAAAATAAGGATGTGTGTCCTGCTTTTCATGGGAATATTGAGGTGACATTAGTGTGACCTTAAATTCTGTGCTCTCAGCTTTGGGTTTGGAGTCAGTTTTAGGTTCTAGTTTATAAATGCTCCACTCTCAGCTCCATTTGCTTGTTCATGTTCCAAGCTGGAATCTGGGTTTCTGTTAAGCTCAGCAATCTCTGCATTTGTACAAATGTGGAAGATCACATAAACTCAAGAAAAATCCCAGAGAAACCATCAGAGATCTGATTACAAGGGGATTCCTCCAAGGTGAGATCCAAAATTGGAACCTGTGTCAAGTGCCAAAAGGGAATTATTCCAGAGGGAGAGGAGGAGGGCAAAGCCTTGGGTGTTCCTGTGCTGGAAATGGATTTTATGGCAAAATAAGGATGTGTGTCCTGTTTCTCATGGGAATATTGAGGTTATATTAATTGCACCTTAAATTCTGTGCTTGCACTTGGGTTTAGGACTGGTTTTAGATTCTAAACTTTCCTCTCTTGGCTCCGTTCGCTGCTTCGTGTTCCCATTGTTGTTCCAAGTTGGAATCCAGGTTTCTGCCAAGCTCAGCACTTTCCATTTGGACATTCCCAAATCCATTTGTTAAAGTCCTTTGGAGTGAGTTTTCCTGCTGAAAACAGGATTTCTAAACTGCCCTGGAATAGCTGAGATAGAGGAATTGCAGAGGAGCTTTTGTCTGGGTTTTGTCATTAATTACTGGGATAAATGCAACCAAATGTATTCTCTAATTTTAGATGGATCAGGGAATTTTGGCACCAGAAGGGTTGGTTCACCTTTTAAAAGTTCCCTTTTGTGGGGCAGCAATTTGTGTTCCGAGGGTGGGCTTGGAAGGGAGGATGGCTCTGAGCTCTGCCTCTGTCCATGGTGTGGGGAAACACGGATTTCTCCTGGATTTATTTATCGCTGGGAACACAAGAGGGCGTCGCGCTCCTGCTGCCAGCCCAGCAGAGCCCGTGGGTTTGGTTTGGTTTTGTTTTTTCACGGGGAGCCCGCACAGCCCTGCTCGGGGTGCTGCTGTTTCTCAGGGCTGGAAAATTCCCGGTTTTCCAGAGGAAAACCCAGCTGGTGTGGCTGAGATGCAGCTTTCTGCTTCCTCCTCACCTTCCTGAAAGAAAAAACTGGGCTTGAAATTCTCATTTTGTATTTCAGTTCCAATCATCACCTCCCTGACCACTTATCTCAGCTGATCCTACAAAAACTGGGTTTAAATTTCACATTTTTTGTTGAAGTCCTAATCCTCACCTCCCTGATCGCTTACATTGGCTGATCCTACAAAAACTGGGTTTAAATCTCATATTTTGTATTTCAGTCCTGATCCTCACCTTCCTGATCACTTACATTGGCTAATCCTACAAAAACTGGGCTTAAAATTCCCATTTATTTCAGTTCTAATCCTCACCTCCCTGATTGCTTATCTCAGCTGATCCTACAAAAACTGGGCTTAAAATTCCCATTTTTAATTTCGATTCTAATCCTCATCTTCTTGTCCAGTTACATTGTCTGATCCTACAGAAACTAGGTTTAAAATTCCCATTTATTTCAGTTCTAATCCTCACCTCCCTGACCACTTATATCAGCTGGACCTACAAAAACTGGGTTTAAAATTCCCATTTTTTTTTCAGTCCTAGTCCTGACCTCCTTGACCACTTCTGTCAGCTGATCCAATAAAACTGGGCTGAACATTCCCATTTTTATTGAAGTTTTAGGCATCAAGGGGTCCTGGACCAGGTTAGCCCTGAGCTCTACCCCATTCCAGGCAGTTCTTCCCTGTGCAATTCCCGGTGACTCAGGGCCTGCCCACCCTCTCCATGGAATATTAAAGTTGGAGAAGATCATGGATTTGGGATAGAAATCCAACAGAGCTGCAAGCTCAGTGCTTATTAGTGATCCAAAAACCAAATTAAATCAAGGATTTGAAGGAAAAAAACCAGTGGATAAAACATGAAAGATGTTTCTGGAGACAGCAAAAAAATAAGGGAGGCTGATCCCAAAGCAGTAATTGCAAATGAGTTGTGATGTAATAATATTTTGTGTGGGAAAGGAAGGGAATATTCCCAAAAATCAGCTTTTATGGATCCTGCAAGGCAGGAGGGACATGGCATAGAATCTTCAGGTGACAGTCTGAATGGAGAAACCTTCCAAGCTTCTTTTCCAAAATTTTTGTCCCTGTTTTCACCCAAGTTGTTCAAATATTTCTCCAATCCTGCCCTGTATTTTCTAACTCCAGCTTTGTGATAAGAAATCCAGGCAGGAGGGAAGAGTGAGGTGTGAGGAATAAATTTGGAGCATCCAGAAGAGTTCTTTTCCCAAATTTTTTTTTTTTTTTTGTTCTCCTTAGCATCTCCTGGGTTAGATTTGGCAGCTGGCTGTTCATTCCCACCATTCCTCCATGTTTCCCTCAGGTGTGTGAGGGATATTTGGATATTTTTTAGGGTTTGCTGCAAATTTTGACGTTGAAACAAAAATGGGATTTATGCTGAAGCCCAAAGCATGAGGAAATCAAGGCTTTAAGAATTCCATGAGGAGTTGATCTGGTTTAATATTAAATATTGCAGTGCACTTTTTTAGGGATTAGAGAGGCTGGTAAATATTTAGGATATGGCAATTAGTGCTTCATTAAAATATAGATTTGTTGCCTTATTATCCCTTATTTATGTTTTTCTTTTTTTGAATGGAATAATTTTATTGTGGAGCCTGAAGATGAGAATCTGTAAGGAAAATATGAAGGGATTGATCCTATTCCCCACATCCACCTGGAAACCTTCCTGAAATTGGGATAAATTTACTCTGGAATTAAATTTACTCAGAATTTAAGTCTCTCCTGTAGTACTCCCGTTGTTCTCCAGATGGTGGTAGTGGGCAGCAAATTAAAAACAGTGTTAAAAGAGAAATCAAACCAAAATTTGGGATAATTCTGGCACTGAGTTACTCCAAACCTTGGGAATTCTGGCTTCAGCCAGAGCCAGCTCGTCCTCCCTGGGAAACTGTTGGGAATTAATTGGGAGATTGGTGAAATGGGAATTAATTGGGAGATTGATAAAATGGGAATTAATTGAGAGATTGATAAAATGAGAATGAATAAAGGGATTGATAAAATGGGAGTTAACTGAGGAATTGATAAAATGGAAGTTAGTAGAGGGATTGATACAATGGGGATTAATAGAGGGATTGATAAAATGGGAATTAATTGAGGAACTGATAAAGTGGAAGGTCATAGAGGGATTGATAAAATGGGAATTAACTGAGGGATTGATAAAATGGAAATTAATAGAGGGATTGATACAATGGGGATTAAGAGAGGGATTGATAAAGTGGGAATTAATTGGAGGATTGATAAAGTGGAAGGTCATAGAGGGATTGATAAAATGGGAATGAATAAAGGGATTGATAAAATGGGAATTAACTGAGGGATTGATAACATGGGAATTAACTGAGGGACAGATAAGTGGGGATTAATTGAGGGGTAGATAAGGAAAGTGAGGATGATAAGGGGATGAGATTTGCATGGAGAATTAAGGATAACAAAGCTGGAATCAGCCTGGGAAACCAAGCAATGCTCCTTCCATATCCCCTGGGTGAAAGGAAATATTTGGGAAGCTTTATAGGAATTGTAGGATGAATCCCAGAAATTCAGAAGGAGATGATGTTTTGGAAAAATGTGTTTTGGGTTTTTTTTTAATTTTCTTTTGTTTTTTCAATGTTTTTCCAAACCTTGTGAAACTGGAGTGTAATTTCTTAGATAATTTCAAATTCCAGGAGATAGGAACTGAAGGAATGTGCTGCAAGCTTGGATTAAGAAAAAAAAAAAAATAGATGAGCTGGCTTCCTATGTGGTGTGAAAAATAAAACACCTGAGGGAAAAATGCTTTAAAACAGGATTTTAATTTTTATACTGATAATTAAAATTATTTAAATTACAGAATGGACATCACCTGGTTCAAAATATGGATAATTTCCATAAATCCCGTCAGTTTCTGTGCTAATGAGCAGGATCAATTATTCTGATTGAACATCCTTGCTGCATTTCAAAAGCCTGCTCCACATTTCCAGGGGGCATTTCCTTACCTTGCAAAAGGAGGTCAGTGGTGTTCCTCAGAACATCCCATAATCTGCAGGGAAAAGAGGTTTTAATTATTCCTTGCTGTTTCTGGCAGATATCTGTGGAAACTTCATCCTGAGACTCAGAATTCCTGGGATTTTTCCAAAGTTTTCCAACATTATCAGAGATGTCTTGGAGAAATCTTGGAATGGCCATGAGGGATTTTCTGCTCTGGGATTTTGTTTTCAGTCAGAAATATTTCCTGGTCTGTTGAGGGCTTTTTCCTGGGAATGGATTTGGGATTTGGTGGGATGATGGGATGTTTGATGGGTGGATTTGGGAGTTTGGAGATCTGGGATCTCTCCAAAGAGTGGGAAAAGCTGGAATGTTGTGGGGAGGTGAGAGCCCTGGATTGTCTGCAGGTGCATCATGAAAATTGGAATTTAAATCCGTTTGCAATGCCCAGAGTGGGAAGCAGGGCCTTGCTTGGTGTGGGAAGAGGAAATTCCTGGGATTTCTCAGCCCCACTGCTGCCGTTTGGGCTCCTCCCAGAGTCCTGGAGGGGGAAATGGCCGTGGAGGATTTGGGGAATGACTTTTCAAAAGGTGGAGAGTTCCCACAGGGAGTGTCCTTGGTTGGGATGGGGTTATCCCAAAATGTGAGGTGTTCCCACAGGGAATATCTGACATTCCTGGCAGGGTTGGGATGGGGTTGTCCCAGAATTGTGAAGTGATATTACAGGGAATAGCCTTGCTTGGGATGGAGTTGTTCCAAAAATTGTGAAGTGTTCCCACAGGGAATATCTGACATTCCTGGCAGGGTTGGGATGGGGTTATCCCAAAATTGTGAAGTGATATTACAGGGAATAGCCTTGGTTGGGATTCTGTTATTCCCAAAATTGTGAAGTGTTCCCACAGGGAATATCCTTGGTTGGGATTCTGTTATTCCCAGAATTGTGAGGTGTTCCCACAGGGAATATCCTTGCTTGGGATGGAGTTGTTCCAAAAATTGTGAAGTGTTCCCACAGGGAATATCTGACATTCCTGGCAGGGTTGGGATGGGGTTATCCCAGTGTTGCCACAGGAATATCCCATCTCCTGGCAGGGTTGGGATGGGGTTATTCCCAATATTTTGTAGTGTTCCCACAGAGAATATCCCACATCCCTGGCAGGGTTGGGATGGGATTATCCCAGTGTTCCCACAGAGAATATCCCACATACCTGGCAGGGCTGGGATGGGATTATCCCAGTGTTCCCACAGAAATATCCCACATCCCTGGCAGGGTTGGGATGGGGTTATCCCAGTGTTCCCACAGAGAATGTCCCATCTCCTGGCAGGGCTGGGATGGGATTATCCCAGTGTTCCCACAGAGAATATCCCACATCCCTGGTGTGGTTGGGATGGGATTATCCCAGTGTTCCCACAGGAATATCCCATCTCCTGGCAGGGTTGGGATGGGATTATCCCAGTGTTCCCACAGAGAATATCCCACATCCCTGGTGTGGTTGGGATGGGATTATCCCAGTGTTCCCACAGAGAATATCCCACATCCCTGGCAGGGTTGGGATGGGATTATCCCAGTGTTCCCACAGGAATATCCCACATCCCTGGCAGGGCTGGGATGGGATTATCCCAGTGTTCCCACAGAGAATATCCCACATCCCTGGTGTGGTTGGGATGGGATTATCCCAGTGTTCCCACAGAGAATATCCCACATCCCTGGCAGGGCTGGGATGGGATTATCCCAATGTTCCCACAGAGAATATCCCACATCCCTGGCAGGGCTGGGATGGGATTATCCCAGTGTTCCCACAGAGAATATCCCATCTCCTGGCAGGGCTGGGATGGGATTATCCCAGTGTTCCCACAGAGAATATCCCACATCCCTGGTGTGGTTGGGATGGGATTATCCCAGTGTTCCCACAGAGAATATCCCACATCCCTGGCAGGGTTGGGATGGGGTTATCCCAGTGTTCCCACAGAGAATGTCCCATCTCCTGGCAGGGTTGGGATGGGATTATCCCAGTGTTCCCACAGAGAATATCCCACATCCCTGGTGTGGTTGGGATGGGATTATCCCAGTGTTCCCACAGAGAATATCCCACATCCCTGGCAGGGCTGGGATGGGATTATCCCAGTGTTCCCACAGGAATATCCCAAATCCCTGGCAGGGTTGGGATGGGATTATCCCAGTGTTCCCACAGAGAATATCCCACATCCCTGGTGTGGTTGGGATGGGATTATCCCAGTGTTCCCACAGAAATATCCCACATCCCTGGCAGGGCTGGGATGGGATTATCCCAGTGTTCCCACAGGAATATCCCATCTCCTGGCAGGGTTGGGATGGGATTATCCCAGTGTTCCCACAGAGAATATCCCACATCCCTGGCAGGGGTTGGGATGGGGTTATCCCAGTGTTCCCACAGAGAATGTCCCATCTCCTGGCAGGGCTGGGATGGGATTATCCCAGTGTTCCCACAGAGAATATCCCACATCCCTGGTGTGGTTGGGATGGGATTATCCCAGTGTTCCCACAGGAATATCCCACATCCCTGGCAGGGTTGGGATGGGGTTATCCCAGTGTTCCCACAGGAATATCCCACATCCCTGGCAGGGTTGGGATGGGATTATCCCAGTGTTCCCACAGAGAATATCCCATCTCCTGGCAGGGCTGGGATGGGATTATCCCAGTGTTCCCACAGAGAATATCCCATCTCCTGGCAGGGCTGGGATGGGATCATTCCCATGTGGAATCAGGCTCAGAGCAATAAACCCAAGCCCTGGTCCTGTGTGGCACTCAGGGTGTGAGGGGTCACATCTGACATCCCACCCCAAATCCTGGAGAACTTCTACCAAATAAACCCCAAAAATCCTTTATACCAAAAAAACCATGGGCAGGCCAGATATCCCAAAGTCACTGCTGCTGTGTCATTCCAAATGCCAACCTATCCCAAAAAAAACCTGGGAAAAAAAGGTAATTTTGCTCCCTCTGACTTGACTCTGCTGTTATTTCTCAGCTAAAAATACCAGAGAAGTGTTTTGTCTGCTTATATTTAGATTTTGGCTGGTGCCATCAGTTTCTGAAGCTCTTGCAGCTTCAAAAACCTTTATTTTTATGTTTTCTTGGAGGCCTAAATAAAGAACTATGATTAATACCAGGTGTAGTTACCCAGAGGAATTATAAAATGGATTAATCATAGGTCAGGAATTAAAATTACGGTTCTTTCAAAATCCCTTTTTGTCCACAACTTTTATTTTGTTGTTGCCACCTAATCTTTTAATTCCTTTCCATTTATTGAATTCACTGAATTTTACTCTGAGTACTCCAAATACCATCCCCTTTTTGTATGAATTGCTAGGTGATCCCAATAATTTTATTAAGGATGAGCCTGTAAGTTTGAAGCTGCGAGGTTTTGCCTGGAGATAAAAGTGGTTGGAAAGAGAAACACACACCAAAAAAAAAAAAAAAAAGTCTTTTAATGATTCAATTTTAATTATACACCTCAATCCTGAGTGCAAAAAGACAGCTTGGGATGTGTGTGGAAGGGAAGAAATGAGTCACTGTTAATCAGCAGAAGACAACGAAACTTCTGAAATATTTGCTTCAAACTTCACCCTTGCTAGAAGAGAAAATAAATGAAAGTGATAGAAATAGAATTGATGGAAAAGCTGAATCAGACACGGGGCTGACAGAATTTTCTGACTAACGATAACTCATCTCCAGGGAAGCAGCAAAGGCAGGGCCCAGGCTGGGGCTGGGCTGAGCTGAGCCTTGGGGCCCTCCCAGCCAAACTCATCTGGATCCCACCGGGCTGCTCAGGGCTTGCTTGGCTTTGTTCAGGATTTGATTGGCTTCCTTCAGATTTTGCTTGGTTTTATTCAGAATTTGATTGGCTTTGTTCAGATTTTGCTTGGTTTTATTCAGAATTTGATTGGCTTTGTTCAGATTTTGCTTGGTTTTATTCAGAATTTGATTGGCTTTGTTCAGGGTTTGGTTGGTTTTATTCAGAATTTGATTGGCTTTGTTCAGATTTTGCTTGGTTTTATTCAGAATTTGATTGGCTTTGTTCAGATTTTGCTTGGTTTTATTCAGAATTTGATTGGCTTTGTTCAGATTTTGCTTGGTTTTATTCAGAATTTGATTGGCTTTGTTCAGATTTTGGTTGGTTTTATTCAGAATTTGATTGGCTTTGTTCAGGGTTTGGTTGGTTTTATTCAGAATTTGATTGGCTTTGTTCAGGAATTGATTGGCTTTGCTCAGGGTTTAATTCAGTTTTTGGTTGGTTTTGTTCAGGGTTTGGTTGGTTTTATTCAGAATTTGATTGGGTTTGTTCAGGAATTGATTGGTTTCTTTCAGTTTTTGGTTGGTTTTGTTCAGTTTTTGGTTGGTTTTATTCAGAATTTGATTGGCTTCGTTCAGGAATTGATTGGCTTTGCTCAGGGTTTGGTTGGTTTTATTCAGAATTTGATTGGCTTTGTTCAGATTTAATTGGCTTTGTTCAGTTTTTGGTTGGTTTTGTTCAGGGTTTGGTTGGTTTTATTCAGAATTTGATTGGCATTGTTCAAGGTTTGATTGGTTTAATTAAGTTTTTGGTTGGTTTTGTTCCGTTTTTGGTAGCTTCAGTTTTTCATTGTTTTTATTCAGAATTGGATTGGTTTTGTTCAGTTTTTGGTTGGTTTCGTTCAGTTTTTGGTTGATTTCATTCAGTTTTTGGTTAGTTTTATTCAGAATTTGATTGGTTTTGTTCAGTTTTTGGTTGGTTTCATTCAGTTTTTGGTTGGTTTTGTTCAGTTTTTGGTTAGTTTTATTCAGAATTTGATTGGCTTCGTTCAGGGTTTGATTGGTTTCATTCAGTTTTTGGTTGCTTTTGTTCAGATTTGATTGGTTTTGTTCAGGGTTTGGTTGGTTTTATTCAGAATTTGATTTGCTTTGTTCAGTTTTTGGTTGTTTTTGTTCAGGGTTTGGTTGGTTCAGTTCAGTTTTTGGTTGGTTTTGCCCAGTTTTTGGTTGGTTTAGTTCAGTTTTTCATTGTTTTTATTCAAAATTTGATTTGCTTCATTCAGGATTTGGTTTGTTTTGTTCAGTTTTTGATTTTTTTTTTCTTTTTAGTTTTGTTTGGTTTTGTTCAGTTTTTTGGTTGGCTTAGTTAAATTTTTCATTGTTTTTGTTCAGAATTTGCTTTTGTTTAGGCTTAGGTTGGTTTAGTTCAGTTTTTGGTTATTTTCACTCAGTTTTTGATTGGTTTAGTTCTGTTTTTTGTATTTTTTGATAATGACTTTTAAAAGAATATTGTTTTTTACTTGAGGCCTTGAACAAAGCTTTTAAATTTGAGTCAAAGTTAGAATTACTGGTGTGTAGTTTAAATAGAAGTGTGTAATTTTGTATGATTAGAATATATAATTCATATATTATATTTAATATTATTTTATTATATATCACATATGTTATTTATATAATTATATTATATGTAAATATATATTATATTTATACAAAATTCCAGATTTTTTCCATCATCTCCTTTCTCTGGAGTCACCCTGGAGGTCTCTGCCTGTGAGGAATAATTGGAATTGTTTTGGTAATATATTACAAATGTCCTCAAATGAATTTATAATCTATAGCTGTGAAATGAGGAAATAATCACAATTATTACAGATTGCTCTGACATATGGGATTACTCACTCTGGATATGGAGAAGGCACTTCAGTGTTCTCTGGGATAAATCAGGCACAATCCCAAGTTGCTAAGCAAATTCCCTTCTTACATCATGCCCTGGTGCCTTATATAATTTGATAATAAAAGTCGAAATGATATAAATTTATAATTGAATTTATAAATACCAGTTTATTCCCAGTTACTAGGAGGGAACAGCAGAAATACCTGTATGAAAAAAGGGCATCACAGAGTGGTAAAAATCGTGGTTTTTGGCAGATAAACTGTGTTTTGCTCCATTTTTGGTTGGTTTAATTCAGTTTTTGGTTGGTTTTTTTTCACTTTTTGGTTGGTTTTTTTCACTTTTGGGTTGGTTAAATTCAGTTTTTGGTTGGTTTAGTTCAGTTTTTAGTTGGTTTAGTTCTGATTTTAGTTGGTTTAGTTCAGTTTTTGGTTGGTTTTTTTTCACTTTTTGGTTGGTTTCCCAACCAAAAATTCCCTTCCCAAAAATTCCAGCGCCCC
Source organism: Luscinia luscinia (assembly GCA_034336685.1). Lineage (NCBI taxonomy): Eukaryota > Metazoa > Chordata > Aves > Passeriformes > Muscicapidae > Luscinia > Luscinia luscinia. Next base: position 28,425,461 of record CM067615.1, read on the forward strand.
CTAAGTCTGTGGCAATGCAGATCCAAACTGGATAATTTTAAACTATGAAATATAAAACCAGCTCATCTCCCAACAGGAATCTAAATACCAGTGGATTGTTATTAATTTTTTTTGCCTCTCAAACGTGGGGAGTTTGTCATGCAAACCTATAATTAGGGATGGATTCCTGCTTCTCATGCAGCAGGAAACTTTCAGGGAAGGAGAAGGAAAATCCTCAAACATGTAATTTCCAGTTTTCTGTTGTGGGTCTTGTGGCAGCTCAGCCTGTGAGGCAGCAGATGCAAAGGCAGGTGTGTTGTTTAGGGATTTTTTTTTTTTAATTGACCATCTGAACACCATGAAACCTTCTGCTTTTGGGCTGGAAAGATTTTCCTGGGATTTGTTCAGCCTTCTGTTAAGAAGAGATGATTGAGGGAGGATTGAAGTTGTTTTATTATATTAGAATTATATTTTATTATGTTAGAATTATATTATATTTGAATTCCAAGCTGGTTTGGGTTGGAAGGGATTTTAAAGATTTTTTCATCTCCTGGGCATCTTTTCCAGCTTTGGATTTCCTGGGAATCTTTCCAGTTTTGGATCTCCTGGGAATCTTTTCCAGCTTTGGATCTCCTGGGAATCTTTTCCAGCTTTGGATTTCCTGGGAATCTTTCCAGTTTTGGATCTCCTGGGAATCTTTTCCAGCTTTGGATTTCCTGGGAATCTTTCCAGTTTTGGATCTCCTGGGAATCTTTTCCAGCTTTGGATTTCCTGGGAATCTTTTCCAGTTTTGGATCTCCTGGGAATCTTTTCCAGCTTTGGATTTCCTGGGAATCTTTCCAGTTTTGGATCTCCTGGGAATCTTTTCCAGCTTTGGATTTCCTGGGACTTTTTTCCAGCTTTGGATCTCCTGGGAATCTTTCCAGCTTTGGATTTCCTGGGAATCTTTTCCAGTTTTGGATCTCCTGGGAATCTTTTCCAGCTTTCCCCAGTGCTGCCCCACTCTCCTTTCCCCATCCCTGCCACCTCCTCCTCTCTTTCCTCACTCCAAGCCTTGCCTGACATTTCAATCCACTCCCAGCTCCCCATTCCAGCCCCATTCCCTGCCTTCTCTTTTCCTGGTTGTTCCCAGTTCCCTGATGTTTTCCCTGCCTTGCTGCAGACATTTCTCTCTTTGATTCTTTTTTTCTTCTCTGCCTGCCTTGGTTCCCGGGGTTGCTGTGATTTATTCCTGGTGCTGCCTCATCCTGGCAGCTGCAGCTGCTGCCTGGGGCTGAGCTCAGGATCACATCCCTGTCAGCCCTGTGACATTTCCACTGCAAATTCCCTCTGTGCTCTGCTGCCTCCTCTGCAACTGAGTTATTTGCCAGTACAAATGACAATTCCCATATTCTCCACTCTCTCAGTCCTTCTCATTCCCTCTTTTTTCTCTCCACTTACTGTGTTGCTTTAGTCCAAGAAAAAGTTGTTTTATAGGGTTTTGTCCTGCTTTAGCTTGGTTTGCTTTCCCTCAAAATTCTCTTTTTCCCACCCTTTCCCAAGCCCAGACATTCCTCTTCTCCTTTTATCTCCTGCTGGGAATGTGCTTTGGCTGATTGCCCTGCTGCTCTTCAGGCTCATGCTCATCTCTCCCACAGCTAATGGAGCTGCCTGGCTCCTGGAACTTCTCTCCTGGAAATCCATCATGGACCCTTTCCCAACCCATTTGGCAGAAATCCACCCTAAGTAGGGACAGTGCTGTGAAATTCCATCATGCCCTGGCCCAATTATGTGTTTTTGGGTTTTTTTCCCATCAAATGTGGTCTAATTTTAGTCTAAAAGGGATTTTAAGGGGTTGAATCCCTCCCTTGTGCATCCTCAGCTTTAATAGATGTTCTGGAATTGTCCATCTCTCCTGACCTTTCCAGTCCTGGGCCTGATTTAAGCCAAGGAAACCCTGCTGCGTGTGAGGAACCTTCCAAGTAATTCCAGAGCTCCAGGAGCACATGGATATTCCATGGAGTAAATAACAAATTACTGAACAGCAATTAAAACACACAGAGGGGATCTTATATTCTTATTTTATAAAGAAAATTCTTAAATTTCAGATTGTTTGGCAGTTTAATAAAGATTTTATTTTTCCTGTCCAAGAGGGAATTCTATCAGCCAGGATTTCTGGAAAGGAGACTTTGTACTTATTAAAAATATTTTTCCCCCTGGGTTTCCTTGCTTAGAAAAAGAAGCCAAAGTAGCACCAGCACAGCACAATGCCTTGAAAAAAAAATCTCTAATTAATTTGCTGTGGGGTTGGTGGAATCTTTTTGAGATACCCTTGGGATGGATGGAACAGTGACTGGAGTAAGAGAGGGGAATTCCTGACTGTTCTTATCGAAATGTGCTCTGAGGAAAAATTGTCCCATTGCTCTGGCCCTGGCTGAAAGTGCTGTGAAAAGTCACTAAAAGCTTTTCCTTTGCTGCTGGAGCTGCAGGACACTTCCAGTTCCCTCTTCCCTGGTGTTTCAGCCCGTGCTGGCTGTCAGCACTTGGGAACAGGTAAATAATGGTGCTACTAAAGAAAAAAGATGTGTTCTTGTTGCTTAGCAATTGCTCTCAGCACACTCCAGATCAGCTTTTGATGAGGAGTTGCAGGCTTGGAAATGTTGTTTCCCACCCTATCAGTTATTTTAATCGAATATATTAAAACTTCCAGCACTTCCAGACTCTTCAGCGAGTTGGGAAGTGAGGATGGAATCTCACCCAAGTGCACTTAAACTTCTGAAAGTTTCCTTAATTGTCCTTTTTCTTCCAAGTGGTCTCATTTTCCTGCCAGGCACTTCCCTTCAATCTTCTTTTCCGCCTCCTCAACAATTCCTTCATATTTCTGATCCCTTTTCTGATGGAATTGTTCTCTTGGGCTGCAGACAATAATCTGTGCTGATCTGTGCAGTCTGGGCTGTTCAGGGAATCATTTTCATTTGTAAACCTGGCTCTGCACTCCCAGGGTCAGCCCAGGCTTGGGATGAAAGGTGGAGGGATGGGAGTGAGGGTGGGTGAGACTGGGCTGGGCTCTGCCCCTCTCAGGTGAGGCTGGGGAACAGCAGCAGCAGCACCTGCAGAGAGTCCAGAGGAGACTCTGGGGCCCCTCTGGAGCCAGGCTGGGAGAGAGGAGAAGGATCCAGGCAGAGCTCAGAGCCCCTGGCAGGGCCTGGAGGGATCCAGGAGAGCTGGGGAGGGGCTGGGGACAAGGGATGGGGGACAGGACACAGGGAATGGATTCCCCAGAGGGCAGGGCTGGGTGGGATGTTGGGCAGGAATTCCTGGCTGGGAGGGTGGGGACATGCTGGGATGGAATTCCCAGAGAATTGGCTGCCCCTGGAGCCCTGGCAGTGCCCAAGGCCAGGCTGGACATCCTGGGACAGTGGGAGTGTCCCTGCCGTGGCAGGGGTGGCACTGGGTGGGATTTAAGATCCCTTCCCACCCAAACCATTCCATGATTCCATGAGCCCCCCAGAAGCTCTGATGGCCTGGGTGCTCAAACCCAGGGAATTCCTGCCAGCATTTTCAGATCCCAGCTCTCCTGCCAGCGTGTGCTTCTCACCTCCTGGCTGCTCCTGCCGTGAAGCAGCGTGCCTGGCCACAATTCCAGGCTGAAAATCCCGGGGGAATGCAGAGATGTTGGCTGCAGCCTCCCGTGTGTGTGGAACACCAGAGGCTGGCAGCATCAGGGGTGGGAGCTGGAACTCCAGGAGAGCTGTGCTGGGACCTTTCCCTGGGAATTCTGTCAGGGAAGTGTGGATCCATCACCACCAGGAGCTGCAAGGTGTTGGGAAAATCTCCTGTGCTCAGGATGAGCCTTAAAAAGTGCTCCAGGCTTGGAGAACCTCCTGCATTCCTTGCTGGTGGCACTCTGTATTCCCTCTTCCCTGCTTTCCCAAGGGAATGGAGCCTTTCTCCCTCCCCCTGGCTCCTCTTCCTCCTTCAGCTCCATTCTCTGGAGTTTCCCTGCCCATCTCACCTTGTGCAGGCTCTGGGGCTGCCAGTTCATGACTAATTAATGCATGGCCAAATGATGGGAAGCACTTCCTCAGTGGAGACATTGGAAAAGAGTTTTATTTATTTTTCAATGATTTCCCTCTGTTCTCCCTGCCCTTTGAAAAGCTTTAGGAAAAGGCATGGAAATTTCTCTAATACCAGATGTATCCTCACAAACCCCCTCCAATATCTCATTAGAGTTTTTTTATTTTTGATAACTGGGAACAGGGCACAGGTTGGGTTGGGTGGGATGTCTGGGAACTCCTCTGGAGGGGAGTTCTCTATGATAAGGCTTTGCTGGGTGTTTCTGTCAAGTGTTTTGGGATATTTGGTGGAAACCCACTGGGATGGACAGGGATGAAGGAAAACCCACTGGGATGGGATGGACTGGGATTGTGGAAAACCCACTGGGATGGGATGGACTGGGATTGTGGAAAACCCACTGGGATGGACAGGGATGGTGGAAAACCCACTGGGATGGACAGGGATGGTGGAAACTCGCTGGGATGGACAGGGATTGTGGAAAACCCACTGGGATGGACTGGGATGGTGGAAAACCCACTGGGATGGACAGGGATTTGCTGTGGAGTTGATGCCTGCACTGTGCAACCAGAGCACTTTCCTCACATGCTCTCCCCGTCTCCTTCTCCTTTAAAAACATGAATTGTATTTGCATTTTTGGTCACCTAATTTTGACCAGTTTAAAAAAATGACCCTCGTGTTGTGCTCTTACACTCAGCTCCTTGTCTTTAACCTCCTTACCTGAACATTGCTTTTTATCCTTGGAAAACTAGACCTTGCTTTCTTGGTGTTTATATCCACAGATAAAATTCCTGGGTTTTTTTTCCATTTTAAATGCATAGACTCTAAAAATTATTGGAATTAACTTGGCAGGGAGCTGCCAGCTCCCCCATCCTTTGATTTGGCAGAGGTTTTACCCTTTGGCTCTGCATCCCAGGACAGTGGAGCCTTTCCGCGGAGCAGGAATTCCTGCTCGCTTTGTTCTGCAGAACAGAATTCCGTGCCTTTGTTTTTGTTCCCTTTCAGCCTTTCCCCCCACTCTTAGCGCTCTCCCACCTCTCCCAGAACCGGGGAGCACCCGGGAGCAATACCAGGATGCTGGACAGGTCCTTAAAATTTCCTGGGGATGCCGCACGCTCCCCGCAGAGTGCGGGTGTCAAAATAACCCCGAGCCAATGAGCGCGGTGCGGGTGGAGCCTCCGCCGTGCGGGCAAAACTAATTCTCAATGAAAAGCTCAATCGCGGCGGGGCTGCGATTCCCGGAGCTCATTCCCCGAATCCCGGCCCTGCTGGAGCGGAGCGGGGTGAATTTTTCATGAGCGGCCACAACACCACCGGGGAAAAGGGAACAAGAAGAACCCGGGGGAAAAGCAGAGCCGGGGCTTTGTGGCAGGATCCTCCTCCCGTGGATTCGCCTCGGGATGCGCGCCCGTGGCCAGCGCTGAGCGCTCGCTGCTCGCCCAGCCCGCATCGCAGCGATGACGGCCAGGGAGCCTCCCCGGGAGCTCGCCACTCCCGAGGCCGAGCTTTACATCAGGACTTTCAAGGAGCAGATGCACCTGGAGCTGGAGCTGCCCAAGCTGCCCGGCAACAGACCCACGTCGCCAAAGATTTCTCCCCGCAGCTCGCCCAGGAACTCTCCCTGCTTTTTCAGAAAGTTGCTGGTGAATAAAAGCATCCGCCAGCGCCGTCGCTTCACGGTGGCACACACATGGTAAGCTCTGCCGGGTTTAAACTGGGTTTAGCTGCGTTTAGAACCAGTGGAGCTGCTGCGGCTGGAGCTGGGGAGAGGCAGCACGGGTCCTCCCGGGTTCTCCCGGCGGTGGAGGGAGCAGAAAAGCAGCCGGGGGATGCTGAATGCCGGGCCTCCCTCTCCGCCAGAAATCCGGCCCTTTATTCCCGGGAACAAAGGCAGCAGCCGGCAACTTTCCCAGCGCCGTGCAGCGGTGTGGGAGAGCCCGGGAATTCATGGCAGAGTCTGGGAATTCATGGCAGAGCCCGGGAATTCATGGCAGAGCCCGGGAATTCATGGCAGAGCCCGGGAATTCATGGCAGAGCTCAGGAATTCAAGGCAGAGACCGGGGTTTCATGGCAGAGCCCGGGAATTCATGGCAGAGTCTGGGAATTCAAGGCAGAGCCCGGGAATTCATGGCAGAGCCCGGGAATTCAAGGCAGAGCCCGGGAATTCAAGGCAGAGCCCGGGAATTCATGGCAGAGCCCGGGAATTCAAGGCAGAGCCCGGGAATTCAAGGCAGAGCCCGGGAATTCAAGGCAGAGCCTGGGAATTCATGGCAGAGCCCGGCGTTCAATGGCAGAGCCCGGGAATTCATGGCAGAGTCTGGGAATTCATGACAGAGTCTGGGAATTCAAGGCAGAGCCCGGGAATTCATGGCAGAGCCCGGGAATTCATGGCAGAGCCCGGGAAATCATGACAGAGCCCGGGGTTCAATGGCAGAGTCTGGGAATTCAAGGCAGAGCTCGGGAATTCATGGCAGAGCTCAGGAATTCAAGGCAGAGCCCGGGAATTCATGGCAGAGCCTGGGAATTCATGGCAGAGCCCGGGAATTCAAGGCAGAGCCCGGGAATTCAAGGCAGAGCCCGGGAATTCATGGCAGAGCCCGGGAATTCATGGCAGAGCCCGGGAATTCAAGGCAGAGCCCGGGAATTCATGGCAGAGCCCAGGAATTCATGACAGAGTCTGGGAATTCATGGCAGAGCCCGGGGAATTCATGGCAGAGCCCGGGAATTCATGGCAGAGCCCGGGAATTCAAGGCAGAGCCCGGGAATTCATGGCAGAGCCCAGCGTTCAATGGCAGAGCCTGGGAATTCATGGCAGAGCCTGGGAATTCAAGGCAGAGCCTGGGAATTCAAGGCAGAGCCCGGGAATTCAAGGCAGAGCCTGGGAATTCATGGCCGAGCCTGGGAATTCATGGCCGAGCCCGGGAGTTCATGGCAGAGCCTGGGAATTCATGGCAGAGCCCGGGAATTCATGGCAGAGCCTGGGAATTCATGGCAGAGCCCGGGAGTTCATGGCAGATCCCGGGAATTCATGGCAGAGCCCGGAGAATTCAAGGCAGAGCCCGGGAATTCATGGCAGAGCCCGGGAATTCATGGCAGAGCCCGGGAATTCAAGGCAGAGCCCGGGAATTCATGGCAGAGCCCAGGAATTCATTTCAGAACCCAGGATATCATCTCAGAATCCATGAATTCATTTCAGAACCCAGGAATTCATATCAGAGCCCATCCATTTGTTTCAGAACCTGTGAATTCATTTCAGAACCCAGGAATTCATTTCACAGCCCATTAATTCATGTCAGAACCCATCAATTCATTTCAGCACCCATGAATTCACATCAGAGCCTGTGACTTCATCTCAGGACCCATGAACTCATTCCAGGACTCATTTCTGAGCCCATGAATTCATCTCAGAATGCATTTCAGGGCCCATCAGTTCATTTCAGAGCCCAGGGTTCATCTCAGAGCCTGTGAATTCATCTCAGAGCTTTCAGGACACGTTTATTTCTTCACTCCCAGCTCAGGGTGATTCAAGCAGGGCACTCTCGGTGTTAAATCCTGGAAAAGGCTTTCAGACAGTTTTTGCTGGCTATAAATCTCCCTCCTTTCTGCCTTTTTCCCAAGGGAACCCTGGCTGAGAGGCTTCTTGTCCCTCCCCACAAATCCCTCACCCCAAACAGTCACTTTGGGTGCCATTACAGCTGATTGGAGCCTCTGAGGGTCACTTATTCTGCTTAAACCATAAACAGCAAAGGATAAAATCCAGGAGAATCCAGGAGGATCTCACTGGTTCATTTCCTAAATTTCCTCTGGATGTACCTTGCAGGATCCACTTTTCAAATCCTAAAATATGCACCAGTTGAGTGTGGGAATTGAACCAGAAAACTTTGAGTAATGTGAATTTAAAATCCCTCCTCACACAGCCATATATCCATTGCTTTCCCATTCCTTTAAAATTCTGAAATCCTGCAGATTTCCTGCTTTTTTTTTTTTTAATTTTGTTTTGATGTGGTTTTTTTTGGTTGTTGTTGTTGTTTTTAATTCAAATCCAAACAGTAATAACAATCTCAAGCTGGTTATGAGCTGTAGCAGCTCCAGAGCCTTCTTGGGGATTTTAATTGCTTGGAATCATTGGTGTTTGGGGTTATTCACATTAATTCCCTGCAACATCTGTCATGGAGCTCATCTGATCCCAGCAGCCTATCCAGAGAAATGAGGGAGGCATGATCCAGCTGGGAATTAGGGGAGCAGCATGGGACCAGACTCAGCATCTGTGTTGTTTGGTGAAAAAAGAATTCCAATATTTCATTTGGAGATGGAGCTTGGATCAACTTGTAGAGGAGGTGGGATCCCTCTGAATGGAAAAAAAAGGGAAAATTTCAACTCAGTTTTTAGAAGTTTTTAATATCAGGTGATTTGGAATTGGTTTAAGCTTAGATAAGAAAGAAAGAAATGTAGAAATTAAGAAAATCACTTTTAAAAGCTTCCAGGAATGTTTAGTGTAAGCACACCCTCAACACAATCCACACCAAACCCAGTTTAAATTCAATTTCAATATTTCAGTTGTAAATATTTCCCTATGCTCCAGCATTTCCTTGGAGTGTCTGGAGGCTGTTCCATGTTCTGTGGGGTCCAGGATGTGCTGAGGAAATTTGGGATTGGGATGCAGGGCCTGGAGCAGCCTCAGCTGTGCCCAGGCAGGTGCCACTCAGCCAAGGGACCCTTGGAGGGGCAGGGAGCAGCCAGGGAGTGAATCCAGCCTGGATTTTATGGGATCTGTAACTTTTCCAGCCTCAGAACCAGGGAACTTCCTCACTCTGGGGGTGGTAAATCAGCATTTTCCATGTTGATGCCATTGTTTGAGCAATCTTCTGCTCCTTTTCCTTATTTGCAGTTTTCTGCTTTCCCTCTTTCCTCTTTCTCTTTGAAATCATGGATTTTTCCAGGTGTTTTCCTGCTTTTCTGACAATTTCCTTCTGCTGCTGCTGCTGGAATCTGTGTCACCACAGGCTGCTCCTGTATCCAGTCAGATCTTGCCCAGAAAAAAAAAGAAAAGCAAACATTGAGGGGTATTTTTTGAAAGAATAAGGCCACGATTCAGGTGTTTCCATGATCCAAAGGATTCTTTTCCTCAGGGAAAGTTCCATGATCCACCCCAGTGACCTCCAGACCTGTGTCAGTCTCATCCCATGTGCTCCAACCCCTGGATCCCACCTCCAAGTGCCACATTCCCATCAAAGAGCAGCACAAACCCTCTGGAATTTTGGGATTTTCCTGCACCAGAACCCCCCAGGCTCATTCCTTGCATCTGGCAGTTTTCCCTCGAGATCCCTGAATTCCATGTGCTCCTCCTTCCTTTGGCAATTCCCATTTTGGGGGGATTTTGTGGGGAAAAAAGGCAAGCAGAAGCCATGGAAATTTTGGACATGGTGAGTTTCCTTTGGGGTGGCTGGAGAGGGAGCAGCATCTCCTGGAGATGCTCCTCAGCAGTTTCTCCTGCCAGCCAGATCCCAGCAGGCTCCCATCCCACATTCCACAAGCTGCTCTCCCTCACCCCATCCCTACCCTGAGGATTCCAAAGGAATCATTTCATAAATATCTTTTTTTACATCTCTTCCATCTTATTTTTGCCCAGCAAGAACTCTAAATCTTCCATTTCACCCCTATAGCAAAGCTTCCCAGCAATGTCTTGGAAGATCCCAAAATTCAGGTTTTTTCCAAGTGCACTCTGCAATTTATAACAAAGATTCCTTTGTTTTTGCTGGATTCAGCCTCAAAATTATAAACACTCCTCAAGGCCAGGTTGGACATGCTTGGAGCAATCTCTGAGAGTGGGAGGTCCCTGCCCATGGAAATGGGATGAGATTTAAAATCCCTTTGAACCCAAACCACTCACAATTTTGGGAATATTTCTCCAACCTAAATAATTTATTCAGTTTTTATTTATTCCAGCTCTGCTGAGCTTTTAAAGAAGGGATTTCTACAATATGGTGTTGATTGTCTTCTCTTAATTAAGATTTTTGTGGATTTTTCCCAGATTAATTCACATTTAGCTTTATTAATTTAATAACCACCTGTTACCTCATGGATGAAGAAAATACAGGATAGAATAGAAAATAAATCTTAGGAAATTTTGCTCTGCTTTTTCTCTTGGTTATCCTTCAGTGCAGCTAAAACACAAGCCAGCAATTTGCTTTTCAAAAATATAATATCAAATATAAATAATTTTATTTTATATCCTTTTTCTTTTGAAACATGCTCTGTTTTCATGGCACAGCAATCATTCAGGGTGGAATTCAGGGAGTTAGATAAGATGGCACAATCCAGCTGAGATTTTTCCAAACCTGGTGAGTAACAACAGAACTCTTGAATTCCTGGAAGCTGCAAAATTTCATGGAGGCGAATGGAAATGATCAAATTATTGTGTTGGGGTTTGTTTTATGCTTTATAATGAAGCAAAATAGGAAAGAATTCAATGGAATGGTGCTTCAGAAAGATGGAATTTTGGAGAGTATTTACTTGGAATTGCTGAGAACAGGAACTGATCAGATCCATGAATTTCCATGGAGGTTTGGTGCTGGTGGAATTGATCAGATCCCTGATTTTCTCTGGAGGTTTGGTACAGGTGGAATTGTTAAGATCCTTGATTTTCTCCAGAGGTTTGGTGCTGCTGGTGGAGGAGCTCAGGTGCTCCTGTGGGTCCTGGAATTGATCAGATTCATGAATTTCCATGGAGGTTTGGTGGTGGTGGAATTTATAAGATCCATGAATTTCTCCAGAGGTTTGGTGCTGATGGAACTGATCAGATCCATGAATTTCTGTGGTAGTTTGTTGCTGATAGAATTGATCAGATCCATGATTTTCTCCAGAGGTTTAGTGCTGATGGAATTGGTCAGATCCATGATTTTCTTGGAAGATTGGTCCTCCTGGAATGGATCAGATCCCTGATTCTCTCAAAGGTTTGGTGCTGCTGGAACTGATCAGGTCCCTGATTCTCTCAGAGGTTTGGTGCTGAGGGGATTGATCAGATCCCTGATTCTCTCAGAGGTTTGGTGCAGATGGAATGGATCAGATCCCTGATTCTCTCAGAGGTTTGGTGCTGAGGGGATTGATCAGATCCCTGATTCTCTCAGAGGTTTGGTGCAGATGGAATGGATCAGATCCCTGATTCTCTCAGAGGTTTGGTGCTGAGGGATTGATCAGATCCCTGATTCTCTCAGAGGTTTGGTGCAGATGGAATGGATCAGATCCCTGATTCTCTCAGAGGTTTGGTGCTGAGGGGATTGATCAGATCCCTGATTCTCTCAGAGGTTTGGTGCTGAGGGGATTGATCAGATCCCTGATTCTCTCAGAGGTTTGGTGCTGAGGGATTGATCAGATCCCTGATTCTCTCAGAAGTTTGGTGCTGAGGGGATTGATCAGATCCCTGATTCTCTCAGAGGTTTGGGGCAGATGGAATGGATCAGATCCCTGATTCTCTCAGAAGTTTGGTGCTGCTGGAAGTGATCAGATCCTTGATTCTCTTATCAGAGGTTTGGTGCAGATGGGATTGATCAGATCCTTGATTCTCTTATCAGAGATTTGGTGCTGCTAGGATTGATCAGATCCCTGATTCTCTCAGAGGTTTGGTGCTGCTGGAAGTGATCAGATCCCTGATTCTCTCAGAGGTTTGGTGCAGATGGGATTGATCAGATCCCTGATTCTCTCAGAGGTTTGGTGCTGCTGGAATGGATCAGATCCCTGATTCTCTCAGAGGTTTGGTGCAGATGGGATTGATCAGATCCCTGATTCTCTCATCAGAGGTTTGGTGCTGAGGGGATTGATCAGATCCCTGATTCTCTCATCAGAGGTTTGGTGCTGAGGGGATTGATCAGATCCCTGATTCTCTCAGAGGTTTGGTGCTGCTGGAACTGATCAGATCCCTGATTCTCTCAGAGGTTTGGTGCTGCTGGAATTAATCAGATCCCTGATTCTCTCATCAGAGGTTTGGTGCTGAGGGGATTGATCAGATCCCTGATTCTCTCAGAGGTTTGGTGCTGAGGGGATTGATCAGATCCCTGATTCTCTCAGAGGTTTGGTGCTGCTGGAAGTGATCAGATCCCTGATTCTCTCAGAGGTTTGGTGCTGCTGGAGCAGCTCAGCTGCTCCTGGGGGCTCCCTGTGCCACCCCCACGTGTCCTGAGGTGTCCCTGCCCAGTGCTGCCATTCCAGGATCCCAAATCCAAGCTCTCCTGGCCAGCCCCTCCCAGGATTTGGCCGGGGGGAGCTGCTTCCCCCTGTGAGACAGCCCCAGTGTCTGTTACTCATGCTGGGTGACCTCAGAGCTCCTTTCCCACCTCGGTGATTCCGGGATTTTTTGGGATGTGCTGTTGGCACTGTCTCCTCTCTCTCCGTATTTAGCAGGATGCATTCCCATTTCCCAGTGTTGGAAACACCCTTGCTGTGCTTTGATGAGCTGCTCTGCTTGTGTTTCTCACCCTCTGTTGATGTGATTTCTTCTCCCAGTTTGGATAAAAGCAGGATGATTCCTCTGTTCCTGCAGTGGGATTGGACACGTTGTGTTGCTCAATTCTCCACAGAAAGTTCCAGGAGAAACAAACTGAAGGGAGTGGGGAAAAGGATGGGGGGAAAAGCAGAAGGCTCCTCACTGTATCTCAGCTGAGTGTGTTCTCCCATCTGTCTCCATCCCTGAGGAGAATTCCTCAGCACTCGGAGGTGAGGGGAGACAGAAACAAGCCCACACAGCGAGCACAGAACCAGCTGTGCCATCCCTGCATCTGCTCTCTCCAGGGAAATTGGCTCCCAGCCCTGCCTCAATCCATGGAAAACAGAAAGGAGCAACTTCCTTCAGCCCCCAGCCACATATGGGGGAAAAGATGGTGTTAAAATAGTGCCCAGCTGTTCAAAATTCCAGCAGGATACACCAGATCCTTGGATTAATAATTGGAGTTTGATGGATTCAGCCATTCCCTGGGAAGGGGAGAGAGGAAGGGAGCAGATTCCTTCTCAGAGAACTTATTCCTGGAGTTTTAATACCTTTAAATAGCTTTTAATGCTCAAAATAAGTTTTAATTCCTTGAAATGATTTTTTTTATGTTTGCAGTGTCCAATTCTCTGAGGAACAAACATTCCCAGAGGATCTGTGGTGCCTGGAGAATTCCTGGCCTCCAACCCTCACACTGGGCTCAAGTGAAGTGAAATTTTCTGTGCCAAAAGAGTTTCTCCAGGAGGTTTTCCTGCTGGATTTGGCTTTGTTGGAAGTGTTGCTGTGTGGAGCTTCCCTCGTGGCAGCATCCCCACGTTTGGGCTGTGTGATTTTGGGATGTGCACTTCCCACGTTTGGGCTGTGTTTTTGGGATGTGCACTTGGCTCCTCCAGGCTCCTCCTGGTTGCCAGGACAGACTGTGGCAGACACATTCCTGGTTTAATCATCATTTAGGCACTGTGGGGTAGCTTCACTGCAGATCTCCACATCCCTTGAGCCTTTTTCTTGGTTTTTGGGTCATTTTTGAGCTGTTTTGGTTCTGAATTATCCCAGTGTTTTATTTAGATTGTCCAGCATCAACTCAGGGGTTCCACAGGGCTCAGGGGAGGGTGGAATCATAAAACCAGGATGGTTTGGGATGAGAGGGATCTTAAAAACCATCCCATCCCACCCCTGCCTTGGGCAGGGACACCTGCCACCATCCCAGGTTGCTCCAGGCTGTCTCCATGCCTTTTCCAATGGATCCAATGAAAACATTTCCTGGAAAAATCAGCTTGAGGCTGTTCCCTCTCCTCCTGTCCCTGTTCCCTGGGAGCAGATCCCAAATCCCCCCTGGCTGTCCCCTCCTGTCAGGGAGATCCAGAAGATCCTTCCTGAGCCTCCTTTTCTCCCTGGTTTTTTATGTATATTCTTAGAATATTTCGTGCTGCAGCTCCATTTCCAAAAGCTTTCATGAGCCCTGCAGGTAAAAACTGCAGAATGATGGACAACTTCATTTGGTGAAAGTTGCCTTCCCTAACAATAACAGAAAATTAGCTTTTCCATGTTATTGGGTTCATTATTCCTGAGCTAAGTGGAGAAACTGAGCCTGATGTTATTTCAGAGCCCATTCCACAAAATTGAGGTTTAAGGGAACTCAGCAACGTCCAAAGGCATCCAGACCTTGTAGGTTCAAAGATTTTCAGATTTCTGTCCCTTAAAACATCATAGGAAGTCAAATGATGCTTTATTAATTGCAGTTGTTAATGCAGCAAACCTTGGGAACATGGACAATGCTCCCTGGGACAGGGAATTTTGGGGTGTCTGGGTTGGACTGGGTGATTTTATCATGGATAAAACCATATGTTTGGATAAACAGGTCTCTTCTTTGTCCAGAGATTCTTTTATCCTGTGATTTTTCTGAGGGAGGTGGAGAAAAAAAAAAGGAAAAGCATCAAATATGAAATGTGGAATTTTGGGAAGGGGCTTGACAAGGAGCACAGGACAAAGCAAAGAGAGAAAAAGGGGGAAGGGCAAGTAAATGCAGCTCTGGTGCTGTTCATACATCCTAGAATTTGGGCAAAATAAGGAACATTCACAGCATGAGAAACTCGTGTTCCTCATCCTCCCTTATCTCCAAAACTTGGGAATTTATCCTGGAATTGCTGGTGGATCTTGGAGTGCTGGGCAGCATTTTCTGTGTGAGTTTTTCCCCGTGGCTGGCTGAGGGAGGGAAGTTTAGAAAGCAAATGGCCATTACAGCACTGGGATCACTATAAATTAATGATGGCAGGAGCTGAGTATCCTGCTGTTTTCCAGAGCTTTCTCTCCTCCTTAGGGAACGTGTCCTTTTAAACCTGGATTGGCAGGCTGGCTCCACTCAGCCTGCTCTTGGAGCTGCTGCAGCTCAGGGCTGGGACAGGAGCAGAAATGGCCCTGCTGGCATCTCCCCATGCTCTGAGCTCCTCCCAGCAGAGCTGGGCTCCTTTTCCAGGAGTGTCCTGTTGGGTTAAACCCCTGCATCCATCTGTAAACAAGCTCAGGGAGAGGTCACAGCCTGTTCATAAATTCTGGCTTTGGGTTTGGTGTTGTGTGGTATCAGTTTCATCTGGAGCCTCCTTCAGCTCCACGGGAGGAGGATAAAAGCAGCAAATGGATTTCTGAGGCAGAGCCAGGGACAGCATTTATGGATTTGGTTTTCCCCTCAAAGACAGCTGGGAACAAAAGAGAAATTATGTCCTCACCACAAAAAAAACCCACAAAAACCTCAGACAGCTCCATGGTCGTGTAACTGATATTTGGCAGACAAATATCCATGAATTTGGAGAGGAATCCATGAGGAGCAATCCTGTTGTGTTGGGGCTGAGATCCAGGTGATCCTGTTGGGAAAATGGCAGGGAAGGAGCAAGAGGGAGGAGGTGGGATGGGATGGGATGGGGTGGGATGGGATGGGATGGGATGGGATGGGATGGGATGGGATGGGATGGGATGGAGAGGATGCCAGGGACTGAGAGCTGGGGTGATGAGCAGCCCCCACTGGTCTGGAAGGGTTTCCCTGGACTCCAGTGTCTTGGCAAGCTCAGACTCAGCTGCTCCCAGTTCTTTCCAGCTTTCTCTCCCCTCTCTCCTCCCACCCTGCCTCCAACAAGAGCACCTTCCCCAGTCACCCAGACTTCAGACTTTGGTTGTTCAAGCAGAGGTTGATGGAAATCTGCTCTGCTGCACTTCCAAGCTGCCTCCAGAAGGAAGGAGAAAAATCCTGAAATGTCAGCCCTGGCTATTTTTACAGCCTTTCCCAGGAAGAGCTCCAGCTTTGTCATCTGCATCCCAGTTGGGATCTGCTGGAGCTGATGATCCCTGTTTGCCTTGGCCTTGGCTCTTGTTTTATAGGGAAAAAAGCTCTTGTAGCAACTTGGAATTCCTCACTTGGTCAGCCCAAGGATGAACAGGATGGGAATAATCCTCAACTGTGCCTGGAATGCATCAGAAGGTTTGGGGAATGGCCCTGGAGCTTTGGATTGGGATTTCGAGGGTTTGAATTCTGTAAATTACAGAGTCCTGCAATGGTTTGGGTTGGGAGGGACCCTAAAGCTCATCCCAGGATCCCCTCCAGTATCCCCTCCAGTATCCCAGTATCCCCTCCCAGTATCCCAGGATGCTCACCCAGCCCATCCTCGAACAATTCCATGGGGAGTCCCCACCACTGGCATTCCTTGGCAACAAGAAGCAGGTCTCCAAGAAAGGGTAAGGAAAAAACGTCAGGGCTCTGTGGGATGGAAATCCCTCCTGAGAGCTTGTTTTGTGGTGTTTGTTGCTATTGTTGGGAATTCACATTTCCCCACTGACAACCTTTGACAGGGAGTGCTCAGAATCGCCTCCAGCTGGGCTTGAGGTGGGCTCAGAGCAGCTAAAAGTCTTTAAAAGGACTGAAATCGATGTTAATCACACAGCAAAACTTGAAAAATATTGTGAATTAAGCTCCTGGATCTATTCTGTAATAACAGATGGAAAAATGAGGAATTCTTCTCGTGGGCTGGGCTGACAATTGGATTTGTGAGAGAATTCCTGTCAATCCCAGTCTGGATCACTCATCCCCATCACTCCTGCCACTGGACATCATTCACACCCAAATGCCATTCACACTCACATTTCAGACCAGACTTCTCATTAATTTGGCCGTTAATTAACTTATTTTTGCTTATTATTTCAATCTCAAAAGCACAATGAAATGGAAAACCAGGATTTGCCTCAGTGCTGGAAGGTGGGAGAGGAACATCAGTGGTGGGACTTGATCTTTGAGCTCTTTTCCAACAGTTCTGGTCAGGAAATAATCAAGCATAATAACTAGATTTGCTTTATTAACAGTGTAATAAAGGAGGATGGAAGCAAGCTCAGAAATATTTGGGGTTGATATTTTAAATGCTCATTTAGAGTTTTGTGCATGGCAGTATGAGGGAAATATTCACAAATCTCCAAGAGATGGAATTTAGGAGTTAAAATTGACAAAACCAGTGGCTGGACAGTCAAAACTGGTGTGAACTGGGGGTAACTACAGAGGTCAAGTTGGAGATTCCAGTCTCGGGAATTTCGTTGTCTGTTGGTTGGGTTTTGTTTTTATTCAGTGCTTTTATTTGTATTTTATTGTTAAAAATCTAATTTTCCGAGTTGCTCAGGATAAATTGCTGTTCTAAACCAGAGGTCTTGGCTTATTTCTGATTTCTCAAAATGAAGGCAAAGAGAAAGAAATTCGAATTATTTCAGTGCTTCACATCATTCCGTGTGCGATTGCCCGGGGAAGCAGCGATCTGGGGATGAGTGGCGACATCCCAGTTCCGTGTTTGGGGACAGTGACACAAACCGGGAGTGGCATTGCCCCGGGCAAAGCAGCCCCCGCCGGCCGCGCTGGGTTTTGCAAAACTCACAAGCTGAGCTCCGATTTGGCTTTCACTTCCATTCATGGCTCAGGGAAAGGCAAGAGAAAAAAACTAAAGCAGATTATTAAATGTGCTTTTTAGCCCGGGAACACTCCAGGCAAAAGTCGGGATGCCTTAAGGAATTTCTGGGAGAAAAAAAAAATTGGTGTGTTTAGAGAGAAAAATAGAATATTTAATGTGGTTTTGTTCAGTTTAAAACGACTGGGGGCTTGGGGAGAGCATTTGGCTAAATAGCTGATGAATAATTCAGGGTCACTAATTTAGGAACTCTGTCATATGGATGAAAATCCAGCGGTTTTGGCTGTAAACAAAGAGAATAAACACCCAGCATTTAACTAAACATTTAACAATTGAGGGGTTGAAGCCTGTGGACCTTTGAAGGGCACCAGCTCTTGGCTGAGAGAGGGACAATTTAATTAGCATGGATTATTTTAGTAGTCAATATTAAAATCTCTCCCTAGAAGCTGTAATTCTAATTCCATAAGATTACATTCCTAAAACTCCAGGATTTATGGGGAGAAGAGTTTGGATCCAAGCACAGAAGGGGAATTTTTGTTGATCCAAATATCTGAGACATTTTTGACGCTGCCCTCTGCCAGGGAGCTCCAAAACAAAGGGGAGGATGTTCCCGAGCTCGCAGCCTTAATTAACAAGATTAACAACTACAATTACCACAGAGAAAGGTTAAAAAGAGACGGGAGAGATAAAAGCAAATCTCCACGAGGGACAGGAATGAAAGCAGGATATTGATGTTCAATCCTGGGAGCAGCAGCCACCATCCAGATGCTTTTCCCGGCTCCAAGTGCCCCATTTTCATCGCGGAGCTCTTGATCTGCCTGTGCAGGAGTTGAAATTCTGCATTTCAAAGGCAGAGCAGGAGTTCCTGAGACGGGGAGAACAGAGGATTCTGACGTGTGTCACCTTTCCAGGCAGGCACAGTTCGGAGATCTGGGATTTGCAGGGATGCAGAAATCTCCAGAAAATGTTGTGCTTGAAAATAACCCTTTAGTTCCCATGCCAGTCTGATCGCAGTGTAGGGAATTGTCTGATGTTCCCATTGGCAAATAACCCTTTATTTGATATTCCATTGTCTGATGTTCCCATTGGCAAATAACCCTTTAGTTCCCATGCCAGGCTGATCCCAGTGTAGGGAATTGTCTGATGTTCCCATTTACAAATAACCCTTTATTTTGATATTCGCATTGCCTGATGTTCCCATTTACAAATAACCCTCTAGTTCCCATGCCAGTGTTATCCCAGCAGAGAATTATTTTATATTCCCATTGCCTGATGTTCCCATTGACAAATAACCCTTTAGTTCCCATGCCAGGCTGATCCCAGTGTAGGGAATTGTCTGATGTTCCCATTTACAAATAACCCTTTATTTTGATATTCCCATTGCCTGATGTTCCCATTGACAAATAACCCTTTAGTTCCCATTCCAGTCTGATCGCAGTGTAGGGAATTGTCTGATGTTCCCATTTACAAATAACCCTTTATTTGATATTCCATTGTCTGATGTTCCCATTGACAAATAACCCTCTAGTTCCCATGCCAGGCTGATCCCAGTGTAGGGAATTTCCTGATGTTCCCATTGACAAATAACCCTTTATTTGATATTCCCATTACCTGATGTTCCCATTGACAAATAACCCTCTAGTTCCCATGCCAGGCTGATCCCAGTGTAGGGAATTGTCTGATGTTCCCATTGCCTGATGTTCCCATTGACAAATAACCCTTTAGTTCCCATGCCAGTGTGATCCCAGCAGAGAATTATTTTATATTCCCATTATCTGATGTTCCCGTTTACAAATAACTCCTCATTTCCCATTCCAGTCTGATCCCCATGTAGGGAATTTCCTGATGTTCCCACTGACAAACAACCCTTTATTTTGATATTCCCATTACCTGATCTTCCTATTGACAATTAACCCTTTATTTCCCATTTGAGTGTGATCCCAGTAGGGAATTATTTGATGTTCTCATTGACAATTAACCCTGTATTTCCCATTTTAGTGTGATCCCAGTAGGGAATTACCTGATGCTCCTATTGACAAAATAACTCTTTATTTCCCATTCCAATGCTGGGAATTTCCTGATGTTCCCATTGACAAATAACCCTTTATTTCCTATTCCAGTCTGATCCCAGGGCAGGGAATTATCTGATACTGCTACTGGACAAATAACTCTTTATTTTATATATATATGACTTTTTTATATATACATATATATAAAACTCTTTACATTCCCATTACCTGATGCTCCCATTGACAAATAATTCTCTATTTCCCATTCCAGTGTGATCCCAGTAGGGAATTACTGATGTTCCCATTGACAAATACCCCTTTATTCCCATTCCAGTCTGATCTCAGGGTAGGGAATTATCTGATACTGCTATTAAGCAAATAATTCTTATTTTATACATACATACATACATATACATATATATATATATATAAACTGTTTACATTTCCATTACCTGATGTTCCCATTAACAAATAACTCTTTAGTTCCCATTCCAGTCTGATCTCAGGGTAGGGAATTATCTGATATTCCCATTTGGGAATCCTGTAGCTTGTAGGAATTAACTGGATGCTCCTTCTCCAATGGAGAACTGCTCCAAAAATCTCAGCTAATTTTACCTGAGACAAAAAAAACCAAAACCAAAAACCAGTGATTACTTAGAATTTCAGGGCTGTCCCTTCAGTGGCCTTTTTATGGGACAGACATCTCCTTCAAATCCCTTTTTCCTTGTTTTTTTTCTGCTCCAGCAGTGGCTTTGGGGTATAATTTTATTGATTTGTTTATTTAGATGGGGTTGAGGTTTTTTTTCCTGGGGATCTGCTCTTCCACAGGGCTTTCCTGTGGATCTGGGAGGATTTTTGTGGTGCAAAAATCGACCTGTGCAGCTCCACACTCTGAATTAAATTGATGTGAAAACTGTGACTGGTTTTGTCACCAATAATTCCTGCCTCGAGCAGGATATTAAAGAGGACAAATGAATTCAAAACAAAACCACCAGCAACCACACATTTTTAAAATTTGACTTCCTGAATGTTCAATTAATTGTTGACAGAGATTTTTTTTGGGGGGTAGATTGGGTTGGGGCTGTATTTTAAATGAAGCTTTTGTGGGTTTATTTTGCATGCAGGAAAGATCCTGCCCGATTTTGAAAAGGTCACCACTGTTAATCATTTCAGGAAGGCAAGAAAATATTCCAGTAATGACTCAACTGAAGGGAATAACCAAGATTTAAAAACCTCTGAGTGCTTAATAAGTGTGATCTTGATTAATTCATGGTTTTGTGACAAAGGTTCAATTATGGAGCTGAAAAATATCATTTTTGGGAGGGTGTTATTTGGCTTTAGCGTTTTTGGCTTGATTCCACAATTTAAAAATTGAGATTGATGAGAAAAAGGAATAACAGGTGCCTGATGCAGCCATTCCTGATCTGGAATGGTCACAGATGTATTTTCCAGGATCATTTGGGGATGGAAAAATCGTCCCAGGTCTCATAGGAACGAGATCCTGTTTTTAATTTCAGGCTTCTTGATTTGTTGATTTATTTATTTTAGTCATCCTTTCAGCACCACAGAGAGAATTTTGAAAATGATCCATCAGATTTGCATAGAGCTTGGGGTTTCTGTTAAATAGGATGTATAAAAAATGATACAAATAGAGAACTGACCCTCTCTGAAGGAATTCTGAGTTACTTGTTCTTGTTTTCCTTCCCCTCACCCCAAAGTCTGGAATTCCTGGCTAAATACTGAAGGATTTATCATCAGAACATTCATGTATTGTTTTATTATCTACCCTGTGTTTAAATGTATTTTTAATACACCAAATGATCAGGACTATTCATATTTAGTAAATACAGTGGTCTAGGAGGTTTTTTTTTTAATAATCCACACTTCTATTCTGCATTTCATTCCATTATTCCTCGTAATACTTTTATCTTTTACCACTCTAAGATGATTTTTTTTCTTTTTTTTTTTGTGTTAATACCTGCAAACAAATGTTGACAATCAGCATAACTATTTTAGCTAAAAGAGGGCTGTTTTCTTATCTTAATCCTTCTGTATTCTAATCCCATGGGGTTTTAATGCTGGTTTTTTATTTCCTTTCAAACCCATCTGGTTCCTCACACCTGTTTCAGGTGTGAGTGTTGAATTCCCGTGCCTGGAGTATCCCCATTGTGCTAATTTCTCTGATAAATGAGGGAATTTGGAATGCTTCAGGCACATGATCCAAAGAATCCAATTTCATCCCAGTGTCCTGCTGCTCTTGCATCTCTCTAATGCATTTTCCTGTAGACAATTTGTTTAGCTGAGGATTTAATCAGCTGGAACATCTATTTTTGATCCTGCTTTTACCAGGCTGGGCCTCACAGGGAGTGGATGAATTTGCACTCAAGCTGAGGTGAAAAATGTCACTTTTCTAATCTTGCTGAGTTTTTAGAGTTATGAGGTGCATCTTCATATTTTTCAATATTTTTAAGGCCCTGGCTTGAGCTTTTTGAAAGCATTTTCCTCATTGCTCTAATCCCTGGCTGAACTGTTTTGATTGGTGTGACACGTGTGGGCCTCCCTATCCTTGGATTTACGTTCCCTGCACAAAATTAATCTCCAGGTCATCAAGCTGGAGTCTCCTGAGGACACAGCAGGAGGAATTTTCTGTTCTAGATCTTTCTGAATTTCAGGGGTTTCACCAGCACCAGGTGCTGGCTGTTGTCCCGCTTCCCTTCCATTTCCATGAAATATTTTGTGTTTCAGTGGGGTGGGGAAGGGACAGCATTGTCCAAGTGATGATTTTGGATTTTTGCTTTTCTATTTTTCATGTATTTGTGTCATTCTTTACTGTAGAACTCTAAACTCCATGTACAGTTTTAGCTGCTGCTTCCCCATTTTGGTCAGACACAACAATTCCTCTCCAAGGGAATCAAGGACTCCTCACTGCCTCAGCCCTGAGAAATGTAAATAAAAGTGAGTTGGGGCAGCAAACTTGGGGTAAATGACTTCATGACCTGAAGCTGTGATTGGGAGATTCACCCCCAATATGCAGATGGACCAAACTTAGAAAAGTGTGAAAACTCGTGACCCATTGTGCATTTTGGGAGGCTTTGTCTGCCCAAAATGCACCTGAAGACCTTTCAGTAAATAGAACCACTTTTTATTTCCTTTATTCTGCCTGGGCTGTGTTTTCAGGTAAATCCCAAAAAGCATCTCTGGTGTCCCAGTGGCACTGCTCTGCCCTGGCAGGGACAGCAGCAGCCTGGAGGTGGCTCCTGTGGAGTTCCCTGCAGTGAGCTGGGACCCCTCAGGTCCAGGGTTTGAATTTGGGACTTTGGGGTGATCCAGGGGACCAGGAGCAAAACCTGAGCTGTGGGTGCGGGGAGGGAGCAGCTCCAGGAGTTTGTGTCCAGAGATGGAGCAGGACAGGGTGGCACAGAGAGGGAGCCACACCCTAAATGTCATCCAAGCGAAATGATTTCAAACTGCCAGAGGGCAGGGTAGGTGGGATTTGGGAAGAATTGTCCCCTGGAATGGATTTCCAGAGAAGCTGTGGCTGTCCCTGGGTCCCTGGGGTGCTGGGAGGTGTCCCTGCCATGGCACTGGGTGGATCTTGAGGGCCCAATTTATCCCAAGTTTGTGTTTGTAGGATTTTTTTGGGTTTTCTTTTCTTGGCAAACCAATATTCCAGAGCACCATGCTGTGCTTGAAGCAGGAGCAGACCCAATCCAGTAATTACACCCAAAAATGTTTAAGCTCATCTCCTGTTTTTAATTGGGTTTTGGTCCCTTAATAAGCCCCCTGTGGATAATTCTGTGGAACAGTGCAGTGTGATCACTTTATTTCTTCATTCTCAAATTGTCTTTGTATGGAACCACCTGTGATTCCTGACAGGGGTTTGGATTTTGGAGAGCTGGAGTTTATGAGTTTGGGAAAACAATTTCCAGTTTCCTTCAATTAGTGCATTAAATCCTAATGGCTGAAAATATCTCTGGAGTGTTCTGGCAGAGTGCAAGTGGAAATTGTTCCAGTTTTGTTGTTGAAATAAGAATTGGAAATTTAGCCACTCCAGATTCTGAGTTGTGTGGTTGAGGGCAGTTGATCCCTGATAAAAATGAGGCTGAAACTCAGGAATTTCCAACAGAAATCCCAAATCTTTGTTTTGCTTCCAGCACAAATTGGCCAAGGCTTCTTTTCCTGTTCCTCTGGGTGAGTTCTGAACTCAGCACAGCACGAGGGGAACCTGCAGCTTCCACAAAATGTTTCATTTTCAAGTTCCTTTATTATGGATGTTCACAGTATCCCATTAATTCTTTTAGGGATTTCAGTAGTTTTTCCCCTAATGGAATTACCAATATTGCAGACAGAAGTGATTGATTTGTGTATGTGGGACTTTGGTGGATGCTGTGGTCAGGATTTATGGGCACTGAGTGGATCTGGTTTGTTGTTTTCCAGTCAAAACCATGGAAAAAAAAGATTTGTGGAAGTTCTGTTGGACCTAACCACAGTT
Organism: Luscinia luscinia; assembly: GCA_034336685.1. NCBI lineage: Eukaryota > Metazoa > Chordata > Aves > Passeriformes > Muscicapidae > Luscinia > Luscinia luscinia. Next base: position 28,449,404 of record CM067615.1, read on the forward strand.
AGCAGGCTCTGATGGGAATTATGGTGGGAAAAAAGAGGAGAAGAATATGGAATTAGGAGATTCCTGTCTCCTCTTGGCTGCTGATCACACCCTGGGAGGGAATTTCCTCTTCTTGGAGTGACCACTCCATTGTTGTGTTCCATGGGATTTTGTGTTCCCATAATTTGGGAATTATGATGGGAAACAGAAGGGAAGGATATGGAATTTGGAGATTCTGTCTCCTCGTGGCTGCTGATCACAGCCAGAGTGGGGAATTTCCTGTTCCTGGAGGAGTGACCATCCAATTGTTGTTCTTTGGGATTTTGTGTTCCCATAATTTGGGAATTATGATGGGAAAAAGAAGGAGAAGGATATGGAATTTGGAGATCCTGCCTCCTCGTGGCTGCTGATCACAGCCAGAGTGGGGAATTTCCTGTTCTTGGAGGAGTGACCATCCCATTGTTGTTCTCTGTGGGATTCTGGGTTCCCATAATTTGGGAATTATGGTGGGAAAAAGAGGAGAAGAACATGGAATTTGGAGATTCTGTCTCTTCTTGGCCGCTGATCACAGCCAGAGTGGGAATTTCCTGTTCCTGGAGGAGTGACCACTCCATTGTTGTTTCCTGGGATTTTGGGACTCTGCAGACACCTGGCAGGTGAAGCTGCTCCTGTGCCAGACCCAGCGAGCGCCGGGGAGCTGTGGGGAGCTCTGGAGCCGGGAGGGATTGATTCTCCCCCATTATCTCAGCACGTTCACGGCTGATTTTTCCCTTTGAGGAGCATGACTGTTCTGATGATTCACGGCTCCTTTCTCGGAGGCATTCCAGCCAGGAATCACAATCGCAGCTCCTGTTGCTGCTTGTTTACTGCAGCAAACATCCAGAACACAAATTGGAATTCATTAATCTGCCTGCATCGTCCCAATTAGAATTGTTAAATTAATTTTCGGGAGTTTTGAGCCAATTTCATGGGGATGATCTTGGTGTGCACATCACACTTCTCCACTGGCCTTGTGCTGAAAGCTGAGCTGCTTTAATGCTGAAATCTTGATTTTAGGCCAGCAGAGAGGATTGATATTTTTGCCTCCAGCACTAAAAAAGAATTGTTTTGTGCTTTGTAATCTGTTACAACAACAATTTGCCTCTTCTTGCACTACATCTTTTCATTTGGTTGGCTGAGCAATATTTTCATTTGTAACCTCTGTGTCCAGAATGGAAAATGTACCATCAGAGTAGCTTGAGGAAACACCCTCAGAGCAAATAATTTGCATTTTCACAGGTTAATTTTAGGAGGTGCTACAGAATTTTGCTGTGAAAAAAGTGTGGCAGACAGGAAGAAGCAAAGTAAGATTTTCGTCAGAAAAGAAAAAGGCAGAAATAGCAAAACACCAGGGGAGATTTAAAAATTGGGATTATTTACTCTCCAGGCAGTGGCTTTCTCTTAGTTCCATGAAAATTGCAGGAGAAGGAAACTTCTCGTTTAGGGAATAATTCCAAACCTGCAGCAAGGGCCACAGTCAGGATTTGGGCACCTGGAAAAGCTTTGGAGGGGAGGATGGGGAGGAGCTGAGCTCCACTCCCTGGGCAGGCTCGGGGTCTGGAGCCTGAATCCTGCCTTGAGTGAGGCTGCGAGTTTTGGGTTAATCAGGACCAGCTTTGGAGGGTGGGAGGAGATCAGAACCTTCTGGAAATGTTGCTGCCAGGGGTGGTTCTGTGCTCGCAGCAGAGGGACGGTGGGAATTGCAGGGAACTGCTGTGGGAGCTGGAGGAATTCATGGAGCAGGCTGGGTGGGGGGTCTCAGGGATGGGCAGGGACCTCCCCTGTCCCAGGCTGCTCCAGCCTGGCCTGGGACAATTCCAGCGGCAGCCACAGCAAATCTGGGAATTCCATCCCAGCCCCTCTCCACCCTCCCAGCCAGGAATTCCTTCCCATATCCCACCCAAATCTCCCTTTCCCAGCTGACAGCCATTCCCTGTGTCCTGTCCCTCCATCCCTTGTCCCAAATCCCTCTCCAGCTTTTTAGGAGCCCTTTTAGACCCTGGAAAGCCACCCCATAACAACATAGTACAAACAGTAAAACAACAGCTCTGAACATAAAAGAACATTTATCTTCAAAACCATTACTCATTTATCTATTTAAAGAGCTTTTTTTTATGCAGGTGAGTACAAATCTCATTGTTCTCCATAAATCCAGGGAAGAGGAGGCTCTGGCAGCAGTGCCAGGGTGTTCTGTGGGCTCCACTTCTCCTCCCACCTCTGCCTCTCCAGGCTTTGTTGGCCCACATGACTCCCAAGAAATAAAATCTCTGGATCTGCTCTAAAAAAAAAGCTGGAGAGGGTTAAAGTGCAGTGGGAAGGGAGGGTTGGAGCAGTCACATGTCTGCTTTCCTGCGTTTTTTTTCCTGCAAAAATCGTGGTTTTGGTGAATTTGTTGTGTCAGAGAGACACTGCACAGGCTGATTAGTCACTGTAATTAAAGCTTGAACCTCCCTGGGAAGGCAGAAGTTCCTTATTTCTGTGTGTGTTGTTTGAACTGTGGGTCAGGGAGGGAAATAATTGCTGGCAAATCGATGGCTGCAGTTCCAAAAGCCACAGATGCCACTTTGTTCATTGCTGCACTGCTGGGTGTGATGTCCCACGGGGCAGGAATGTCACCAGCAGCAGGGAACAGGGAAATGGGGGTTCTGCCCCTCTCAGGTGAGGCCCCACCTGCAGAGCTGCCCCAGCCTGGGAACAGCAGCAGCAGCACCTGGAGCTGCTGCAGAGAGTCCAGAGGAGACTCTGGGGCCCCTCTGGAGCCAGGCTGGGAGAGCTGGGGGTGACACCTGGAGAGGAGAAGGATCCAGGCAGAGCTCAGAGCCCTGGCAGGGCCTGGAGGGATCCAGGAGAGCTGGAGAGGGACTGGGGACAAGGGATGGGGGACAGGACACAGGGAGTGGCTGTAAGCTGAGAGGAGATGGATTTAATGGGATATGGGCAGGAATTCCTGGCTGGGGTGGAATTGCCAGAGAATTGGCTGCCCCTGGATCCCTGGCAGTGCCCAAGGCCAGGCTGGAGCCTGGGACAGGGGAAGGTGTCCCTGGAATGTGGCACTGGATGGGCTTTGAGTTCCCACCCAAACCATTCCAGAATTCCCTGGTTTCATGACACCCTGCTGTTGGTACAGCTCATTATTCACCAGACAGAATTCCCAATTTTCTGGGGAAAAAAAATAGGTTATCTGAAAATCAGTGTTTAGGAGCTGATTACTGGGAGTGGGTCTGTGTTTGGGGATCTGAAGCACACAGGGAGTGGCTGTAAGTGAAAGAAAATGGATTTAGATGGGATATGGGCAGGAGTTCGTGGCTGGGCTGGAATTCCCAGATTTGCTGTGGCTGCCCCTGGATCCCTGGCAGTGCCAGGGCCAGCCTGGAGCAGTGGCACAGGGAAGTGTCCCTGCCATGGCAGGGGTGGGATGGAAGGTCCCTTCCAGCCCAAGCCAGTCTGGGATTCTCTGCTCCTGCAGCATTCCCATCCTCACTGGGGCTGCTCCCAGCAGATCAGCGACTTCCGTGAAGATCAAATCCTCCAGCTCTCCTCACTGAACTCATGTTATTGACAGGATTTTCTCTGTCTTTTCCTGGAGCAGCAGCAGCAGCAGCAGCAGCTGTGTCTCCCCTGCCTCCCTTCTCCAAACATTGATATCTGGGTGCTTGGAAATGCTGGATTCCATTTGCCCTGCTGTTGTGGGCATCCCTCTCCCTATGGCACCAAAGCCCTCTCTCCAGACAGGTGCTGCTGCCACCTTTACATTCCCCAAAAGACAAAAATTTCCCTGAAAGTTTTATCCCCCTAAATTATATCCCTGGTTATATGGAACAGCAGTGGAAATTTTACAAAAACCCATCAGGACTGTGTCTTGTCCAGCACTGGAGTGAGACTGGGTTTGTTTTATTCCAATTATTGAAATGAGTGCTCTGTGAAATCCAGGAAATCCTTATTTAATTCCTTTTTTTTTTTTTTTAAATTGAATTGAGGAAGTGGCAAATGGTGCAGCTCTCTGTCCCAGAGGAATTTTCACCTGGTTTCAGTGCTGGGAAATGGTTCCAGTTACTGCCTGTATCCCCAGATTCTGTGTATCCAACTCTGTGATGCCAAAACCCTGCAGGATTTTCCTGGGCAGGATTTCATTTTGTACTTCTTCCTTACCAAAGTATAAATCTTTGTGTTGTTAATCCAATTCTTTGCTCTGTGAATAGAATAAAAGCAGCCCTTTATGTTAGGCAGGACCTGGATCCAGGGTTAATTCGAATTTTATGGATAATCCCTCACTCTGTTCTGGACACAATTGGATAGACCTTCCCAGAATTTGAACATCACATCCTTAATAAGGTTTTATTTTGTTTATAGAGCATTTTAGTGGCAGTGGATGAATGTTCCCACTCTGGTATCACCTCGGGAGTGTATTCCTTGATTGTTTTATTTTTAATTTATTAGGACATTACTTTGTCTTTACTCTTAGGTTAAAAGCTCCTTTTCTTCCTGGGACACTTTGTCCCTTCACCCAGGAGTTCATTCAGAGAGGTGAAGCCATGGAGTTCTCACTAAAAAACCATAAATCTAATTTGTATTTATTTTATTATGCAAATCACTGGCCATTTTCAGAGGTTCAAGCAAAGATGATTTCTTACTGCTGTTTTTCTTTTTTAAATCCTTCTAAATGTCATTTATTCTGAAGGGAATCATGGAATGGTTTGGCTGGGGGTAGAACTGGGTGAGCTTTAAGGCCTCTCCCCACCCAAACCAGTCTGGAATTCCATGTTCATGATGAGATGGCAAAATGAATTTATAGGAAAGGAGTGAATTCTGTTCCTGGGATCCTTCCTGCTGGAATTTCCCTTCTCTGTTTGCTGCTGTGGGTGCAGATCCTCATTTTCCCAGCAATTCCCTCATTCCCAGCTTGGCAGGACCCTGCTGCTGCACGTGGAGAAAGTTCAGTGCCAACAAATGCAGAACAAGAGGGAGAGATTGGATAATTCCCAGGGTCAGCAATAAAGGCAGCTAATTCAGGGTCCTTTTGGAGATTCAATTAGGGTGTGAAGTGGATCCTTTATTAAGAGCAATTTCTGAGGGTCCCCTTCTCCATCAAGCAATGATTCTTGGGGAAAATTGCTCCTGACACCTACAACCAGACACACAAAATGGGATTTTCAGTGCTGCTTTTAATGGGAGCACTGGCATTTTGACTTTTAAATGTACAGCGCTTTTTTTTTTTTTTTTTACTTTTTTGGTATTTAAATCAAACAGGATTTTTTCTTTCTAAAAGAGGTGCCAGTGCCCAGGTCCTGTTCAATTGTAAATAAATAAGAAATAAATACTGATTTTGGCTTGAATTACCCCAAAGAAGGCATTGAATACAGGAAAAAAATCCTTATTTTAGGGGCAAACAGCAGAGCCTAATAAAGGAAATCAATACCTACCATTAAAATAATTCCTTCTTAAAAGCATGTCCATGGAAATTTCCATTCTGTCCTGCAGTTGGATGTGTTTGGGTTTGACTTTGAGGTGACTTTGGGAAATGCTGGATGTTATTCCAGCCCTGGAAGAAGCAGGAGCTGCTCCTCTTTAACCATCAGGAATGGACAGATTTCACTTCAAGTCTGACAATATTCATTTCTATTAATTTTTATGGGGTTTTCCATAGGATCTCCTGGTTGGAAATGCTCTTAGAGGTTTCTTCCAATCCAAACAATTCTGGAATTAAAACTTGTTTGTGTAGAAATTTTTAAGGTTTAAATTAAAATTTTAAATTGAGGTTCAAATTGAAGGTTTAAACTAAAATTTAACCCTTTAAATTTCAAGGTTTGAATGTGGATGTTGTAGCAGTATTGGGATGTTTTTTTCCCAAGGAATTTTCCTTGCTTTTATTTCAGTGGAAGCTTTGCCTCCCCTCATTTACTGAGTGGTTCTATCAGTGTCAGAACTTGGGAATTCAGGCAGATTTCACCAGAATTTTAATTGAATTTAATTTAAATTTTTAATTTAATGATGCCAAAGACTGAACGTCTTTGATTGCAGACATATCCCAGATGTTCAGCTGATGATTAAAACCCAAATAAAAGGTAGAAAGGAGAAAAAAAAGACTGAAAACAGAAATATTTGAGGTTTGGCCTTTTCACATTTGTTTTAATTGGTTTGAACTCTGTGGGTGCTGTGGCAGGAGTGGCCTGGAGTAGGTTCAGTCCCAAATCTTTCTGCCATTGCCAGTTCCCTGTGACATTTAATGTCTGTCACTCACTCATCACTTTAAAAACAGTGGTGGAGGGGGAAACAACTGGGAAATAATGGGAAAGCAACGGTTGTGTCAAGAAAATGCTTGAAATTCTGCACTTTAATTATTGCCTTCTGCCATGAAAGGCACAGGTGGGAGTCAGGAACTCCAAAATAACCCCCAAAAAACAACACACCCCAAAGCAGCCTCTTGGAAAACAGATAATGGGGAAATTGCAGCTGAATTCAGCAATGAGAAAATTGCATAATAAGGAGAAGATTGACAGGAGTAGAATTTTTCTAGGGAAGGATCAACAGGGAGCAGAAAAGGGGGAATGTTTGGAAATTCCAGTGAAGATTTCAAATTGCACACAAAGCCCAAGATACAAGCAAATACATTGAGGGGGAAAAAACAGGAAAGCCCAGCTGTGGAAATTCCTGCCTGGAAAAGGGACTTTAAAATGAATTCCAGAGCTGTGGTTGGGGTATTAATCCCAGGAATGTTTGGGAATTCTGATGGAGATTTAGAACTGCACACAAAGCTTGAGGTACAAGATAATACAGTGAAGGAAAAACCACTGGAAAGTCCAAATGTGGAAATTCCTGCCTGGAAAAGTCTTGAATCTGCACCCCAGAGCTATTATTGGGTTATTTATCCAAGGAATGTTTCAGAATTCTGATGGAGATTTAGAATTGTGAGCAAATATTGTGAGGGAGGAGCCCAGCTATGGAAATTCCTGCCTGGAAAAGAACATTTAAAATGAATTCCAGAGCTGTGATTGGGGTATTAATCCCAGGAATGTTTGGGAATTCTGATGGAGATTTCAAATTGTGAGCAAATATTATGAGGGAAAAGCCACAGCAAAACCCAGCTGTGGAAATTCCTGCCTGGAAAAAAACTTTAATCTGCACCCCAGAGCAATTATTTGGGTCTTAATCCCAGGAATGTTTGGGAATTCTGATGGAGACTTCAAATTGTGAAGAAATACTGTGAGGGAAAAGCTCAGCAGTGGAAATTCCTGCCTTGAAAAAAACCTTTGATCTGCACCCCAGAACTGCGATTTGGATCTTAATCCCAGGAATGTTTTGGCAAATGGAAAATGAGTGAAAATAGGATGGAGAGCAGGCTGGAATTACACCTGGCAGGAAAAAAGGTTCCAGGAGCTCTCCTGGAGCTTGCAGGGGATGCTGAGGGTCCCTCCAGTCAGGAACAGTCTGGAATGGGGACTGTGCCAAGTGACAGAATGATCAGGAGCCTTTGGAAGTGCTGAGTGACTTTTTTAATAATCAAAGCCATTAAAATATAATGAGAAGGCAGAGAGTGGGGGGGCTCATCCTGGCTCATCTTGGTTCATCCTCTTGTTTGCTGCTGTATGGAGGGAAAATTCCCTTGGATGCTTCCTGGGATATGAAAACATCAACTCCCAGCTCCAAAAAACCCCACTGGATGTGGGACCAAGGGTGGGGACAGGAAATTTCCCTTGGATTATTCCTGGGATTTTAAAATATCAACTGCCCCCTCCAAACCTCCCCTGGTGTGGGATCCAGGGTGGGGACAGGAAACTTCCCTTGGGTTATTCCTGGGATATTAAAATATAAAATTCTCCCTCCAAACCCTGCCTGGATGTGGAATCCAGGGTGGGGAAGGGAAAATTCACTTGGATTATTCCTGGGATACTAATACACCGAGTGTCCCCTCAAACCCCCCAGTCTATGGGATCCAGGATGAGGAAAGGAAATTTCCTTTGGATTATTCCTGGGATGTTAAAACCCCCCTGGATGTGGAATCCGAGGTGAGGAAGGGAAATTTCCCTTGGGTTATTTCCGGGATATTAAAATCCCCCTGGCTGTGAGATCCAGGATGAGGAAGGGAAATTTCCCTTGGATTATTCCCGGGATATTGAAGCCCCGAGTGCCCCCCCATCCCCCGGCGGTGGGATCCGGGATCCGTGCCCGGCGCCGCTGCTCCCGAGGCAGAGGCGAGGGACGCTTCCTGCGGCATTGCTGTAACCATGGCTGCACGGACGTCATCCCGGGAAAAGAGCCGGGAACGGCGCTGGAACAAAGCCCAGGGTCCTGCGGAGCGCTGCCGTGCGCACGCCGCTCATTTGCATTGAGACGAGCTCGGAAATTGGAATTGGAGCTGTGACCTGGGCTGGGGATAGCTGGGGGACTGAGGAAGGTGATTCCAGAGGAGACAGGGCAGGTTCATCCCCAGGGAGGCTTTGGCTCTGCTGATTCAGCAGCTTACGTCCTGAATAATCCTGGTGGGAGCTGGGCTGGAAAAGCACCAGAGCCATGGAAATGCTGTTCAAGGGGTTTTATGGCACTGTCAGACCCTGGGTGAGCCTGTGAATAAAAACACTGGGAAAGGGGGAAATGGAAACAGAGAGGAGTGAAGGAATGTCAGTGGAGAGGGGATGGATGGATGGATGGATGATGGATGGATGGATGGATGGATGGATGGATGGATGGATGGATGGATGGATGGATGGATGGATGGATGATGAATGATGGATGGATGGATGGATGGATGGATGGATGGATGGATGGATGGATGGATGGATGGATGATGGATGGATGGATGGATGATGGATGGATGATGGATGGATGGATGGATGGATGATGGATGGATGGATGATGGATGGATGGATGGATGGATGATGGATGGATGATGGATGATGGATGGATGGATGGATGGATGGATGATGGATGGATGATGGATGATGGATGGATGATGGATGGATGGATGGATGGATGATGGATGGATGATGGATGGATGATGGATGGATGGATGGATGGATGATGGATGATGGATGATGGATGGATGGATGGATGGATGATGGATGATGGATGGATGGATGATGGATGGATGGATGGATGGATGGATGGATGGATGGATGGATGGATGGATGGATGGATGGATGGATGGATGATGGATGATGAATGATGGATGGATGGATGGATGATGGATGGATGGATGGATGGATGGATGGATGGATGGATGGATGGATGGATGGATGATGGATGATGGATGATGGATGATGGATGATGGATGGAGGGAAGGATGGATGGATGATGCCGCATGCATAATGGATGATGGATGGATGGATGGATGAAAGGATGGTTGGACGGAGGAATGGATTGATGGATGGATGGATGGATGGATGGATGGATGGATGGATGGATGGATGGATGGATGATGGATGATGAATGATGGATGGATGGTTGGATGATGGATGGATGGATGGATGGATGGATGGATGGATGGATGGATGGATGATGGATGATGGATGATGGATGATGGATGATGGATGATGGATGGATGGATGGATGGATGATGGATGGATGATGGATGATGGATGGATGGATGGATGGATGATGGATGGATGATGGATGGATGGATGGATGGATGGATGGATGGATGGATGATGGAGGATGGATGGATGGATGGATGGATGGATGGATGGATGGATGGATGGATGGATGGATGGATTGATGGATGATGGATGGATGATGGATGGATGATGGATGGATGGATGGATGGATGGATGGATGGATGGATGGATGGATGGATGATGGATGGATGATGGATGGATGATGGATGGATGGATGATGGATGATGAATGATGGATGGATGGATGGATGATGGATGGATGGATGGATGGATGGATGGATGGATGGATGGATGATGGATGGATGGATGGATGGATGGATGATGGATGGATGGATGGATGGATGGATGATGGATGGATGGATGATGGATGGATGGATGATGGATGATGGATGGATGGATGGATGGATGGATGATGGATGGATGGATGATGGATGGATGGATGGATGGATGGATGATGGATGGATGGATGGATGGATGATGGATGGATGGATGATGGATGGATGGATGGATGGATGGATGGATGATGGATGGATGGATGGATGGATGGATGGATGATGGATGGATGGATGGATGGATGGATGGATGGATGATGGATGGATGGTTGATGGATGATGGATGGATGGATGAAGGATGGATGATGGATGGATGGATGATGGATGATGGATGGATGATGGATGGATGATGGATGGATGGATGATGGATGGATGGATGGATGGATGGATGATGATGGATGATGGATGATGGATGGATGGATGGATGGATGATGGATGGATGATGGATGGATGGATGGATGGATGATGGATGGATGGATGATGGATGATGGATGGATGATGGATGGATGAAGGATGGATGGATGGATGATGAATGATGGATGGATGGATGGATGATGGATGGATGGATGGATGGATGGATGGATGGATGGATGGATGATGGATGATTAATGGATTGTGGATAGAACATGGAGCTCTGGGAGCATCCCCGGCACGATCCTCTCTGCATCCACTTGGATCCTCTGCTCCTGGGACATCCCTTGGCCCATGCCCAGCACATTCCCTCTCCTTCCCAGCCACTCTGAGCCATGCTTGGGATATTTCTCACCTGGAAGAGCCTAACAGGGTACAGGGATTGAGCCTGAGGGCTTCCATATGTTGGTTCCTTAGGATTTATCATAAAAACACTTAAAATTGAATTTGGGTTGGTTTTGGTTTTTTTGTTTGGTTTTTTTTTTTTGTTTTTGTTTTTTTTTGTGTGTTTTGTTTTTTTGGTTTTTTGTTTATGTCAAGTTCTGTACCAATTTTCCTATGCAGTAGCATGAAAAAAAATGGGATTATACAGGAATGATCCCACTGGAAATGCCCCAGAAAATAAATCCCTTCTCGTTTACGGCAGAGTTTTTTGGCAGGAGGTCAGAGCAACAAGAAATCATTCCAAGGGAATTCCAAGGTGTCCTTCCAAGCTAGAAATCATTCCAAGGAAATCCCAAGTGTCCTCCCAAGCTGTCAGCATCTTCCTGGAAATTTGAAACCCACTTCCAAGGAATAGGTTTTTTTCCCCCTTTGAAAATTGAAAGTTTACCAATAATTCCCACTTCTTTTTCCATGAAAAATGAAAATTTACTGCTAACTAATAAATCAGCAGGAAGATTAATTATTATTTTGGATATTTGACCTTTTAAAAATGACAGAGTGGATAAATATTGTTATCAGAGATTTTTCATGCATAAAGTAAATTGTCAGGAAATAAGTTGATATTAAACATTTTTATCTCTTCATGTAGTGAGAGGAAAATGAATTTTGAATACACTCCCAGATTTTTTTGTGCTGCTCAGAGAAGTGCAGGAAAATTTAATTCAGAGAATAAATTCAGCAGAAATCCTGGAGAAATTAAGATTTCATTCCTGTGGGCTTTTCCACTCTAAAAACTGAATATCACTTTCCCAGTCAGGAATATTCCTGTGCTCAGGTGACTTTGCTGCTCTTTTTATCAAAAAGTGCATTTTTTTCCCAGGAAATAAATTCCAGTAAATCCTAAATAATTCTCATATTCCGTGAGAGTGCTGCTGTTGGGATTTTCCTGGCTGGAAGGAGGATTTGGGAAATTTTTCCTTTTTATTGAGGGCTTCCAGATCATCCCCAGTAGATCAAAGTCCCTCTTCCTGGAGTGATGGGTCTGACTCATCTGCAGCTGAGTCATCCCTAATATTGAACCATCCTTCAAAGGAAAGAAATCTTGGAAAACTTTTCACTCCTGGCAACCCCCACAACAAAAACTCCAGTCAATAAATCCAACAGGAAAGAGGTGACATCGAAGGACTCCAAGTTTTCTTTGGCAAAACTCCTCCCAGCATGAGAAGAAAGGTAAATCCCATCCCAGCAGTGCCAAAATCATGGATCACCTGCACCAAAGGGGCCAAGTCCTGCCATCAAAGCTTCCTCTCTGCCTCTCTTATCCTGCCTGGGAATTGTTGTTGAGTTTTCCAGAATTCCCAAATCACAATTCTGCAAATTCCCAATATCCCATTTAAATCCATTTTCTTTCAACTTACCTCTATTCCCTGCTTTGGTGCCATAGGGAGAGGGATGCCCACAACAGCAGGGCAAATGGAATCCAGCATTTCCAAGCACCCAGATATCAATGTTTGGAGAAGGGAGGCAGGGGAGACACAGCTGCTGCTGCTGCTGCTCCAGGAAAAGACAGAGAAAATCCTGTCAATAAAATGAGTTCAGTGAGGAGAGCTGGAGGATTTGATCTTCATGGAAGTCGCTGATCTGCTGGGAGCAGCCCCAGTGAGGATGGGAATGCTGTAGGAGCAGAGAATCCCAGACTGGCTTGGGCTGGAAGGGACCTTCCATCCCACCCTGCCATGGCAGGGACACTTCCCTGTGCCACGGCTGCAGGCTGGCCCTGGCACTGCCAGGGATCCAGGGGCAGCCACAGCAAACCTGGGAATTCCAGCCCAGCCACGAACTCCTGCCCATATCCCATCTAAATCCATTTTCTTTCACTTACAGCCACTCCCTGTGTGTTTCAGATCCCCAAACACAGACCCACTCCCAATAATCAGCTCCTAAACCCTGATTTTCAGATAATCTATTTTTTTTCCAGAAAATTGGGAATTCTGTCTGGTGAATAATGAGCTGTACCAACAGCAGGGTGGCTTGAAAGCTGCAGGAGATTTGGTGTGTCATGAAACCAGGGAATTCTGGAATGCTTTGGGTGGGAACTCAAAGCCCATCCAGTGCCACATTCCAGGGACACCTTCCCCTGTCCCAGGCTCCAGCCTGGCCTTGGGCACTGCCAGGGATCCAGGGGCAGCCAATTCTCTGGGAATTCCATCCCAGCCAGGAATTCCTGCCCATATCCCATTGAATCCATCTTCTCTCAGCTTACAGCCACTCCCTGTGTCCTGTCCCCCATCCCTTGTCCCCAGCCCCTCTCCAGCTCTCCTGGATCCCTCCAGGCCCTGCCAGGGGCTCTGAGCTCTGCCTGGATCCTTCTCCTCTCCAGGTGTCACCCCCAGCTCTCCCAGCCTGGCTCCAGAGGGGCCCCAGAGTCTCCTCTGGACTCTGCAGCAGCTCCAGGTGCTGCTGTTCCAATTGCTGAGCTGGATTGACTGAAATCCCTTCCCTGGGCTGTGTGGAATTCGGATTTGTGCTCCAGCTGCTCCCTGGGGAGGAGAGTGAGGAATGAACTTTAGTGAGGAGAACTTTGGGAAGACAAACATATGGACTTGGGAATTGGATGGATTCTTTTTTAATAGCTCAGAGCTCTCCAAGTGGGGCTGAAAGCATTTTAATTCCCAGGAAAAAGGCAGAGGGAAAAGCTCCTTAATTGGACCTGAACAAGGTGGTGTGAGTGGAAAACAGGGAGTACTGAAATATCTTCCTGTGCTAGATTCTCCATCAGGGAAGTGGAGTTTTGCAGTTCTTCCCTCCCAAATCAACAATTTAGGATAAAACCCCAGGAATTTCTAAGCTGGATTTTTAAGATGAAGAAATTTGGGGAGAATGGAACAGCTGGGGACTTCCAGCATGGTTCCAAAAGTCACCCCAAGCTGATTTTATTCCATATCCAAGTGGATGAGGTGGAGTTACAGGGAGGGGGTTTGGAAACACAACAGATCCATTGGGAATATTTATTTGCCACTTGTTTTTCCCTGACTTCCTCCTTTCCTAAAAAAATCCCCTTTGGATGGGAGGTCCCACCCAGCAAAGCTGCATTCCCACATCCCAATTCCTCTGCTTCCCTTTTCCCTTCCCTTTTCTGGCTTTCCCCCAGAAATTTCTGAGCTTCTTTAAAGCCTTTAAACCAAAATTTTAATTAAATGCATATAAAGCAGAGTTTATTTTAATTTAGATTTTAAGAATTCATGGAGTATCCATTCCAAACTTAGGGAATTGCCACAGAATTCCAGTGGTGCTTTTCATCTGTTTATCCTCTTCCAGATCTGTATTTTTAAGGATTCTAATAGAGCTAAAAATTTGATGTTTTGTTCTCTTGGAGGATTTAAACAACTTTGGGATAGAGCTTTGCTATAAATTATTCATGTAATAAATATATTTGGGAAGTGTTTAAGGTTGGATGGGACTTGGAAAAACCTGGGGTAATGGGAATTATCCCTGTCCATGGCAGGAGGTGGAATGGGGTGGGATTTAAGCTCCTTCCCATCCCAAACCACTCCACAAAATACAGATTTTATCTCTCCATACTAAATGTGAAATCCATGTTTTTATTGACTTGATCTATTTAGCATTTTCCCCAAATTTCTTACATTTATGGAAAGGTTCCTAATTGCCAGCCATGGGATTTGCTGGTTTCCTTGACTTTCTTCCCAAAGAAATCTGCAAAAAATATAAGATAATAATTAGGTGTTATTTTCTTATAGAGCTATACAAAAGACACATAAATCTATAAATATAGATCTAAAATCCTGGAATGACAAACACACCCACAGGCAGGATGCAGCTGTTTGGGAAAAAAACATCCCTCAATCATGGGAACAATTGGGAAAAACAAATCCTGTGCCACTTTTAGGCCATCTCGGGAGAAGGGCTCATCAAATGTGCATGAATTCCATCCCAGAGGGGCTCCCAGCCCCCTGGTTTTCTGGAATGTGAGTTCTGCACACCAGCAGGTTCAGCAGGGTCAGCAGCTCTGATGGATTGGGGCTGGCAGCTCTGTGGCCTCGGGAGCTTCTGGGCAGAGCAGGTGAGCTGCAGGAAAAGGAAATTCGCATTTTGTGTCCCTCTGCAGCTCTCCCTGCAAGTTTCCCTTTGGATTTGGGGGTTTTTTTGGTTGGTTGGTTTCTTGTTTTGTTTTGGTGGTTTTGCTGTTTTTGGTTTGGTTTGGTGTGGTTTAGTTTTGTTGGATGTGGCTTGGTTTGGTTTGATTTGGTTTGGTGTGGTTTGGTTTGGATTTGGTTTGGTTTGGTGTGGTTTGGTTTGGTGTGGTTTGGTTTGATTTGGTTTGGTTTGGTTTGGTTTGGTTTGGTTTGGTTTGGTTTGGTTTGGTTTGGTTTGGTGTGGTTTGGTTTGGTTTGGTTTGGTGTGATTTGGTTTGGTTTGGTTTGGATTGGTTTGGTTTGGTTTGGTTTGGTTTGGTTTGGTTTGGTTTGGTGTGATTTGGTTTGGTTTGGTTTGGATTGGTTTGGGTTGGGTTGGGTTGGGTTGGGTTGGGTTGGGTTGGGTTGGGTTGGGTTGGGTTGGGTTGGTTTGGTTTTGGTTTGGGTTTGGATTTTCCTGAACCTGGAACTTTGCGTGGTTGTGTTGGAAGTTTTCCACAATCAGCTGGGGCTGGAATTTCATGAGAAGGATGAACTTTGCATTCTCGTTTGATGTAACGATGTTAGTTGAATGCTAATGAGGCTCTAATTATCATTCCTGGGAGTTAATGACTGGGCTGATGGGCTCGGGGCCGTTCCTGTGTGCTCCATGGGGGATACCCCGATTCCTGCACATCCTCCAGGTGGGAGCAATCCCTGCTTCCCAGCTCTGGGGGCTGGAGGAGCCGTGGAGGGGCAGCTCCCAATCTTTCCATGTCCAGGGAATGGCTGGAGCTGTGCTGGCAAAGTTTAGGCTGGATTTTGGGAAGGGGGCACTGAACGCATCCCAGGGAATTGTCACGTCCCAAAGCTGCCAGAGCTGCAGGAAAACAGACCCAGGGTGGGATTTGGGGTGTCTGTGCAGGGCCAGGAGCTGATCAATGATCCCTGTGGATCCTTCCAGCTCAGCACATTCCATGGTTTTATGATTGTGACGTTCCTTGTCCCTGATGTTCTGTTCTGGCACCACCTCCTTCCTGTCCCTCTCCCTCTCTGCGTGGCTCTTCTTGGGCAAACCCAACTTCCCATCCTCATCCTCACATTCCCTGTGAAACTTCCCAAAAACTGCTGAACTGGGTTAATTAAACCCAAATTTGGAATTCTCTTCCTCAAGACCTCATTGTGCTGTCGCTGCTGCAGACCCACTCTGCCTTCCCCAAGTTGTTTTCTTGTTGCTTTTCTATGGAAAAAGAGGATTATTCTGGTTGCAATTTCCATGGAAACAATTACCATAAAGTATTGATTGCCCAGGATAGATTGGGAAGCATGAAAGGATAGAGGTTGTCTCCATGGAAACACGGACACATTGAGCTTTTTATTCCTTAAGAAAAGAATTCTTACGGCTTTCCTTTCAACAAGTTTCTGGTCCAGTTGAAAATAATTGTGTGGTTTTAATTAAAATTGTTGGTGTAATCAAGAATCTCTTTTAATGGCATTCCTATGCTGCAAGGAAAAGTCTGGAATAGCATTTTCCTAAAAAAATTTAAAGGATTTGCATCATTTGCACAGCATTTTTCACATTGAAAAGTAGCTGAGCCACATCGTTAATTGTCAGTGAAAAACAGATCCAAAAATTGGCCTTTTCCTTCTGGAATTTAGGAATTTTTTTGTAGGATTTTAGTGTTTTGTAGGATTTTAATGGATTCATAAAGGAATCCCCAACCTGGGACAGCTCAGGTTGGATTTGGTTCAGGAATAGCTGAAGTTGGACTTGAACTCTTCTGATTTCAAATCTTTTATTCCTCATCTGAGAACCTGCAAGGCTTCATTGCCGGGGATTTTTTGGGAATTTCCGAAATTCCTCCAGAGAAATGATGGCAGAACGGATCCTTTGCTGTTTCAGGAATGGTTTGGATGCTCAAACCTCCAATCCCAGGATCCCAGACTGGTTTGGGTTGGGATTTAAGCCCATCTTGTTCCTACCTGGACACTTCCCCTGTCCCACTGCTCCCACGGTGTCCAGCCTGGACAATTCCAGGGATTCAGGGAACTCCATGATCTCTTTGGTTGAAAAATCCCCAAATTCACAAATTACCCATCCTGAGAGCCAGCCTGGAAGTCATCCCAGGCTTTTCCTGGATGCTTTGGTACCAGAGGTTTTACATTGAAATGGATTTAGAAATCTGCTGGAACAAATGGCCCGGAGGAAAAACCCTTGGAATGTCCAAATCCCCAGGGAGGAGTCTGGGCTTGAAGGAATCATGGAATTGTGGAATTATGGAATTGTGGAATTGTGGAGTGATGGAATTATGGAATTGTGGAATGATGGGATTATGGAATTGTGGAATCATGGAATTGTGGAATCATAGAATTGTGGAATCATGGAATCACGGAATTGTGGAATTGTGGATTCACAGAATCATTGAATCGTGGAATCATGGAATTATGGAAGCATGGAATCATGGAATTATGGAAGCATGGAATTGTGGAATCATGGAATTATGAAATTATGGAATCATGGAATTGTGGAATCACAAAATTGTGGAATCATGGAATCGTGGCATCATGGAATTCTGGAGTCATGGAATCATGGAATTGTGGAATCGTGTAATCATGGAATTCTGGAGTCATGGAATCGTGGAATCATGGAATTGTGGAGTCATGGAATTGTGGAATTATGGAATTGTGGAATCATGGAATCATGGAATTGTGGAGTCATGGAGTTGTGGAATTGTGGAATTGTGGAATCAGGGAATGATTTGGGTGGAAGGTTCCATCGAGTCCCACCCCTGCCATGGGAATGGATTTTCTTCTGTTTCTGGCTGGGAAAAAAAAAATTAAAAGCTGATTTTTGTTTTTATGGCTTTCTATATCTTCTGCATTTTTCTGTACATTATGCATTTTTTCTGTACCAGACTCCAGTGAGTTTTTCCTAATTCCCTTTTTCAAATCCAAGGTTCAGAGCTGACCTCACTTCCAGATCCTGCTCTGCATCGTTCCTTACGTTTAGATCTCAATTATTCCCAGCAAATCCTGTGGTTTTCCTGCTTTATCCCAAAATCCTTTGCTTTCTGTGCTCTGTCTTCATGCTCTGGTTCCCTTCCTCAGCCTGAGAGCTGATAAATATTTAATGTGATATAAATAAATACCACATTAAACATTGCATCAATTAACATTCCTGCTAATTGAAGGCAAAACTTGTCACTCTGAAGGAAAATAAGTCCATTAAGGCAGGAAAAATGGCATTAAAGAAGGAATGGGATTGTTTTGGCAGCTACAAAACAATTGCAGCTTTTTCAGACTATATATAATTATTTTCTACTCTTTTTAAGCTTTTTTCCATGCAAATTGAGGGTGAGACCTTGCTGGGGATTTGGGAATTTCATGAACAGGAATGTGCAAACTCCTCTTATTCAGCAGGAAACAATCAGGCTGTGGAGACAAAATAAAGATTTTTTTTTTTTTTCATTCCAGGGTATTTTTTCCCCCTTTTTTAGTGACGTCAGGTTTTTGTGACTTGGATTAAAATTATTTCTGTTTGTAGTTGGATTTATGGAGTTGGAATCACAGAATCCTGGAATGTTTTGGGTTGGGAAGGACCTTGAGGATGATCCCACGGGCAGTGACACCTTCCCACTATCCCAGACTGCTCCAAGTCCCATCCAACCTCCCAGAAAACCCAAAATACTCCGTGTTTAATTTTGGAAATGAGGGGAAAACGGGAATTACTACAGAGCAGATCTGCTGGAGCAAGAGGAAGGGGGAAGTGACAGGATCCAGGAAAAGCAGGAGCTGGAAGATGCACGGGTGTGTGGGCTGGCAGCAAATGTGCAAATTGGGATGGCAGAGGGGTGGAGGGATGGCAAGGCAGGGATTTAAAGCCCCTGGAGCTGGATTTGCTTCCCAAATTCCTGGTTTAGTCCAGAGTGCTGGCAGCTGCTGATGTGTGGCTGGAGGCAGAGTTTGTTACCAGCAAAGAGGAGAAGAGGTTGTGGTTTATTCTTGGGTTTGACTGAAGATTTTATTTTGATTTAACTGAAAATTCCTGTTCAAAGTGCAGCAACTCACCCCAGACTTTGGGAATTAAGAGATTCCATGGGATCCTGGGAGTGGCTGCCAGGATGGAGAAGCCAAATTTGTGGATTCCACAAAACTGAGGTGGGAATTATATTGGATGGATTCAAAAATAGAACATGAGGCAGGTGAGCTGCACTCCAGGTTCATGGGATCAGTTCCTTGGATTTGAGTTTCCTGGAATTCCACCCATTTTAGGAGCTGTTCCCGGGAATATTTTTAATATTCATGGCACATTTCCTGTACTAGGAACAGCGTGTTATGGATGGATGTTATGGACATTGTAATTGTAAATTACAGCACTGAGCTGGGTGAAATTCCTAATTAACTCCCTAATGAGCTGCCAGGGCAATTAGCAAAGCCAGGGTTTTAAAAGATGTGGGGAGAGCTGGATTTCATGGGTGTGAGTGGGGGAATTTGGCCTGGAATTAAATTTGGAAAAGCAGAATTTATTAACAAGTGTTTCATTGCTCCAGTGCTGACTGGGAGACATGGATCTAATTGTTTTTTTTAGGAAAACAGGAGTTTTCCTAACAGGTCAAAGGTAATTAGATTAATTAGCTTTCCTCAGATGGAAAGAGTTAAAAATGGGAACAAACCAGCTGGAAACACAACAAATTCCCAATTTCAGTTTTCCACATGAGGAGGACAAAATTCCTCCTGGAAATTGGGACTAAAATCCATCTTAAGGCAGATTTGTCCAACAAACTGAATTATTCATGGCAGCTGCAATGGCAGGGAGGGGCTGCAGGGAGATTAATTAATTAATTAATTACCCCCCTCAGCCTCATTAGGGCCACTGGAACCCCCTGGGTGGAATTCCTGTCGTGTCCAATTAGCATCTCATTAATCCAGAGGTGGCTCTTCCCTTGAGGAGGGATCCCATTCCATTTGTTAGGTTCTGATTTTATTAATTGGGACCTGATTTTATTAATTGGGATCTGATTCTGACTCGTTTGATTCCAATTTTAATCATCTGTCCCATTTCCAGACAAAACAGTTTCCATTTGCTCTCCAAATCCCCAAAAAATAAACATTCCTTGGTCTAAAACCTGTTTTTCCCCAGTTTTTGTGTCTAAACACACCAATATTGGTGCCTGGGGTTTTCTAGATGGGCTCCTCATGTGGAAAACTTGGGGAAAAAATCAGGCTCAGGCCAAGTTTTTGTTCTCCTAAATTCAGGAATAATTTTGCAGCTAAATCTGCTCTCCCCTGGAATTGCTCCTTGCAGAGGCAAAGCCTTGGAGGTTTCAGAGCTTCCCACTGGAGATTTTGGGGGAGTTGTTGGAAAATTGGGATGGTGTCCATGTGGAATATGTGTGAGAATCATGGAATTATGGAATATCCTGAGCTGAAGGACATCAAGGGTCACTGATCCAACTCTGCCCCACAGGACGATCCCAAAATCCCACCTGAGCATCCCTGGCAGGTTTGGGAATGTGCCCAATTCCCTGGGGAATTCCCAGAGCCTGACACTCTCAGGGGGAGGAATTTTTCCTGATTTTTCCAAGGGAATCAGCTCCACTGTGAGAATGATCCACATTTCCCTTCCCTGCAGATAAAATAATTTTATCTGACTTAGCCTTTTATTGTCATCCATGGCACAACAGATCCTGCTGCTCCCTGAAAACCTGTGGCAATTCCTGACATTCCAGCAGCTCAGCATCCCATCCTTCACCAAAAAAAAAAAAAAAATCAGAATTTCAGTAGAGTTTTACATTTTCAAATGGTCATTCCAGATTTGAGTCCTCTCAGTAGCTGGGATGGTTCCCAGGGCACTTCTTTGGTGATGAAGAGATTAAAACTCTGCTTAAACAAGAAATTTAAGTTCATTTTCAACATCAAGCACAATAATCTTTATCCATAAAAGCCTAAAAATTCCCTGTCCTGTGCTTCACCTCAGCTGCTTCAACTCAAAATGTCAGGATGCTTCCTTTGATTGAAAATTCCTCTATTTATGGTGGAAAAAAAAAACCCTAAAATGCAATGTTTAATCCAAAAACGTGATGGGCAGAGAATAAATCTCCCTCATTTCCAAACATTTATACAAGGAAAAGGAAAATCCATCAGAATCCAAGAGAAGAATCTCCAGAGAACAAATAAAACTTCAGGGCTGTGGAAGAATTTCACTCCTGGGTTCTTTTTTTTGCTGTGTGCAACACGAAGTTGTGGTTTTGTAACTCTTGTTTTTCATCTGGTTTTTAATTTGATACATTTGTTTTTAATGTTTTATTTCCCTGAGCAGCCCAACAGTCAGATTGAACAGAAATGTTTGATGATCTGCTCAGTGCACAGCAAAAATACCCTGGAATTTAGAAAAATATCCGAGGATCAAGCCCAACAGTGGAGCTGGAGAATGACTCAAAATTACAGATTTAGAGAAGAAATAATTCCATGATTGTTCATATTTCTGCTTTGGCAAAAGCAGCAACTTCACAGTAGAATTTCAGGGTGAATTCTTTTCCATTTCAGGGTAAATTCTTTTAAATTTCAGGATGAATTCTTTTATATTTCAGAGTGAATTCTTTTCAGTTTCAGGGTGAATTCTTTTCAATTTCAGGATGAATTCTTTTAAATTTCAGAGTGAATTGTTTTCAGTTTCAGGGTGAATTCTTTTCAATTTCAGGATGAATTCTTTTAAATTTCAGAGTGAATTCTTTTCAGTTTCAGGGTGAATTCCTTTAAATTTCAGGGTCAATTCTTATAAATTTCAGGGTCAATTCTTCTATAAATTTCAGGGTGGATTCTTCCAAATTGATCTTTGTGGGTGATTTTTAAATAGAATTCCGTTGGCATCTCTTTAATTGCAATGCTACAGAGATTTTCTCCAGGAAATCCAACCCAAGGTATCATCACCACAACAGGATTGGCCAAGATATTTTCAATTAAACTCTCCAATTCCTTGATCTAATTCCATTATCTCAGAATCATTAGGGTTGGAAAAAAGCTCCAGGGTCAAGTCCAACCTCCAGGGAATGAATCCATTTTCCCTCCTGATTTTTCAGCTTTGTCACCTGAAGGTTTTCTTTGATTCTCTCAGGCTTGTCACCTCAAGTTTTTCTTTTAACCCTGGCTCAGAGCATCCCAAAATCCAAATACTCCAATTTAATTTTCTTTCCAAAGGCCAAGCAATTATTTTCCTGGGCACAATTCCGTGGGTTTATTGTTTGGGTGGATACAAAGATTTCCTCCTCCAATAACCGAGATAAGTGTGTTTTCCTTGGGTTCTGTTCCTAATAAAACAGTTGGGATTTCACATCTAGGGGGCTAAAAATAGCCAGGCCTTGGGTTTAATTACAGAGTTTTCTTTTCCTGAGGATTGTGTGTGCTGCAGGTTGGGAGGGTTTTGTTTCCAAGGAAACAAATGCTCTGCACTCACCGTGCATCCGACGGCTCCTGCAGGAAAAATGGCATCAGGAAATGGCAATAGGGAAATGGAATCAGGATAATGGAATCAGGGAAATGGAATCAGGGAAATGGAATCAGGAAATGGAATCAGGATAATGGCAATAGGGAAATGGCATCAGGGAAATGGAACCAGGGAAATGGCATAGGGAAATGGAATCAGGATAATGGAATCAGGGAAATGGAATCAGGGAAATGGAATCAGGAAATGGAATCAGGATAATGGCAATAGGGAAATGGCAATAGGGAAATGGAATCAGGAAATGGCATCAGGAAATGGCAATAGGGAAATGGAATCAGGGAAATGGAATCAGGGAAATGGCAATAGGGAAATGGAATCAGGAAATGGAATCAGGAAATGGCAATAGGGAAATGGCATCAGGATAATGGAATCAGGGAAATGGCAATAGGGAAATGGAATCAGGATAATGGAATCAGGGAAATGGAATCAGGGAAATGGAATCAGGAAATGGCATCAGGAAATGGCAATAGGGAAATGGCATCAGGATAATGGAATCAGGGAAATGGAACCAGGGAAATGGAATCAGGGAAATGGAACCAGGGAAATGGCATCAGGAAATGGCAATAGGGAAATGGAATCAGGAAATGGAATCAGGGAAATGGCATCAGGAAATGGCAATAGGGAAATGGAATCAGGGAAATGGCAATAGGGAAATGGAATCAGGATAATGGAATCAGGGAAATGGAATCAGGGAAATGGAATCAGGGCAATGGCATCAGGAAAATGGCAATAGGGAAATGGAATCAAGAAAATTACATCAGGGAAATGGCAATAGGGAAATGGAATCAGGATAATGGAATCAGGGAAATGCATCAGCAAAATGTGATCAGGGAAATGGCAACAGATATTTTCTTCTTCTTCTTCTTCTTCTTCTTCTTCTTCTTCTTCTTCTTCTTCTTCTTTTTCTTCCATTCCTTCTTCTCTCACCCTAGTGCAAGCGACTTTATTCATAAATCATCCAATTAGCTAAAAGCACAAATCTAAACCCTTTTTCCTACACCTATCGGAGCTTAATTCTAAATACAAAAGTGGTGTCAGTCCTTACACAGAATTTGCACATATAGCTCTATCTATTCACATCAATTATATCTGTTTCATCTAGAAATGCAAGCAGTGCTTCCCATTTTTTCATTATATCTGGAGCTAAGTTCCTGAACTTTAAATTAGGCTTTAGGGCTTTTTACTCTCTTAAGGCACTTAAAGTATATTCCTACTTACTTAAATCAGAACTTACACTTCTACTTCATATCTGTGTGGCTTCCCAATTCCATCCCCATCCCCCTGAAAATTAAGGAAATGGGAGCAATAAAAATGGTCTGAAAATCATAGGAGTGGGCAAACAGCTTGGGAAGAGTCCAGGTGTCAGAGTACAAATATTTTTGTGTGAGTGGAGGGAGGTTTTGGGAAAACTTTGGGAAGAGCCTCTCTTCTCCCTGTTCTGAGATAAGGATATTTGGGGGCAGGGAATGTAAGTGATGAGGAATTACAGTTAAATTCATAATTCACCATGTGTGGATGTAGAATATTCTGGGAATTGGGAGTAAATCCCTCAAAGGACTTGAACCTCTCCCTGAAAAGTGCTCTGGGAGCAGCACTTCCCCACCAGATCCAAAGCAGCTCCTGGACAGCTGCAGAGGGACTTCCCAACGCCATTATTTTACATTTTTGAAGTTGGTTGTTGAACCTCCTTGGAGAACAGGTGCACCCAGGTGGAATTTGAAGGAATATCCACTTTTACTCCCCAAGGAGCAGCTCCAAGGCTCTTTTTCTGTACCAGGCTCTGCATAACAAAGCTCAGCTTAACTGTGTGCAGTTAACTCTGGGAAATGTTCTGGCACATCCACTCTTCCCAAATTATTTAAACATTTAGTGCTGTTTGTGAATGTTCACAGTTTCCAGCGTGCCAAAATCTCCTGGCTTGGCTGAGTGCATGGAGAAAGGAATATTAATGTGTGCTGGAAGGGGAGATTGTTTTCCATGGAAAAACAACTGCTGTCAAGAGGAGTTAATTTTTGTGGCAGAAATTTAAGGTGGAATCAGGAGGGGAGGCTTCAGTGTGCCAAGGGAATGATCCCAGAATTCCAGACAGCTTGGGATTGGGAGGGATCTCAAATTTGAAATCATTCCATGGGCAGGGACACCTTCCACAAGCCCAGGCTGCTCCACCCTCATCCTCCAAAGGATCTCTGAAACTGAGTCCCAAGGTTTGCTGCTTCCCCAATATTTTTGCTCCTTTAGTTGTCACAAAGGGTTTGGGAAGCTGAAGATTCCCAACTTTTCAGGGTTTAGGACGTGCTTTAAAATGAAAATCAGGGGTTGGAGTGTTTGTGAAATGAGAGTGAAGAGCTTTGTCCTTAGGATTGCAGTAGGACCCTTCCATCTGTCCTGCTCCAAGGGATGTGACACCTGGGATGGGACAGGTGACACTCAGGAGCTGCTGGTGCCCATTTGCAAAGATTTGGGATCTTCTCCTCCTGGGATCACCATGGCCAGGGTGGGTGTGGAGCTTTAAGTGAGGAAATCTGTGGAAAATGGGATTAAACTTCCCTGGCTGCCCTGATGCTTCCTCCCTGCCACAAAACTCGATGGAACGGGAAATATTGTACAACATTTCCATGCAGATGGAAATTTGTGCTGCAAGGAGCTCGAGGGATGATGAGAATGAACATTAGGGGAGAGGAGAAAGGAGCAATCTGAGGAAAGTGCTGCTTTCCCTGGCTCCTGGCAGGAAATCGCTCCTTAAGTGGCACTCCCAAATTGTCAGCTGCTTGTTTTAACACAAAATGTGTAAAAAATCCAGCCCTGCTTCTCTCCAGGAGATGGGAAAGCTCTGGAGAGCTGCAGCTTCAGGGCTTGGAGACAGGGGAAAAAAAACCAAAAAACTGTGGGGGTTATAAGTCATAATATTGTGACCTATTCCAGAGGCAGTGATTTTATTGTGGGATAAATCAGGGCTGTGGAGGAGGTGCAGGGAAAGCAGGAAGGTTTGGGGATGCTCAGGGCCTCCCCACCCCCATCCTGCTCCTGGCTCCACGTCTGGAGACCCAGATGTTTGTGTCAGGGTCTGAATCCAATCCCAGCTCTGGGAAATGCCACATGGGGGGTTCTTACTCATCCAGGAGCATCCAGGGGCTCTGCAGGGGAGAGAATTCCAGCTGCTTTTCCAGAATTTCCATGGTGGAAAACTGGAGCCAGAGCTTGGAGAGCTGAGGAAGCCTCAGGATGCTGGGCAGGAGAGGTGGCTCATCCCAGCTCAGCAGCAGGGAATTTGGAGAAAAGGAGGCTCAGGAGGGACCTTGTGGCTCTGCAGGAGGAGCCAGGTGGGATTTGGGATCTGCTCCCAGGGGACAGGGACAGGAGCTGCCTGAAGGGAGGCTCAGGTTGGACAGCAGGGATTTCTCCATGGGAAGGGTGCCCAGGGAAGGGCTGGGATCCCCTCCCAGAGGTGTCCAGGGAACTCCTCAGTGCCGGGGACCAGGCAGGGATTGGGCACAGCTGGGAATCAATGACCTTGAAGGGCTTTTCCAGCCTCAGTGACTCCATGAATTCCAGCACTTCCCCTGTTGTTTCATTTCATTTCATTTCATCCAGCACCTCTCTTCCCTAACTGAGGGAATCTCTGCATTCCAAAGATCTGGAGCATCACTGAAATTCCATGTCAGGCCCAAACCTTGTGGTGGTTCCTGTGAAACCTCCAGAGAGGCTGGAAGGAGCCAAAGTGGAACATCAGATCCCAGCTCCCTGCAGGTGCAGTGAAGCATCAGGGAGGTCAGGATTTAACCCAGATGGGAAGCTGGGAATCTGCTGGGAGCACACTGCTCATTCCCAGCTCCCAGGGCTCCACCAGTGCTGCTGGAAGGGTGTCAGCAGAGCTGGTGTTGATGGAAAATAGATCCAAACATTCATTAATTGCCAGCTCAGCGAGCCCCAGACCCCTCTGCACGCAGCAGCTGCTGCCTTTGAGTCATTTGCTTGGAAACTCTTCAGGAACTTTGCAGGGATCAGATGATTTTCCTGTTTGTTTTTTTGTTTTGTTTTGTTTTTTCCATGTTTTTATTCTCTCTGCTCCTGGTACAGCTTTTCCTGCCCCTGTCCCTCTCCCCCCACCTTGTCTGGTGGCTCTGGCTCTCAGTTTGGGTGAAGGGTTTGCCTGGAAACTCCTCCTCTTCCACACTGAATTGCTGGCATAGAGTGGTACCTGCCAGAAAATGGGATTTTATTGATGGGAAGATGGGAATTGTTGGTGAGGAGGATGGAGGTGATGTGTCCTCCTGGGGAAGGTGAATGCTCCTGAGGTTGGATTTGTGGAGCACAGACAGGGGTGGGTTGAGAGCAGCACTCCAGAAATGGGAAATTCCCACTGAAAAATGAATTCTGGGGATCTGGTTTTATCCAGAGCTCTGGGAGCTGAGAGGAACCTTCTGGAATGAGTCCAGAGGAATCCATGGAGCAGCTGCAGCCTGGGAGAGCTGGGGGTGACACCTGGAGAGGAGAAGGGTCCAGGGGGAGTTCTCAGAGCCCCTGGCAGGGCCTGAAGAATTCCCAAATTTCTGAAAAAACATATAGATTATCTGAAAAATCAGGGTTTATTAATTACTGTGAATTGGGCTGTGTTTCAGGACCTGAAATAAGTGTGTTTTCCAGGACTTCATGAAGGATGGTGCTGTTTATTGTAGGGGTTGGCAAAATAATATTCCTGGAGCTCTTGGGCAGCCTGCTCAGGAAAAAGAAAGGAATTAGAATTGCAAATCAGGATTTCATCATCCTCAATCAGCGTGGCCAGCAAGGAGGGATGAATGAAAACTGCTCAGGAGCCCCAGCAATCACAGCCCTCCCAAATCAAGAAATGGCTCTGTGCTCCCCAGAGTGGCACTGGCACGTGGCAAAAAACCCCAGGAATTTCAGTATTTGGGAAAGGGTCGATGGTGCTGAGAAAAACTGACAATAAAATGCAGGATCAGCGTGGGGGCAGCTCCTTTTGGGGGTTTTTGATGATCAGCTGGGGTGGTTGTGTGTTATCCTGATTATTCCATAATTAGCAGCGAGGGGGAAGAAAAATATTCCTGGAAACCTATTTAGGATTTATTTATCTGGGGTGAAACCCCCAGTGTTACATCAGTGTAGGTCTTTCATCTGGAAAAGACAGAGCATGGAACAAACTTGATTTTTGTATTCTGTGCTTCTGGTTTATCTCAGAATTCCCAAAATACCTCCTGGTGTTTTTCAGGCTGCTGTGAGGACAGGGAACATTCCTGAGCCTGCACAGGACCCTGCTGCTGATGGAGGGAATAAAGGTGCCCAAGCACTGGAGGCCTGGAGAGTTTCAGAGCAGGGGCTGCCTTATGTAACTTTGCTCAAAGATATGGAAAAAAAAAAGAAAAAAAAAAAAAGAAAAAACACATTCCAGGCTGGTTTTCCGGTTTCTGTGCAATTTTTCAGGAAATGTTTGAAGTTTCCCTGGAGGAGCATCAGTGTTGGGGCTGCCAGGATGGCCCAGTGGGAGGAGGCTCCTCGTTAGCACGGCTTGCAAAGGCTAATTAATAAATAGATGGAATCTGGAGATGCAAAGGAACAATTTGGGGATTTGGGAAGAGTGTGGCCCAGTGGGTTCTGTTCCCAGCCCTGGGATTTTATTCATTTCTGTCCTGTTGATCCTGCAATTCCTGGGTTTTCACTGGGGATAATGATTGAACTGTCTGAGAAACTGCAGGAGGAAAATCCCAGGGAATGATTGTTCTCCTTCAGGGAATGATTGTTCTCCTCAGGGAATGATTGTTCTCCTCAGGGAATGATTGCTCCCCTTGCCACCCAGGCACCCTGTGATTTCTGCCACGCTCCCTGCAATTCTCCATGTCGAATTTGGGATGCTGGGTGCTGGGAAAGGCTGAACTGTGAAGGGAGATGCCAGAAAAATGGGAATGGGGAGGGAAAACTCCCAAACTCAGTGTGGTGGGGTTGGAAAAACCAACAGCTCATGGAAGTGGCTGCTCACAATTAGCAGAGAATTAATTTTGGCTTTTCCCCCAAGAACAGTGAGGGGAATGTGGCAGATGTTCAGTGGGGTGGGATTTCAGGTCCTGCCATCCCAAACCATTCCATGATTCCATGATTTGGTCGTGTCTGTGTATATTTACCTCCATCCATGGATGCTGGGCACCTTTTTCATGGATAATTCCGTGGTCTCCACAAATTTCTTCACCACTGTGAGTAAAACTGGCTCCTGCCAAACCCAAGTGGAGATGGAGCAAAGCCAAGGGGAGGTGAAAACTTTTGTAATATTGATCATCCACGCTGCATCCTGATCTTTTCCTTATACCTTTAATTTTTATAGATTTTTAAAAATCTTTTTATCATAAACGTCAATAGAATAAAAATACAGATTTATGTCTCATCTCCCAGTTAGAGGAGAGAACCACACAGTTTTTCCAGTCTGGAAAAGCTTTTCCTTAGCTTTGAGTGTGTCAGAGCAGCTGGGGAGTCTGAGTGGGGTTGGAATGACACTGCCACTCTCCCCCTTCCCTGGATTTTTACATTAGGATTTTAAATTAGGACTTGGCATCCTAATTGCTGAAACAGCTCCTCGTTCTGCCTTTCCAGCTTGGAATTAACTGCAGGGAGAGGGGCTTGGATTGAGAATCCTCTGAGATCCACGGGGTGAGCCCTGCTCTGTCCCCTGCCGTCCCCTCCTGCTGCTTTGGGAATAGGGAATGTTGTGCATCACTGATTGCTGATGGAATTTATCCATCACCTATAAAAATCCCATTTATCCATCACCTATAAAATCCCATTTACCCCCCACCTATACAAATCCATCACCTATAAAAATCCCCTTTGATTCCAGCCGATGGATAAAATCCCTTCCTTCGGTTGTCAAGGTGAAATGTCTGGAGACTTCAGGGGTGAAAAAAAAAGCCGAAACAAAACCCAAACCCGGCGAAGTGAAAACGTTGCGGTGCGTGCTGCGCCTGCGGTGCCGCTGAACTTTGTCCGTGCCGGGGGGAGGGAGCGGCGCGCCCGCCCTGCCCCATCGCCTTTGTCGCCTTTGTCGCCTTTGTCACCCCCGCAAGGTGCGGGCGGGGCAGAGCCCTGCCAGCATTGCCGATCCAGGGAGGGAAGCGCTTTGCTTCCCCTCCCTTTATCCATCCATCCATCCATCATCCATCCATCCCTCCATCCTTCCCTTCATCCTTCCCTCCATCCTTCTCTCCATCCCTCCCTCCCTCCATCCCGGCTCCCTCCCTCCCTCCCTCCATCCCGGCTCCCCCAGCCCTCCCTTTGTCCCCGGGTCCCCTCCCGGCTCCGGCGGGGGCCGGAATTTCGGGAGCCGCTCCCGGGCGGATGCGGCCCCATCTCCCACCCACCCCTGACGTCTGGATGCACCAGGGAGCCGCGCCGGGTTTGATGTGGAGCGGCGGGATTTAGATCTTGTAAATCTTGTAAAATTCCATTTTATGCAGCGAGAGAGAGAGAGAGACACACACACAAATCCTTGGGCGCCGCGCGGGGCGAGGCTGCGGATTCCCGGGATTCTCCCGCAGGAGCAGCACCTGCCCGGGGATGGACGGGGCTGGGAGGTGACAGCGGTGACACAGGCGGTGACAGCAGCGCAGGGCACTCCCTCCCGGCTCGCAGTGACCCCTGGCAGCGGCTGGCAGCGCTTTCGTGCCGCGCTGCTCCGGCGGGATGCTCAGTCCCGGCCCTTCCCCGCCGCGCCGCCCCTGACCCGCACCTGCCCCGCGTCCCCGCCGATGCTCCCGCTTCTGCAGCGGCGCGAAACTTTGCCTCGGCTCCTCGGAGGAAGGAGGGATGTGACCCGGAAAGGAGGAACAGGAAAAACGGGGATGTTGCTGCAGCTTGGAAAAGCTTTTTTTTTTTTTTTTTTTTTACCCCTGTCTCGGGATTATACAAATGACAGCAGGAAGCTGCAGTCAGGGGGGTGCCAGAAATAGAATGATTTTTTCTTTCTCCTGCTAGAAATGAAGAAATTTGGGAGTCCATAGAGGCTGTTCCACAGGCACCCCCACTTTTTGCTTGGCAAGGCATTTGCATTCCTCTAGAAAGTGACATCCACCTGCAAGGGGAGTTGCCATGTAATCCCAAAGAATAAAAACTCCTGGAAACATCTCCGTGCCACTGAGCAACTCCAAAGACAGCCAAGTTTGGAATAAGCAGGACATGTCCTGACTCTTTTTGGGAGACAGAGGAGAAGGATCAGCTGGGAAGATGTTAAATATTAATATTTTACCCAACCGCCGCCATTCGTGGATTTGGTGAGTATGCCATGGTCTGCCCGGATCACAGCAGCTCTGCTGGGCACTAAAGCTTGGAAATCAGGATTTGTCCTGGCTGAGGAGCAGCTGCTGGATGGGAACACGGATGAGGGGGTTCCTGGAGCTGTGGGTTCACTGAGTGTTTTCTTCTCTGATTTCCCTGCTCAGAGTTGGATCTGAGGCACCCCCGCGACGCCTCAGGGGACTGTGGGGACAGGCTGGGGAAAGGATGGAAAATTTCCTGTTGTCCTGGTTTGTTTTCCTTCTCAGGTGTTTATGAACCTCAGTTTTCCTTTAAAAATTAATGAGTCCCTAAAACGTCCTTTGCTGGAGCAGTTCCATGGTGCCACCTCGTCCCTGTTGCATTTTAATGAGCAGCTGGAGCAGCTGCTGCTGCTCTGCCCAGCTGGGACAGGGACAGGGACAGCACAGGGACATCCCAGAGCCACTTCCCAGGCTGGCCTTGGGACATGGCACCAAAACCTCATTTTGTGGGTACAGATCTGCTGGTGGAGTCTTTGGGTGCTGTGATCCACGTGATCTTCCAGTGTGGAGAATCCATGGAATCTGTGGGAATACAGAGATAATTTTATATCCTGGTTATTCAAATCCTGCGTGCTGTGATCTCACCTACACACAAATATTCTGGGTTTACACTGAATTTAGCCTCTGTAATCTCATTATGGTTTTTAATGGTTTGGGATCGAGCTACAGGTCGGTTTTTGGATATTGGAATAAAAATATCCAGGCTCTGAGCCTTGGAATGGTGCTGGGGAGGGATGGGGTTGGAAATTCCAGAGCAATCCTGCTCCTCTTGTGTGGATAAGAGGATGGGAAGGGAAATACTTGGAGAAGAGGAAAAATGCAGAGCCTGTTTTAAAGTTATGGAATCCTGGAATGGTTGGGATGGAGATCATCTCATTCCATCCAGGAATTCCATCTCCAACTTCCACTACCCCAGGCTGCTCCAAGCTGGCCTTGGACACTTCCAGGGATCCCAGCTTCCCTGGGAAATCCATTCCAGGCCCTTCCCAACATTTCTTCCTCACACCCAATCCAACCCAGCCTATCTTGGAATTTTTCCCGTGGTTTCCCCTCAGTGTTTTGCAGGGGCAGTTGTTGGTTTGGTTTGGAAAGTTCCTCCTGAGGAGAGCCCCAAATAAGCCAAGAAAGAGGAATATTGGGTGGGAAGTGTTAATTGATTTGCCAGATTTACAAATGAAGGGAAGAGGAGAGAACCTTGTGCATTAATTATGGACCAAATCAATGCCCAAAGAGCCCAGGAAGTTCTGGGAAAAGGAGGCAACTCCTTTGGAGAAAGGGGAACCCCATTTCTGTGTCTGCAAGGGAACAGAAATAATTTTAGCTCTAGGAACTGAAACAAAGTCTGAGCAGCCCTGAAATCCCAGCAGGGATGGAGCCATTGGACCAGTCAGGGAAGTTTCAGGTGATTAAATCTGTGCAGCTCAAAGGGAGCCTTGGCAGGGTGTGGGTTTCTGAGGGAAGGGATAAAATTATCCCCAAAAAATTCATTTCACCTGTGCCCAGGTGCAAACAGAGCCAGTTCTTCACCCTGTGCTGGCCTAGCTTGGATCAGGCTGAGCCTTGCTAAACCAGACCTATGTAAGCTCCTGGTTGCTGTTCAGAGACTCATGGATTCCTGGTTGAAATGTCTTCAGGGATTTCTTTCCTCTGCAATAAATGTTCTGGGCTTCTTCAGAGCTTCTCCCTCCTCTGTGCCATCACCCAAAATGAAATTTGTGGCTGGATCCTCACCCTGGCCAGAGGAAGGTGTCCTGCTCATGGCAAGGGTTGGGTTAGATGAGATTTCAGGCTCCTTTCCAAACCATCCCATCATCCATGGATGGAATTTGGTTTCCACGTTCTCCCCAAATTCAGGAGTTCAGGGGTTCCATCCCCTGGAGGACAGTGTGGGACCTGGCTCACTGCTGCTTTTGGGGGCTCTGCTCTGGGGCTTGGGCCACATCCTGGGGAAATGGAAACTGGGATTGCACAGGGACAGCAGGTCCTGCTGGAGAAATGTGGGGATTGCTGCTGGAGAAATGTGGGAATTGCTGCTGGTTCAGGAATTCGGGGATGGCTCCAAACTCAGGCCTGGCCCCTGGGCTGGAGCTGCAGAGGCTGAGCTTTGGTGGGGGGAGAGCAGCAACTCTGTCCTGCTGTGGAGTGGTGGGACCAGTCCCAGGATGTGTGACATCTCAGGAATCTTGGAGAGGTGCTCCAGGGCTGCTCCTGCTGGAGCACAGACATTTACCAGTGCCCTGATAAATCTGTCACCCTGGCCTTGGCTGCCCCTGCCTCAGCTGGGACCTTGCACCTGCATGTGAGGCTGGAGGGGTTTTCCACAGTGTGGTGCCACAATCATGGAATTCCTGAGGCTGGACAAGCCCTCTGAGACCATGGAGTCCCCCAGCCCTGCCAAGGCCACCCGAGTCCCCAAGTGCCACATCCACAGGGCTCCTAAACCCCTCCAGGGATGGGGACTCACCCTGCCCTGGGCAGCTGTGCCAGGGCTGGAAAAGAAGAAATTTCCCCCAATTTCCAATCTAAACCTCCTCTGGGACAACTTGAAGCTGTCTCCTGCTGTCCTGTCACAGTTCCCTGGGAGCAGAGCCCAATTCCTGCCTCACTTCATGGACAAATTTCACTTTGATTTTTATATTGACCTTCAAAATACTCAGGGTTTGCTCTGGGAATTAACACTCTCCAGATCTGTGGGTTAAACCTTCCAGTCACCTTATTTCCATGGCTTTCAGCTGGATCTTAAACCACTTTGGTTTTCCTCAGGGATTACTTCCTCAGCCTCCTATAAATAGGCAGGATTTCCAACAAAGCAATGATTTATATGCAGGAGGTAGATTTGAGAGACAGAACTCTGCAATCTGTAGGCACAATTTAAGAAAGGAGAGGCCAAATATTTCTCCTGTGCTCACAAGTGCCTGGAGGAAGCACAAAGAACTGGCTGTGTCTGCAGCTGAGACAATGCCTGCCTGGAAGGGGACTGGGAAGAAAACGATGGGATGGAATTGGCAGCTTTGCCTGGGTGGGAATCTGGACCCAGAGGGATTCTGGTGCAGGAACAGGGTTGGTATTTAGTGACCTTTCCCTTCTCTTCAGGCTGGGCCTTTTCAAGTCATCCCTGGCTGTGTTTTCCTGCTGCTTTTGAAAGGCAGAAGATAAGAGTTGGAGCTGCTCCTGATGCATTTCCATTTCTGTATTTCCATTCATTATCTTCACTTCCAGGGAAGGAATCTGGGTAGCTTCACTGGGATGGGAAACTGTTCAGCCAAGTTCATGGAAGTCTCTGCCTGTCCTGCACACAGAGCTGTTTTTCCAGGCTGTTCCTCCTCCTGCTGCTCCTTGCCTTGTCCAAGAGTCTGAGGGATGAGCCTGCAGGGAGGAGCTGCTCCCCAGCCTGGCTCTGGGGTCTCCAGTGAGCATCCCTTGGGAGAGGAGACAGCCAGGCACGACTTTCCCTGGTTTCATGTGACTCAGGAGGAGTTGGAGCTGCTGGAACAACCCTGGAGCCAGGCTGGGAGAGGAGAAGGATCCAGGCAGAGCTCAGAGCCCCTGGCAGGGCCTGGAGGGATCCAGGAGAGCTGGAGAGGGGCTGGGGACAAGGGACAGGACACAGGGAATGGATCCCCAGAGGGCAGAGCTGGGTGGGATACTGGGCAGGAATTCCTGGCACAGGGTGGGGAGGGGCTGGGATGGAATTCCTGGCATTCCCTGGATCCCTGGCACAGTGGGAAGTGTCCCTGCCATGGCAGGGGTGGAATGGGATGATCCTTGAGACCTTTTCCAGCATCCTGTGAATGCAAACTCAGCTCTCAGCATTTCTAAGAACTTCTGGGGCTTTTTCCACTCTCACATCTTTGCAGGCTTAGGAATGCAGATTCCTGCTCTGAAATCTTGATCAGGATTTCTTCCCTAACCCTCTTCTCCAGGGGCTAAGAACTGGGGTATGGATTTCTTTTAGCTCCAATTCCCTGGCAGATTAGGCAATCCCAGGCACTCAGTGAGCACCACGATGGAAAAGGGGATCCTTTTCTTCTTTCCAGCAGAAAGAACTGAAATTCAATAAGGGAAATTTGGGTTCCTGCTGACCTGGAGTTTGTCATGCACAAAGAATGCCAGAAGTTCAGTGAATTGTTCTGTTTGAACAGCTCTGCCATCCTGAGAGCAGCTCCCCACTCCTGCTGAGCCAGGCCCTGCAGTGTATCCCCTTGGAGGGTGGGAATGATGGGAGAATTTATCCATTTGGAAAGTGGGAATGATGGGAGAATTTATCCCCCTGGAAAGTGGGAATGATGGGAGAATTTATCCCTTTGGAGGGTGGGAATGATGGGAGAATTTATCCCCTTGGAAAGTGGAATGATGGGAGAATTTATCCCCTTGGAAAGTGGGAATGATGGGAGAATTTATCCCCCTGGAAAGTGGGAATGATGGGAGAATTTATGCCCTTGGAAAGTGGGAATAATGGGAGAATTTATCCCTTTGGAAAGTGGAATGATGGAAGAATTTATCTCCTTGGAAAGTGGGAATGATGGGAGAATTTATCCCCTTGGAAAGTGGGAATGATGGGAGAATTTATCCCCTTGAAAGTGGGAATAATGGGAGAATTTATCCCCTTGGAAAGTGGGAATGATGGGAGAATTTATCCCCCTGGAAAGTGGGAATGATGGGAGAATTTATGTCCTTGGAAAGTGGGAATGATGGGAGAATTTATCCCCTTGAAAGTGGGAATAATGGGAGAATTTATCCCCTTGGAAAGTGGGAATGATGGGAGAATTTATCCCCCTGGAAAGTGGGAATGATGGGAGAATTTATCCCCTTGGAAAGTGGGAATGATGGGAGAATTTATCCCCTTGGAGGGTGGGAATGATGGGAGAATTTATCCCCTTGAAAGTGGGAATGATGGAAGAATTTATCCCCTTGGAAAATGGGAATGATGGAAGAATTTATCCCCTTGGAGGGTGGGAATGATGGGAGAATTTATCCCTTTGTTGGGTGGGAATGATGGGAGAATTTATCCCTTTGGAAAGTGGGAATGATGGAAGAATTTATCCCCTTGGAAAGTGGAATGATGGAAGAATTTATCCCCTTGGAGGGTGGGAATGATGGGAGAATTTATCCCCCTGGAAAGTGGGAATGATGGGAGAATTTATCCCTTTGGAAAGTGGGAATGATGGGAGAATTTATCCCTTTGGAGGGTGGGAATGATGGAAGAGCCTTTCCAGGGCCTGGGCACCATTTCCAGCCACTTCTGTGCTCAAGTTTTCCTGCCCAGGATAAATCCAGGTGTCCCCTCTGGCTGAGTTCCCTTCCCAGCAGAGAGCAGGGCAGGTGGATTTGGGAGTTTCCTCTGCTCCCCAGCCCAAAGCTCAGCCAGATTTAATCCTAAAAACGAAAAAATGATTTTCCAGTGCTTTTCCCAGTCCTGACTTCCACAGGAGCCTCCTCAGGATTTCTCAAAGGAATCCAGATATGATTAAAAACCTTTCCCTCCAAACTGCAATCCCAAATCTGACATCATCACCCCTCTCCTGTTCCCACTGCCTGGAATTCTGGGGTCTGCAGAGGGATTCAGTGCCCAGATACCCTCAGGGCAGAGCTCTGGGACCGACAGGGAAAGTCTTTGCTGCTCATTCTGGGGGCAGCCACTCTGAAATGAAATTCAGAATTGTGGAATCGTGGAATAACAGAATCACAGAATCATGGAATTGTGGAATAATAGAATAATGGAATCACAGAGTCCTGTGTCAGGGAAATTCATCCACCAACACCAGGGGTTTGTGTCCAAAAAGGAGACAGAGGAGTCCTTTTGCTTTATTGGGATAAAGGGAGAGGCCATGGGACATTCCCCTGGGTCTCTCAGATTTTTGGAGGGTGCAGCCTCCCTTTATCCCAATTTCCCTCTCTCTTTCCCCATTGCTGAGGTACCTGAGAGGCACAGACTTCCCAAACACCTGATCCCTGAGATTCCCCTCTAATGCACAACCCTCCTTTTTAATTCTTAATTATAGAACTCATGGTTTTTCCCCATTGCTTCTTTCATCTCTCAATACCCAAGTTCATTTCTCAGCAAACCCACAGCTTGTTTGTAAAGAAAAATCTCTTTTCCCATTCATCAATCAGTGGAATCCCTCCCATTGTTTCTTTTATCTCTCGGTGCTGGTTTTATCTACCAGATCCACAGCTGTTTGTAAAGATAAATCTGACATTCCTCTCACCTGGAATCCTGGAATTCTGGAATCCCGGAATCCTGGAATCACAGAATTCTGGAATCACAGAATCCTGGAATTCTGGAATCACAGAATTCTGGAATCACAGAATCCTGGAATCCCAGAATCCTGGAATTCTGGAATCACAGAATTCTGAAATCACAGAATATCCTGAGCTGGAAGTGACCCAGAGGGTCGAGCCCAGCTTATATCACACACCCTCATTCCATGCACCATGAAATTGTTTTGTTTTTTTTTTTTTTAAATGAGGGTTTTAATTAGGGAAAACCATTCCCTAAACCGTGTGAAAAGAGCCACTCCATCACCTCTGGCAGCACACAAAGTGTCCTTCACAGCATTTGCACTGTCTTGGTTCACTTTATCCCAAAATTCCCAGCCTGCTGTGGGCTGGAACGAGCCTTCCAAAATCCTTCATCCCATTCTCCCACCACGGGCAGGGCTGATTTTAATCGCGTGTTTTTTTTTTTTAATTTAAAAACTCGGTGAAGGGTGTGAAGAAAAGCAAACAAAAGGTTCGGGAGAAAGGAAACAAGCCCTGGTTTGGCTGCTGCCGGAGGTTTTTCAGCCTCGCTGAGTTCAGGCGAGCTCCGAGAGCTCCCGCTGACGTCAATGGGCGCGATGGGAGCGCCCGCGCATCCCAGCCCTGCCCGGCCCCGCTCCCTCCCGCAGCCCGCCGAGCCTTTGTCCGCGCTCGGGATGCGATAAATGCTGCAGTTTGCATTTTTATCCCAGCAGAAAAAAGAAAAAAAAAAAAGAATAAAAAAAAGCAATTTTCGAAGTGATACAATTATTGCTTGGCTTAAAAAGGGGTTTAATAATCGTTTTATTCATCGTTTTGTAGGGTCTGTTTCTCCCCAGCTCTGATTACTTGGGTGCTTTTGTTGATTTTTTAATGTAAACTCTTATTTATAAGTCTCATTTTTATTTTTATGTAACTCTAAATTCTAGGACAGAAAATGCCTGCGAGCCTTTCAGAGCAGTTTCTCCTTTTTTTTTTTAGCTTTTTGTTGGAAGGAGAAGCCTGGGAAAAACGTGTTAATTGTCTCAGTCTGGGAATGCTCGGTGGGGAAGCAAGCCATGGCACTGAGCTGATGGATTCCTGCTGGGAGCCTCATCCCACAGGTCCTGTGGTTTTTCAGGGACTGTGCCGGTTCATCCAAACCCTCCTGGTTAAATCTGAGCACGGGACAGCATCTCCTCAGCCCCACGGGAGTGGGAAATGCTGGGAAAAGGGGATTAGTGGGGGAAATGTGGCTGGGATGAGGTCGGAGGAGACAGCAGGGAAGGGGAAAATGGTGCAGGGAGAAATCAAATTATCTTCACTCTCTGCAGCACTGTGGAAAATTAAACTCCCGAGTTTATTCATCCTGGTGATGAGGAAAAAAAAACTGGGATGCAGAGGTTGGAGAGCAGGGAAGGGCATGAGGAGAGCTCCTGGATCTCCTGGGGCTGCTCAGAGTCCTTGGCAGAGCCCGAGGGCTCAGCCCAGCCCGGGTTCCCTCCCTGGGTCAGGCTGTGCTCCTGCCAGCTGGAAAATGGAACTGTACAGGAGAGAAAACAAAATCAGCCAAAGCCCCAGGGCTGCTGCAGGTGGGAGGAGCAGGTGGGGCTGTGGCACCAGAGCTTCTCCTGGTTTATTCCCAAATCTGTTCCTGGTTTATTCCTGAAATCAGCTCCTGGGTTTATTCCCCAAATTTATTTTGGGTTTATTCCCCAAATCAGCTCCTGGGTTTATTTCCAAAATCAGCTCCTGGGTTTATTCCTAAAATCAGCTCCCAGGTTTGTTCCTGAAATCAATTCCTGGTTTATTCCCCAAACCTATTCCAGGTTTATTCCCAAATCACCTCCTGGGTTTATTTCCAAAATCTATTCCAGGCTTATTCCCAAAATCAACTCCCAGGTTTATTCCTAAAATCAGCGCCTGAGTTTATTCTCAAAAATTAGCTCCTGGGTTTATTTCCAAAATCAGCTCCTGGGTTTATTCCTAAAATCAGCTCCCAGGTTTATTCCCCAAATCAGCTTCCAGATTTATTCCCAAAATTAACTCCTGGATTTATTCCCAAATCAATTCCTGGGTTTATCCCCAAATCAGCTTCCAGGTTTATTCCCCAAACCAGCTCCTGGATTTATTCCCAAATCAATTCCTGGTTTATTCCCAAATCACCTCCTGGGTTTGTTCCCAAAATCAATTCCTGGTTTATTCCCAAACCAGCTCCATTTCTCCAGGAACTTTCCAGGCAGGCTCCATCCCAAGCAGGGGCATCCCTGGGACTGCAGAGGGAAGTTTTGAGGAATTTTGCTGTGCCTCCCTCAGACCTTTATATTTCCATCTTAATGCCAAATAAACTTGAACAATTCCAGTAAAGGGCAACAACAAAACTAAACCTAATTCTGTGGTGGTTTCCACAACTCTGAAACTTCATAAAAACTCCCACTTTTCTGATGGGAGATTCCCACATTTCCTTTTCCTGCCTGTTTAGGTTTGCCTGGATTGGATATCAGCAGGAAATTTGGGCTTGTAAGACAAATTGTGGGATTTGGGATTAGGGCAGTTCCCTTCCCTGTCCCTTTGCCTCCCAGGGATCTGCTGGATCCCAGGGGTTGGGGGATTCTAGGGAATGTCCCAGGCTGCTCCCAGGAAATGCTGCTTGGTGTTCCCTGGAAGCTCCAGCATCTCCCAGCCTGATGTTTATCCCTGTTTTCTTAGATGGAGGTTTGGGAATGAAGTGAATTAATCCAAAGGGTTGGATTCCTTTATGAAACATTTTTAGGAGCATGGATGAAACATGATGGGTTGATTATTGGAATTCTTGCATTATGTGATGATGTTTTGGGTAGGAACACAGAAAGAACAGAGGACTGGGAAAAGCAAATGTGGCTGGAAAAGATGCCCAGGTTGTGGTTGGGGTTTTTGCTCCCACAGGGTTAAACTTTGCCATGGGTAGCTGCCAAAAAATCAGATTTGCCCCGTTGGAAGCAGCAGATTCTGTGGTGCCTCCCTGGCTGGGGAGTGTTTGGGTTTGTGGGGTTTGGGCCACGCTGGGAACCCTCAGCAGGAGCCAGGCTGGGATCAGGGGGGTTGTTCTGGGAGTCAGGAATGGGAGAGGAGCTGCCTTGGACAGACTGGATATTTGGGATTTTAGGAGAGTCAGAGTGCTCAAGTGGAGGTTCCCAACAGGGGAGCTCGGGCTGGGAGCTGAGATGAGAGTGGGTGATGCAGGAGCATCCCTGGGACCCCACAGGGGCTCCAGGAACATCCCTGGGATTCCACAGGCAGCCCCAGGAACATCCCTGGGATCCCACAGGGGCTCCAGGAACATCCCTGGGATCCCACAGGGGCTCCAGGAGTATCCCTGGGATCCCACAGGGCTCCAGGAACATCCCTGG
Organism: Luscinia luscinia; assembly: GCA_034336685.1. NCBI lineage: Eukaryota > Metazoa > Chordata > Aves > Passeriformes > Muscicapidae > Luscinia > Luscinia luscinia. Next base: position 28,489,713 of record CM067615.1, read on the forward strand.
GATCCCACAGGGGCTCCAGGAACATCCCTGGATCCCACAGGGGCTCCAGGAACATCCCTGGGACCCCACAGGGGCTCCAGGAGCATACCTGGGATCCCACAGGGGCTCCAGGAACATCCCTGGGATTCCACAGGCAGCTCCAGGAGCATCCCTGGGATCCCACAGGGGCTCCAGGAGCATCTCTGGGACCCCACAGGGGCTCCAGGAGCATCCCTGGGATTCCACAGGCGGTCCAGGAACATCCCTGGATCCCACAGGGGCTCCAGGAGCATCCCTGGGATCCCACAGGGGCTCCAGGAACATCCTTGGATCCTACAGGGGCTCCAGGAGCATCCCTGGGATTCCACAGGCAGCCCCAGGAGCATCCCTGGGATCCCACAGGGGCTCCAGGAGCATCCCTGGGATCCCACAAGGGCTCCAGGAGCATCCCTGGGATCCCACAGGCAGTCCCAGGAGCATCCCTGGATCCCACAGGCAGTTCCAGGAGCATCCCTGGCATGCCCCAGCCAGCAGGGATCCAGATCTGCAGGGGTGAGGAGGACTCCTGGTGTGTGAGGGTTGGAGGAATGATAAACAAACATAAAGCAACACTTAGGTTTGCTGTGTTGGAGCAGAGGGAGCTGGGGAGGGCTGGGTGTGGGTAGTGGGAAAGGTGAAGTGGGGATGGGCCCAGGGATGCTGGAAGAACGTGAGACATGGAGTGGAAGCCTGGGAAGGAGCAGCAGCCTCGGTATCTAGGGCAGCACTGACGTCTGTGCTGGGCAGGGAGCAGCTCCCGGCAGCTCGGGGCTGGAGCAGCAAACGAGGCAGATCCAGCCTGGACAGAGCTGGGGGGACCTGCAGGAACCTCTCAGGTGAGGCCCCACCTGCAGAGCTGCCCCAGCCTGGGAACAGCAGCAGCAGCACCTGGAGCTGCTGCAGAGTCCAGAGGAGACTCTGGGGCCCCTCTGGAGCCAGGCTGGGAGAGCTGGGGGTGACACCTGGAGAGGAGAAGGATCCAGGCAGAGCTCAGAGCCCCTGGCAGGGCCTGAAGGGATCCAGGAGAGCTGGAGAGGGGCTGGGGACAAGGGATGGGGGGACAGGACACAGGGAGTGGATCCCACTGCCAGAGGAAGTGATTGGGCAGGAGTTGTTCCCTGGGAGGGTGAGGAGGGATGGGATGGCATTCCCAGATTTGCTGTGGCTGCTCTGGATCCATGGCAGTGCCAAGGCCAGGCTGGATGGGTTTGGAACACCCTGGGACACTGAGAGGTGTCCCTGCCATGGCAGGGGGGAAATGGATGATTTTTAAGGCCCCTCCCAACCCAAACCATTCTGGGATTCCATGATGCAATTAAAACCTCTGTACCTGTGTCATTTGCTATTAGCTGCCTGTAGGGGTTCTCTGCCTTCTGTGCACTCCAAAGTGTGTTTGTCACTCTCAGGGAATATCAGGGTTCTTTGGGAATTGTAGGACAGACCCCCGGGTGGGGGAGCCTGTCAGAATGACTGGGCTGAGAAAGGCCCTTCCCACCTGACTGCACAGCCTCACTTCCAGACAGGTCTGTGCTTTCATCTCCAAGTGCAGCCCTCACCCTCCAGCACACTCACTGGAAAGAGCCCTGGCAACATCCAAACTTTCCTTTCTGGATGAATAAAAACCCCTCTCCTGGTGCATTATCACAGAATCCCAAACTGGTTTGGGTTGGAAGGGACCTTAAAAATCCTTTAATTCCACCTTTGATGGAGGGACACCCAGGCAGGGACACCTGCCCCTGTCCCACTGCTCCAGGCTGGCCTTGGCACAGCAAATCTGGGGATTCTGTTCCAGCCAGGAATTCCCAATTCCCAAATCCCACCCAGCCCTGCCCCCTGGGAATCCACTCCCTGTGTCCTGTCCCTCCATCCCTTGTCCCCAGTCCCTCCCCAGCTCTCCTGGATCCCTCCAGGCCCTGCCAGGGGCTCTGAGCTCTGCCTGGATCCTCCTCCTGTCCATGTGAACATTCCCAGCTCTCCCAGCCTCGACAGTCTCGTCCTTTTTGACTCCCTTTATCCCATCCCTGGAGCTGTTCCCTTCTGTTTTCCTGATTCCATGACTTTTTCTCTCTCTTGCTTTTGCTGCAGGACCCTCCTCTGCTGCCAGCCCAGAGGTGTGGGATGGGGAATGACTCCCTGAACCCCCTGGGTCACTTTAAACTGTGCCAGTCCTTCGGGGTGGCAGCAAATCCCTCCAGGCCGGGCGTGCCCCATCCCCGAGCTCCAGTGAGACATTCCCGGTTCCCTGCACTCCAGTAAAACCTTGCCCAGTTTTGTTTTTATGGCACATCAGTGCTGACCCCAGAGCTGCTCCATTTCCCAGGCAGCCCCTGCTGCTGATTCTCCATGCAGCACACACAGGAGCAGGGACTATTCTGGGCTCGGATCCCGGGAACAGCCGTGACTCATCAGCTGCAGCAGCCAGGAGATGAGGAGCTATTTATTACAGCTCCTCCAGCCTGTGAGTTCTTCTCAGCAGCCAGTTCAGCCAGGAATTATGTAATTATTCCTCCTGGATGATTTCTCTTATTGGTTTGTAATTACAAAATCTTCGCAGCACACTCCTGGATTTTGAAATGAAATCCTGGGAGTGACTTAATGTGAGGAGAAGGGAGAGATTCAGTCTTCCCTTGTTCCTCTTTGTTTTGTTTGGCTTTAGCAGGGATGGCTTTGCACAAACTTCACCTTTTTTTTTTTTTTTTTTGGTGAAATAGTTTCACTTGTCATTTACTGGTCTGGAAGTTTATGAACAAATGTTAGGGATGAAATCATCTGGTCTTGGAAAGTGGCAGGAGGGGAATTCCACGTGGGATTTCCAGCTGGTTGGTGGGGAGAAGAGCTGGATCTGGAGCTCCTGGAGTTGTCCCTGTGCCTCCCAAATTCTGGCTCTTCCCACCAGGCATGAGGAGATCCAGGAGTTTTTAGGGAGTTTTTTGTCCTTGTTTCCATAAACACCCAGCACTGCTCTGAGCTCATCCCAGGAAAAACATCCCAGAAGTGAGAGGAAGATTATTGGCAAAACTTTTTTGCTAAAAACGAGAGGAAAGTGTGAAATGCTGTGCTGGAGCAGGAGCTGGGGATGCTCCCAGAGCTCTGAGCAGCATTCCCAGCCCGGAGCCAGGAGAGATAAATCAGGGAATTGGGATTTGCTGAACCTCCCCAAAGTGCTGCTCCTGACAGGCTCCACTCATGCTTTGCTGAGGGGATGGAAAAACATTTCTTCATTTTAATCCCCAATAAAAGAGAGAAAAGCCACATCCTTCAATGTGCAGTCTCAGAACTGTGAACTCATCACAGCCTGAGTATTCCAAAAATCACACAGAGGCTGAGCTGGCAGAGCTCTTGGAAAGCTCTAAATCACATTTTAGTGTCCAGTTATCTTAGGGAAGTCTGTTATTTTTACACTGATCGTGGATAATTTGGCTTTAATCTTTATTCTATGCTCTGTTTTGACTTTGCTGGTCAACTTTTATCACTCCCTTAGGAAGAGATGTTAAAAGATGGTTTAGCAATGAGTTTGGAAGGAGGGATTAGTCCAAAATCTGAAGGCAGTGATGGATGGGTCTGTCTCAGGTGCAGCATTCAGGCTCCTATTGGCTGCTTCAAATTAGAATTTTAATTTTTTTCCCCCAAGATCATGTAGGATCATGGAATGGTCAGACCATCGAGTCCAACCTTGCCCCCCATCCCCACGTGCCACATCCACAGGGATTTTAAATCCCTCCAGGGTGGGGACTCAGCCCTTTCCATGAAGAAATGTTCCCAAAATCCCGGGTGGGTGAGGAGTGAGCCATGCCATTCCCACGCTCTCAGAGTCCCTGATGCCCACTCTTGTTTTTTGGGAACCATTCCCCCTCAAGCCCCTTCTCCGTGGGATCAGTGCCCCGTGCCCAGCGTGTCCCAGCTCCAGAACCCTGGAACTTTCCCTGGCGGGGCTGAGCTTTGGGCTGGGGCAGGAACAGGCTGAGCCCTGGACCGAGGCTCACAGGAAAACCCCGGGAAGGCGCTGGCGGCAGCGGGGGAAGCCGGGCAGGAATTTGTTCCGCCTCATCCCGTGCCAGCCGAAGGGAGAATTCCCGGCGCGGCAGCGAAAGCTCCGGGGGCGTTGGTGACATCAGGGACGGGGATGAATTCCCGGCCGGGCTGAGCGGAGATTCCGGGACCTGGCGGCTGAGCCGAGCCTTGCAAGGCGGGACAGGGTGTGACTCACTGGGTTTGTGACCAAAATCTTGTTCTTCCTGAAGAAACAGACGGGATTCCCTGGCTGTGGGTGATCCCAGCTCAGTCCTGGTGCTGGGTAAATCCTCCAGTGCTGGGCTGGGGCTGCAGGGAGCAGCTGGTCCCAGCTGGTGGCACCTGGGGACACTCGTGAGACAGAGATTTGTGGGCACCTGGCACCGAAGGAGATGCTCTGCCTGTATCTCTCCATTTCAGTGCATGGAAAAACTCTCTGGAAAATCCAGAGAATAAATATTGGCTGAAGGAATCGAGGTCTGTGAGTGAAGGTTTGAAGTGGGGCTGTATTGGATGTCCCAGTTTCCCTCAGATCACAAAAGGCTGCCGACATTTTTCATCCATAAAGACATTAAATTGTTTGGAGTGGAGGCTGGAAGAACAAGCTGACCCCCTTTTGCTTTGCTGCATCCAAATTGTGCAGTGTTAGAATTATTCCATTAAACTCTGCCCTCACTGCTGCTCTCCCAGACCAGTTTAAGTCCAGGAAAGAAAGCTCAGCTGATGACAGATGGAATAGGATGGGTTTATTTCAGATTAAAAGTGTTAAAAAGTGGATTCTGGCTGGAAAAAAACTGAAAACACACACACACACACAAAAAAACCAACAACCTGTATCTTCCTGAGGAAACACAGAAAATTGTCAAAGCTCTGAGAAGTTGTCACCTCTCATGAGATCAGCAGCTGTGGGTGTGGATTGTGCAAGGCTGGCAAGGGTCAGTTCCTCATCCAGGCTGGGAGGGGCTGGGGCTGCAGAGGGGACATTCCATGGAATCCAGGAATCTGGGAATCATCATCCTGTCCCCCTGTGCCATGGCAGGGACACCTCACTGTCCCAGGCTGCTCCCAACCCATCCAGGCTGGCCTTGGCCACTGCCAGGGATCCAGTCTCTGGGAATTCCACCCCAGCCAGGAATTCCTGCCCATATCCCATTAAATCCATCTTTTCTCAGCTTACAGCCATTCCCTGTGTCCTGTCCCCCATCCCTTGTCCCCAGCCCCTCTCCAGCTCTCCTGGATCCCTCCAGGCCCTGCCTGGATCCTTCTCCTCTCCCAGCCTGGCTCCAGCCCTGCAGCAGCTCTTTGGATCTTTACAGATTTTCTGATTATTGACCAGCCCTTGTAACCCTTCAATAAACTCTGGGATTCCACTGTCCCTCAGAAGAGCTGGAGTTTCTCAGGCTGGAGCTGCAGGACTCCAGGCTCCCAGCTGGGGCAGTGGCAGCCAGGACTGCCAGCCCAAATCCTGTCTCTCCCTGCTTCTCTGTGTTTGTAAATTTGCCACTCACCTATTTTTATGCAATTTAATATCTTTTCCGTGGCTTCATTTTCTCTGCTGTTATTAGAGAAGCAAAGGAAAAGCTCTCCTGGGCATGAATGAGGAGCTGTGTAATGGGTTGCAATGGCTCCATCCAAACCATTGTGCTCTGTCTTGTGAATATCTATTTAATCAGTGGTTTTAAAAGAGCTGATTTGTGCTAAGTGATTTTTCTTTCTTAGACTGCAGCAAGAATCTCATCCTCTTGTGAGGATGCAGCACAGGCAGCCCAGCTATTCTGGGCTTCAATGGCTCCATTGAGGCAGGAGGAGGCTCAAGTGAGGGATCCATTCAGATGATTGTGGGGCTGTGAGGAGGGAGCTGCAGGAGGCTCTGCTGGGATGGAGCACCAGCCTTTATTAACTCATCCATTCCACTCCAGCTCGAGCTGGCTTGTGCTTTCTGCTCCACAGATGTGCTGTGCTTGAGGATGTGACAAACACAGTTCACTGTTTTGGGGGAATTAAAAGGTTTAATAAAAAGACAATAGGAGACACGCAGAAAGCAAAGGGTTAAACGGGCGGTGCCGAGGGCACGCCGCTGCTTCGGGAACCCCCTTTGAACACGTTCTACACTTTATCCATTTGTTACATATTCCTGGCCCTTCGTGCACAGTCAGCTGTTTCTGGGAACTGTTCGGCACGGCCACTCCTCGGGTTGGCCTTTTTAGGGCATGTGTGTTTCTTGGCTTGTGGGTTTATTCTTCCCCTTATCCCTTTTATTTAGGTATCCCTATTTAATTTGGGTGCTGGTCCAGCCGGTGTGTGCTGATAATTGTCTTGTTTCCATCACATGCTCACGGGCTGTTTCTTTGACTTATCAGGTAGTTTAAACATGATATCTCTAAAAAAACCACTTATGTCTAACTTTTACTATTACCCAGGACTATATCCATATAGAAATGCTATTTTAACATTATACATACAGCATTTACCCAATACTTGCAAAGAGCCAACAGCATTTCATGCATTCATGACAAGGAGCTAGGCCAGCTCTGGGTGTCTTGGGGCAACCAGCTTCCAGGTCTTGCTCCTGGAGGGAGCTTGGCTCCTTCACCAAGAGCTGCCCTCAGCAGGGGTGCCTGAGGTGGCACTGCTGCCCCTCTGCCACCCCAGGGCAGTAAAAAGCCACCATGGATGTCTTGTGGGCAGCAAGAAACCTTTCACCTGAGCCCCTAAACCAGGACACCCCCTGAGCCCTGCACAGCCCCCCCTGCCCAAGCCCAGCAGCACCTGGGCCCAAGGCACACCCCAAAGGCACAGCAGCCTTTGACAGAGGGTTTGCTCATCTCCTTATCTTGTTTCTCCTCACATGAGCAGCAGCAGGCCCTGGCTATCTGTGTGACATTTCTGGGTGACACTGGGGTATTAATAGACAGTGTCACCTTGGATTCTGGCTGGGGGATATCAGGAGAATCCCTTGTTTGCCTCTCAGCCTGGCTCTGCTGGTGATGATTCCCAGAAACAGCCAGCCAGGAACATCCACACAGTGCCACAAACATTTCCAGGGCTGGCCAAGGACAAAGGGAGATGATTCCTGCTGGAGAGCAGTGACACATCCAGGGGGGTTTGGGACATCTCCAGGGAGAAGCTCCATGAGCTCCCTGGGCAGCTCTTCCAGTGCTCTGCCACCCTCAGGGAAAGGAATTGTTCCCATGTTCAGGTGGAATTTGTGGTTTGGTTTATGGCCATTGCTCCTTGGCACCACTGAGAGGTCTGGAACCATCTATTCCAGCAGTTCCTCACTCATTTCAGGTGTTTTCCCTAAATCCTCACTAATTCCAGGTGTTGTTATCAGCTTCTCACTCATTTCAGGTGTTTTCCATAAATCCTCACTAATTCCAGGTGTTGTTATCAGCTTCTCACTCATTTCAGGTGTTTTCCATAAATCCTCACTAATTCCAGGTGTTGTTATCAGCTTCTCACTAATTCCAGGTGTTTTCACTAATTCCTTACTAATTTCAGGTGTTCCCAGCAGCTCCTCACAAAATTCTGGTGTTTTTAATCAGCTCCTCACTAATTTCAGCTGTTTCCATCAGCTCCTCACCAGTTTCAGGTGTTTTTAATCAGCTTCTCACTAATTCCAGGTGTTTTCACTAATTCCTCACTAATTTCAGGTGTTCCCAGCACCTCCTCACTAAATTCAGGTATTTTAATCAGCCTCTCACTAACTTCAGGTGTTTTTCTCAGCTTCTCACTAATTCCAGGTGTTTTCACTAATTCCTGAGTAATTTCAGGTGGTTTTAATCAGCTTCTCACTAATTCCAGCTGTTTTCTGTCCTGTGTTCCAGCAGTGAACTCAAACATCTCTTCCTCCCCATGGGAATGACCCCTCAGTGCCTCCTCTGCACACCCAGTGTTTCCCCCAGCGAGTCAATATTCTTAAATGGATCCACTTTGGCCATCGATTCCCTCTGCCCACTCATTCTTCATTAGCTCAGGTCAAACCCTTTATCAATACCCTAAAACACCCAATTCTTGTTAGCTCAGGATTGCAGCTTGAACTGCAATCAGATACAATGATTTTGTGCCAGGCCCACACATTTGTGCTTACTCACACTGCAAACTTCACCTTCTGTGTAATTAAGCAGTAATTAATCATACCATGGGCTCTGCTCCTATTTATTCCGAATTTCCAAGTGGCTGTGGCTGCTTTGTTGTGTTGTTTGATGCTCCTGGACTTGCTGACTTGTTTCAGATTTGAGTTTTGGGCTGATTTTGTTCAGTGCCCCCACATCTCTTTTTTCTTTTGAAAAGCTTTATGGTTTGGAGGAAGTGACTCCCAAACAGTGATTGCAGCAAGTGATTTTCAACATGAAACAGAGCTTCTGAAGGATCATTAATTAAGGAAGATCAAAATGAGCCCTGGAGCAGGTCTGGGGAACATTAACAGTGTTATTAAATGATATTTTGGATGCCAGCAGCTCTCTATCTGTTTTCACATCAGCAAAATCATCCCAAGAGGGTTTGATTTGCTGCCTGATCCCACCATTTGGCACAAACCACATGAAATGTGCTGCAGGATTTTTGCCCTGCCTGGATTTTTGGCCTCTCAATCATTCCTGTAAAAGGTTTTGTTCTTGCTGCTCACCACCTCTGACTTGTCTCCACGTTGGAGAAGCTTTTCCTTCTGCTAAATCCAGTTTGCTGTCCTGAGTGATTAAAGCTCTTTGCAGCCCATGTGATTTGAGGGCAGAAATGAAAATCTGGGGTTTAGCTCGACCCTCTTTCCCCTGTTTTGTTCTGCAGCTGCAGGAGGAGGGCAGGCAGAGCTGTCTCCTGCTGAGGGTCCCTTCTGCCTCACTGGCCTTAGGAAAAATGCAAATTTATGGAAATGCTGTCTGGGCTGGCAGGCTCTGGCGTGCCTGAGCTGGGCATCTCACAGAGCTGTGGAATCGTGGAGTGGTTTGCATTGGGAGGGATCTCAGAGCTCATCTCGTTCCTGCATGGCAGGGCCACCTCCCACTGCCCCAGGCTGCTCCAGCCCCGATGTCCAGCCTGGCCTGGGACACTGCAGGGATCCAGGGGCAGCCACAGCTTCTCGTCTAGAACAATTCTGGAATTCCAGGAAATTCTGTTCCACCCCCAGGGAACAATTCCTGCCCAATCTCCCATCTGGCCTCTGGCACTGGGGAGCCATTCCCCTCATCTTGTTCCCCAGTCCCTCTCCAGCTCTCCTGGAGCCCCTCGAGGCCCTGGAAGGTTCTTTAGGATCTCCCTGGAGCAATGTTTCATGAGTTTCACTATTAATCCCACCAGGAATCACATCAAGTTGTGTTTACCCCCATCCCTCCCACGGGAAAGCTGTTCAGGGCTCTGGCTGCTCTCGAGGCACACATTTCCCTCTGATTTCCAGCCTCACTTCATTCCTGTCCATTTAATCCCCTCTTGTTTTCACACCAGCGTTGTCCTTTAGCACCAGGATCCCTTTCCTTTGGGGCCTCTGGCACTTGGGACACCCCTGTGTGCCATTCCCAGCCGTGCCCATGATCCAGACCCCTCAGACAGAGCAAACCTTGGTGCCAAGGGCAGGATCTTCCATCTTCCCATCTGCCCCTCAAGCAGCAGCAGGTGGCAGGTGCTATGATTTGGATGAGGCAATTTTTGCATTGAGCTTCTGAAATGATCAGTGAGAGCTCTGGAAAAGGTTGGAGTCACATCCCTGGGCTCTGACATTTGCTGTCAGTGTCCTTTCCTGTGGATAGGAAAGATGGAGAGTGCAGGCAGCTGAGAGATGTGAAGCAAGGAAAATTTTGCTGAAATGTACCCAGCTGGATTAATTATTGTTAAAGGCCGAGTCTCCAAAGGATTTAATGATCTGAATACCATCTTAGGACATTTTGCTGTCTTGTTACTGACAGGCTCCACGGATCCCAATTATGGAGATAAATCCAAAAACCAGGTCAAATAATTATTCCATGAATCAAATGGAAAGGCTGGATGCATTTCCAAGCACAGCAGCTTTCCACTCACCCACTGCTGGACTTTTGGATACCGTGGAAGGGCTGGGGGGAATTTAAAACATTAGTGCAGGAAATGTGTAAATGTTCCAGCTCAAAGGCTGCCTGCTCAGCTCAGGTGAAATGGAAACTGTGTGGTGTCTGTAAGTTGTCACTTTGTTCCTGTCTCCAGTGTGGCTGGACAGAATGGAGCAGCCTGAAAAGGGAAAAGTGCCTCTGGAGTGGATGCTCTAAGGGCAGGGTGGATGAAGCCTGGCTCTGGCCAGCAGCTCCTGAGGGCTCTGGGAATGTTTTCCTGTGGGCTGGACCCTGGAGACCCCTGCTGAAGGGAGTTAAGTGCAGATTGCACTTAGGAGGGGTAGGAGATGCTTGAAGATGCATCAATAGAAGATGGAATATTGGGCTGGAATTCCCCTTGTGCTGCTGGTAATATCCCAGTGGGGAAAAGGCAGGGCTGCAGCCCCTGTTCCACTTGCTGGGTGGAATTATCCCCCCACGCTGGTTCTGGGCTGGCCAAGGCCTGTCCAGAGGCAGAAGGGCTGGAAGTGTCCTGGAGCCCCACCAGGAGACACCAGTGTCCCTGTCACAAGGGCCAGGCCACGGGAGGCACCATCCCTGTGCTGTGGATTGGGAGAGACAGAGAAATGCTGCAGGGCTTGGCTGGAGCTGGGAGAGCTGAAGTGACACTGAGCAGAGCAGAGCAGCCAGGCCAGCCTGGGACAAACACTGCCCTGTGGCTGGAGTGGAAACATCTGTGCCATGGGCCAGCAGCCTGGCACACAGCAGGTGCTGCCACAGCCTGTGTCTGGAGCTGTGCTGCCCCTGTGTGCCACCTGTGCCACTGGCCACGAGCCATTCCAGCCCTTCCCAGCAGGGAAAAGTGGCAGTTTCCCCTGGGAGCCCCAGCTGGGCTCAGCCATGCAGCAGAAGCACAGCTGGGGCTGGGGGTTTGGTGCTGCTGAGCTGTGGGTGTGGGCAGGAGCACCTGGAGGGTGAGCAGAGCTGCACAGGGAGTGGCATCACTGAATCCTGGGATATTCTGGGTTGGGAGGGACCTTCAAAATCCTCCTGGGATGGGCAGGGACACCTTCCACTATCCCAGGCTGCTCCAGCCTGGCCTTGGGCACTGCCAGGGATCCAGGGCAGCCTCAGCTGCTCTGGGCACCTGTGCCAGTCCTGCCCTGTGGTGCCTCAGCTGGGGAGGAAGGGGAGCTACTGCTCCATCAGTTGGTGGCTGGAATATTTGCAGGAGGAAGAAGCCCTTAGGAAATGGCATTGCTGCCCGTGTTGGGAGTGATCATGCTCACATCCATATGTCTTTCCAAGCTCTGGAAGTAAAGCTAGAGGTGGGGTGTCTGCTTTGTTTAACTGTGCCTTGCATTTTGCAGAGATTAATGGCAGGGAACCATTGGAAGAGGATGAAATAGCCCAGGATGTGCATTTGGGAAAATAACAACTGGATTTTAGCGCTCAGGATTCCTTCTCTGGGGGACTTAAAACAACCCCATGATGTTCACTTGTTACAGGATAATGTCAAGCTGCTTATCTGTAGTAAACATGAAAAGGATTAAGTTTTTTGGAACCCTTCATGCATAGAGAGAATCCAAACTCATTTTTACCTCCTGCTGTACTTTTCCAACCATCTCCAGCCCAGCACGGTGCTGGATCCAATCCCTGACATTTGCAGTGCAAAGCAGGAGCCTCCCAGGTGCTGCTGGTGGGTTCTGGGAGCTGGGAGGGCTCTGGGGACTCACTCTTGTCTCGGGGCTCTGCTGAAGGTGGGTTGGGGCTGCAGAGGGAGCAGCAGCAGCTCTGGCTCTGTTTTGTGCTCTGGCTGTGAGCAGGGCAGGGACTCTGGTTGTCCTGCCTGTTGTACCCATGGAGCAGAACAGAAATGGAGAGGGAATTGAAGTCACAGAAGGGTTTGGGTTGAAAGGGACCTCAAAGATCATCCAGTGCCACCCCCTGCCAGGGACACCTCCCACCAGCCCAGTTTGCTCCAAGCCCTGTCCGACCTGGCCTTGAACCTCTTTATTCTGAGATTACAAAGTCAAGTAAACACATATTTTTGCTTTTGGATACGTGTAGTGGCTTAATGCTGTGTTTAGCAGCAGCTGACAGCTCCTGTTACCAACACTCCAGTCAGTGCTGGCTCCTGTGCCACAGCTGTGACAGTGCTGCAGGGGCTGCAGGCTCACTGGGGACTGAGCTCTGAGGCTGTGGGGTCATGGAGCACAGACCAGTCTGGCTTCAGTGGGAGCTTAAAATCATCCCATTCCAGCCCTGCCACGGCAGGGACACCTCTCACTGTCCCAGGCTGCTCCAGGCTGGCCTGGGACACTGCCAGGGCTCCAGGGGCAGCCACAGCTGCTCTGGGAATTCCATCCCAGCCCCTCCCCACTCTCACAGCCCAGAATTCCTGCCCATATCCCATTGAATCCATCTCCTCTCAGCTTACAGCCACTCCCTGTGTCCTGTCCCCCCATCCCTTGTCCCCAGCCCCTCTCCAGCTCTCCTGGATCCCTCCAGGCCCTGCCAGGGGCTCTGAGCTCTGCCTGGATCCTTCTCCTCTCCAGGTGTCACCCCCAGCTCTCCCAGCCTGGCTCCAGAGGGGTCCCAGAGTCTCCTCTGGACTCTGCAGCAGCTCCAGGTGCTGCTGCTGCTGTTCCCAGGCTGGGGTAGCTCTGCACCTGGATGGAAAAATCAGGACAAACCCAGCAGAGGGATTTGAACTTTTAAGAGGTTCCTAGGAGTAACAGTGTTTGCCCTGAGAGGCAGAAGGTCGGGAGGGGAAGGTCAGTAATTCCTACAGCGCTGGGAGCCCTGTGCCCCATCCTGGCCCATTAAGTGCTGATGGTTTCAAGCACAGCCTTTTCCACATGGAAGATAATTTAGGAAAAGCAGCAAGCTGCTCAGATAATGGGGAACAGGTGCACAGCATTAGAGAGCAGCCAGGCAGTGGAAGGAACCGCATTTTCCTTTTTTATGGTTTTAAGAATCCTGAGGGATGTCTTGGTGAGATTCACGAATCTCAGAAATGGGATTTATAATGAGCCAAGTCCACCCAAACCTCTGGAAATATTTTGGAAACATTGATATCATAAAGGGGGTACTGTAGTTAGGAGATGGGGAGTAATGTCCTGAGGAATGACTCTGGGAAGGAAAAGCTGATGGAGAACCTTCCTGGAGAGTCAGTGCTGTCATCCTCGGGAAAAGTGTAAATTCCCAACAAAAACAAAAATCCCCGAGCCTGCCTGCTCTGCTGGGCTACAATGTGTTTGTGTTTCACGCTCCAGAGCAAACTGGGGCTGTGCAGCTCGCATGGAAACCACTTGACTGGCAATGCCTGCTCCAATGACTCTGAATTCCATCCAAATCATGGCTCATTCCTGCTTCTCAATCTTTCTGCCAAATTTTGCCACGTTCCAAGACTGCTGGTGGGCAGTGCTAACCCAGGGACACGGTTCCTGGGGCTGGTGAAGGGGCTGGAGTGGGAATATGACCAGTGGGAGGGCACTTGGCTTTTTCCTGCTGGAGGGGACTGAGCAGAGACTCTCCAGGGTCCGGAGCTCCTCCCGAGGGGCAGGGCAGGGGAAGGCACCCATTTTTATTCTGTGACAGGGACAGGACCCCAGGGAACACTGGAGCTGTGCTGGGGAGGGTTAGGTTGGATTTTGGGGAAGGTTTTTCCCCCAGGGAACGGCTGGAGCTGTGCTGGGGAGGGTTAGGTTGGATTTTGGGGAAGGTTTTTCCCCCAGGGAAGGCTGGAGCTGTGCTGGGGAGGTTTAGGTTGGATTTTGGGGAAGGTTTTTCCCCAGGGAACACTGGAGCTGTGCTGGGGAGGTTTGGGTTGGATTTGGGGGAAGGTTTTTCCCCCAGGGAACGGCTGGAGCTGTGCTGGGGAGGTTTAGGTTGGATTTTGGGGAAGGTTTTTCCCCCAGGGAACGGCTGGAGCTGTGCTGGGGAGGGTTAGGTTGGATTTTGGGAAGGTTTTCTCCCCCAGGGAAGGCTGGAGCTGTGCTGGGGAGGTTTAGGTTGGATTTTGGGGAAGGTTTTTCCCCCAGGGAACACTGGAGCTGTGCTGGGGAGGTTTGGGTTGGATTTTGGGGAAGGTTTTTCCCCCAGGGAATGGTCCCAGCCCCGGGGCTGCCAGAGCAGCTCCAGCAGCCTCGGACAGGGATGCTCAGGTGGGAATTTTGGGGGATGTGCAGGGCTGGATCCGCGATGCTGGGAGTGCCTCAGCTCAGGAGCTGGTGTGATCACCGCTGTGACAGTAACACTCAGCGCTGGAGCAGCTGGGGCTGCTGTTATCAATTCTCTTTGTTTGCAGGGTGACTCACGAAGCCTCGCTGTGTTTTACAGTGATTTCTCCTGGCTCGTTGTCTGTTCATTACCCGTATCTCACACCCCAGCTCGGCTCTGCCGGCTCCAGGCCGGTGCTCGCTCGCAGCTAACTCCTGCCACCTGCTGTCTCCTTCCTTCTCTGAGGCTTCCCTGGATCTGGCTGTTCTCGGGATTCACAGGGATGAAGGGATGGAGCTGCAGCTGGCCCTGCTCCCCCTCTGCCCTCCCTGCTCCTCCATCCCAGAGAGCTGGCGTGTGGAGTCTGGAGAGAAACATGGGAAAGGCCCCTTTCCATCCCAGCCCTGCCCTGCTGGGGCTCGTCCCACACGGATGGTGGAATTGCTTGGAAAAGATCTCCAAGGTGACCAAACCCATCCATTCCCACCACTGAGCATGTCCCCAAGTGCCACATTCACATGGCTTTAAACCCCTCCAGGAATGGGGATTCCACCACTGACCATGTCCCCATTTACATGGCTTTAAATCCTTCCAGGAATGGGACTCCACCACTGAGCATGTCCCCATTCCCATGGCTTTAAATCCCTCCAGGAATGGAGACTCCACCACTGACCATGTCCCCATTTACATGGCTTTAAATCTCTTCAGGAATACAGACTCCACCACTGAGCATGTCCCCATTCCCATGGCTTTAAATCCCTCCAGGAATGGAGACTCCACCACTGACCATGTCCCCATTTACATGGCTTTAAATCTCTTCAGGAATACAGACTCCACCACTGACCATGTCCCCATTTACATGGCTTTAAATCCCTCCAGGAATGGAGACTCCACCACTGACCATGTCCCCGTTCACATGGTTTAAATCCCTCCAGGAATGGGACTCCACCACTGACCATGTCCCCATTTACATGGCTTTAAATCCCTCCAGGAATGGAGACTCCACCACTGACCATGTCCCCAAGTGCCACATTCACATGGCTTTAAGTCCCTCCAGGAATGGGACTCCACCACTGACCATGTCCCCATTTACATGGCTTTAAATCCCTCCAGGAATGGAGACTCCACCACTGACCATGTCCCCAAGTGCCACATTCACATGGCTTTAAGTCCCTCCAGGAATGGGACTCCACCACTGACCATGTCCCCATTTACATGGCTTTAAATCCCTCCAGGAATGGAGACTCCACCACTGACCATGTCCCCAAGTGCCACATTCACATGGCTTTAAGTCCCTCCAGGAATGGGGATTCCACCACTGACCATGTCTCCATTCCCATGGCTTTAAATCCCTCCAGAAATGGGACTCCACCACTGACCATGTCCCCGTTCACATGGTTTAAATCCCTCCAGGAATGGGACTCCACCACTGACCATGTCTCCATTTACATGGTTTAAATCTCTTCAGGAATACAGACTCCACCACTGACCATGTCTCCATTCACATGGCTTTAAATCCCTCCAGGAATGGGACTCCACCACTGACCATGTCTCCATTTACATGGTTTAAATCTCTTCAGGAATGGAGACTCCACCACTGACCATGTCCCCATTCACATGGTTTAAATCTCTTCAGGAATACAGACTCCACCACTGACCATGTCTCCATTTACATGGCTTTAAATCCCTCCAGAAATGGGACTCCACCACTGCCCTGGGCAGCTCTTCTGGTGCTTCTGTCACCTTCCCTCCTCTGGAGCCTCTTTGACTCCCTGGAATCCCTTGGTGGGCTCTGCTCACCCCTGAGAGTGTCCAGCACTGGGAAGTGTTGGTAAATAGATTTGATAACACAGGTTGGAGGCAGGCAGGGAATTCTGGCAGCCCCCACATGTCCTAGGGAGACAGGGATTTCTGAAGGATTTATAGGAGCCTTAGATATCAAATTTCTGGCCCATATGTTTAGATAACACAATTTATATCACAAATGGGGTGTCTCACTGTGAGTGCTGTTACTTAAGGATAAGTTGAAAAGGAAATTTTGTGCTTTGTACTCAGCCATCCTTATTTTTCAGTAGGTAAATGCAGCTTTTTTTCCACTTGGACAAAGCCTGTGGGGTGTGCAGACTTTGGAGAGGACCCTCACAGTCTGTGCAGTGTTCTCAACATGGTGATGAAGTTTTTCCAGCAGAGCTCGGCAGTTAACTTCCAATAAAAAAAATCAGTGGGAAATGCAGCTCTGGGAAGGCAACTTTACAATCCCTTTGCAGTTCTTACCAATTCCAGCAAATGTTTGTTTGGGGGATGTTTTTGGCATCAGGACACGGTTCCAGGTGGGTGTTGTGCAAACCAGGACTGGTGACAAACACAAGGTTCAACTCTTGCTCTGTGTATCTCAGGTCACATTTTCCTAAGGCTGCATCATCCAGGGGAATATTTTCCCATATTCCAGTTCTGGTAACTATTAAAAAGCAATGACAGCAGAGTGATTCTTGTGTTTTGAAGGTCTTGCTCTTGTACCTCTGGGAGTGCCTGTTTACTCCTGGCAGAGGAAACTCCAAACTCTGGCATTGGTCACTTTTTGGGGAATTTTCTGTTAACTGCTGGCCGACCCCGTGGGTGGCTGAGTGAGGAAGAGCCTGAGGAGCTCTGGTGTGGCTGCACATTGAACTTGAGGAAAGGGGTAAAAGCACTTTTCAGTTGGGTTAACCACGTGATCTGCAGGGCAGCATTCCAGGTGCTGGCACAGGGAGCAGGGGAAGCAGGCAGCAGGACCTGGAGCAGCCACAGATTCCCAGCTGGGCACTGGCTGTGCCAGGCTTCTCACCAAGGCAGCCTGGATGTGTCCAGCTCGTCCCAGTGATGTGGAAAACTTGCAGGATTCAGGCAAGTTCAGGCATTAATGCTTTATGTGATCTGCCTGCTGCAGTTAGAGCTCTCTCTGCAGAGAAGAGGGAGAGCTGGGGTCTTCCTGCCGCTGTGCTCAGGGAATTTTCTGGATTAAAGAATGGAGGGAGTGAGAAAGGAATGGCAGAGACCCCTGGTGTCCTGGTGGGAGCACATCCAGCATGGATCAAGCACTCAGCTCCTACTGCCAGGGGACAAAACCTGACTTCCAAAGGCAAGGAACCTCCTCCTGAGCATGGCCATGCCCCCCTTGGCTTTCTGGCCACGGTCACACATCTGCTGTTTCCATCAGGCCCAAATGCCCAGGCAAAGGAGCCCAACCTGCTCATTTCCAGCCTCTATGAGGGTGTCACTTGCTGCAGTGGCCAAGGTGACTTCAGCCACAAGTTGCAGCAGCCAAGTTATGAAACCACAAGAAAGTGGGTGTAAGATGGAAAAGGTGACAAAAAGTTTAGTGCTTTTTTTTTTTTTTTTTTTAGTTTTTTAACAGCCCTTCCTTTTGCAGCACAGCTGTTAAAAATTCACTGAACTGATACCTTGAATGGCTAAAACATGGTTGGGCATCCAGCTCCCACAACTGCCAAGTGCTTGCAAACCAAACCTTGCAGGATTTCCTAAGTTTGGCTCCAGAGCAGATGGGGACAGGGCTGGGCTGGAGAGTTGTTGTCACGTTGTGGTGTTTTCAGTCGCTGTTGTGCTGGTAACACTTGCAGTGAGGTTTGGCAAATTGAACCCCAGGGCTTGTGCAAAAGGCCTTGAGGGTGGAGTGGGGTGTTTAGAATCCTGGATTGGTTTGGGTTGGGAGGGACCAGCTGGCCTTGGATGCTCCCAGGGATCCAGGGGCAGCCACAGCTGCTCTGGGAATCTGCCCCAGGGCCTGCCCACCCTCACAGGGATGGATTCTCCATCATCCCTAATCTGCCCCTGCCCCTTCATCTGCTGAGAGCTGTGCCGAGCTGGGAGAAGGAGTGAGCAGAGGCAGGACAGGAGCCTCGGGGACAAATGGGACAAATGTCTGCGGCCATGCAGGGGCTCCTGGCACACAAGAGTAACATAGTGGGTGGCACCACATTGGGGTGACACGGGGAGAGCCACACAGGGGTGACACAGGGAGAGCCACACTGAGGTGACACGGGGAGAGCCACATTGGGTGACACAGGGAGAGCCACACTGAGGTGACACGGGGAGAGCCACATTGGGGTGACACGGGAGAGCCACACTGAGGTGACATGGGGAGAGCCACATTGGGGTGGCACAGGGAGAGCCACATTGGGTGACACGGGGAGAGTCACATTGGGTGACACGGGAGAGCCACATTGGGTGACACAGGGAGAGCCACACTGGGGTGACACAGGGAGAGCCACATTGAGGTGACATGGGGAGAGCCACATTGAGGTGACACGGTGACACAGTGCAAGCCCCTCTGAGGTGACACGGTGACTCCGGTGACTCGGGGCTCGCCCCCCGCGGTGACACGGTGACACGGTGACTCGGGGCTCGCCCCCCAGGGTGACACGGTGACTCGGTGACTCGGGGCTCGCCCCCAGGGTGACACGGTGACTCGGTGACTCGGTGACTCGGCGCGCCCCGGGCTGCCCTGCCTCTCGCGGCAGGCTGTGAGCCGCACTCTGCGTTCCGTTTCAGCTTCGATGTGGAGAACGGCCCGTCCCCGGGGCGCAGCCCGCTGGACCCGCAGGCCGGCTCCTCCTCGGGACTCGTCCTGCACACCACCTTCCCGGGCCACAGCCAGCGCCGCGAGTCCTTCCTCTACCGCTCCGACAGCGACTATGACCTCTCACCAAAGACCATGTCCAGGAACTCCTCCCTGCCCAGCGAACAGTAAGCATCAATTCGGCTCTGCTTTGCTCTCCCCAGGAGCTTCGTGGGCTGCTCTGGTCCTCAGAGCTCTGCTAACAGGAGCTTATGGGTGGTACTGGCACCTTTCATAGCTGGAATGCACAAACGAGGTGCTGATCCAACATCCTCTCCCATCCTTTAAATATTCCTGTGCCATCCTTCAAATATTCCCGTGCCATCCTTCAAATATTCCTGTGCCATCCTTCAAATATTTCTGTGCCATCCTTCAAATATTCCTGTGCCATCCTTCAAATATTCCTGTGCCATCATTCAAATATTTCTGTGCCATCCTTCAAATATTCCTGTGCGATCCTTCAAATATTCCTGTGCCATCATTCAAATATTTCTGTGCCATCCTTCAAATATTCCTGTGCCATCCTTCAAATATTCCTGTGCCATCATTCAAATATTTCTGTGCCATCATTCAAATATTCCTGTGCCATCCTTCATATATTCCCGTGCCATCCTTTAAATATTCCCATACCATCCTTCAAATATTCCCATGCCATCCTTCAAATATTCCTGTGCCATCATTCAAATATTCCTGTGCCATCCTTTAAATATTCCCGTGCCATCCTTCAAATATTCCTGTGCCATCCTTCAAATATTCCCATTTTCTCCAGAATTCAGCAGAAGAGGTTTCAAAGCCATATCCTTCAAATATTCCCATGCCCTCCTTCAAATATTCCCATGCCATCCTTCAAATATTCCCATTTTCTCCAGAATTTAGTAGAAGAGGTTTCAAAGCCATATTCTTCAAATATTCCCATGCCCTCCTTCAAATATTCCCATGCCCTCCTTCAAATATTCCCATTTTCTTCAGAATTTAGCAGAAGAGCTTTCAAAGCCGTATCCTGGAGTAGCAGAGTTGTGCTGAGCTTTTGTTTTCAGTATTGCTGTTCCCCATCCTGTTTTGGGGACTGTTCCCTAGAACTGAGTGGAAAATGAGCCAAGACAGACAGCTGAGCTCGAGAGGATCAATATCCACAGATGGATTCCCAGGCCTTTATTGTGAAAGGCACATTTTAAAGTTTTAAAATGGCCATTAAGCTGTAAAAAAAGTGCTCTTTAAACAAAGTTGAGCTGTTGTGAAAGTTTTGTCATGGAATGGAAATCTGAATATTGGCCAGATTCATGAGAATTCTGAGAGAAAATATCCCTGCTGTGAGTTAAAACAGAGTAAATATTTATTGAAGGGAATACTTGAAATTATGCAAATAGTGTTTGGTGTAAATGGTGGGTTGTAATAATTCCCAGCAGTGTGCTGGGGTGGGGGAATCCCATAATTTCCCCCAAATTCATGTCTGTGTCCATCCACCATGGGCATCGAGGCTCTGCTAGCACTTGGGAGAGAGTCTCCAGCAGTGGGGAGACAATTTTAATTAAATTTACACTTAATAGCGCTGATACCTGAGTGAGGACAAGGGGATGACCTCAGTGGCAGCACAGCGGGGAGAATTCCAATTTGAAGAGGTCCAGCACTGGTGGGCAGCTCTCCAGAGGGACAGGTGGGATTTTGGGAAGGAATTCCTGGCTGGGAGGGTGCCCAGAGCAGCTGTGGCTGCCCCTGGATCCCTGGCAGTGCCCAAGGCCAGGCTGGATGGGTTTGGATCCATACTGGGAAATATCCCTGCATGGCAAGGGCTGAAACTGGATGGGTTGTAAACTCCCTGCCAACCCAAACCTCTCAATAATTCTACACCCTGCCATCTCTCAGTTAGCTAAATCATTCAGAATGTTCCATACACACACAAGTACCATAACTAATACCACAAAAAAAAAAAAAAAAAATTCCCCTCTTACTGCTGGCAATGATGTATTTTGCTCACAACTTCTGCTCAAATCTTCCATGATGAAAACAGCCGGACAAAACCCGGCGTCTGAGCAAGATTAAAGACTGCGACAGAGATCAACAAAAGCCAGGAAATTCAAAGGTGACCTTTCCCCGCACCACTACGGTTGGTTTTTTTCCACCCTGGTGCAAGCCCGAGCCTTAACTTTTGAATTTCCTGGCTTTTATTGCCCGGCGTTCCCAGTCGCAGCGCTCGCTGCAGCCGGTTGTTTTGGATCGACACGGTGACCTTTCCATCAGGAACAAGTTTTTGTGCGCTCTTAACTAAATGCTGCACGGGTTCGTTCGCGAGGAAAACCCCCTCGGGAAAACGCTGGTTCCCCGAGGTGAATTTCGCTCTGTTTGAAGGTAAATTTGTACAGAAATTAAGCATTTTCTCCATTTTTCCTTAGGCATGGCGACGACCTGATTGTCACACCTTTCGCCCAGGTGAGTCGGTGGCGTGTCGGCCTCTAAAACACTTTTTCTAAAGCATTAAAGCAGAGAAGGTGACGCCTGCTGTTTTGTCTCCCTCAGGTGCTGGCCAGCCTAAGAAGCGTGAGGAACAACTTCACGCTGCTCACCAATTTACACGGCACCTCCAACAAGTAAGCCTGGCTTTTCCAGCTGCTTCGGTGGGCGAGAGGAGGCGGCGGGGCCGGGGCGGGGGCCGGGCAGGGCCGGGCGGGGCAGCGGGGGCCGAGCGGGGCTGGGCAGGGCGGAGGGGCCGAGAGGAGCCGGCGGGGCCCGGCAGGAACGGCCTCAGCTCGGCCATGGCCTCACGGCCCGGCCGCGGTGCCTCAGCTCGGCCATGGCCTCACGGCCCGGCAGGAGCGGCCTCAGCTCGGCCATGGCCTCACGGCCCGGCCGCGGCGTGCGCGCCACGCCAGGGGGCGCTGTCTGCCCTCCCCTCCCCTCATGGCATCCGCCCCTCGTCCTCATCCCCTCATCCTCTCATTTGTTCATCCTGTCATCCCTTCATCCTCTCGTCCCCTCATTCCTTCATCCCCTCATCCTCTCATCTCCTTGTCCCCTCATCCCCTCATGGCATCCACCCCTCATCCCCTCATCCTCTCATCCCCTCATCCTCTCATCCCCTCATCCTCTCGTCCCCTCATTCCTTCATCTCCTCATCCTCTCGTCCCCTCATCCCCTTATCCCCTCATTCCCTTCCCCCTTCACCCCCTCATCCCCTCATCCCCTCATGGCATCCGTCCCTCATCCCCTCATCCTCTCATCTCGTCATCTCTTCATCCTCTCATCCCTTCATCTTCTCCTCCCCTCATCCCCTTGTCCCCTCATCTCATTCCCTCATCCCCTCATCTCTTCATCCTCTCATCTCCTCATCCCCTCATCCCTCAGATCCTCCCTGAGGAGCAAGCAATGCGTCTGATCTTGTGCAATGCCCACCATGAATCATGGGGGCAGTTTGGGGCCCCACGCCACAAAAAAAACCATTGAGGGATTGGAGAGTGAGAAGGAGACAGATCTGGGGAAGGGGCTGGAGCCCCAGGGGAGGCTGAGGAGCTGGGAAGGGGCTCAGGCTGGAGAAAAGGAGGCTCAGGGGGCCCTTGTGACTCTGCACAGCTCCCTCATAGGAGGGGACACTGGGGGATTTGGGATCTGGGAACAGGGACAGGAGAGAGGGAACGGCCTCAGGCTGGACCAGGAGAGGTTTGTTTGAATATCAGGAAGAGTTTCTTCACAGAAGGAGTTGTCCAGCCCTGGCACAGCTGCCCAGGGCAGTGGTGGAGTCCCCATCCCTGGAGGGATTTGAAAGTCCTGTGGAAGTGGCACTTGAGGACATGAGACAGTGGTGGCCTTGGCAGTGCTGGGTTGGACCTGGTGATCTCAGAGGTCTCTGTCAACCTGAACAATTCCATGATCTTCACCACGTTGCCATCTTGGCTGTCCCAGCCGTTCCATACGTGCCCAGCTCGGAGCAGAGGCATCACCTCCATTCAGTCAGTCCTGCCCTGCATTCCACCCCTGCTTCACAGAGCAGTACAGTCCCAGAATCGTCCGAGCTGGAAGGGATCCAGCAGAATCAATCCAGCTCTTAACTGGCCCGTGAAAGGATCAAACCCCAAACTTGGTGCCATCAGCACCAGGCTCTGCCCAGCTGATCCAGTCTCACCAGAGCTGTTCATGGCCCGAGGGCAGATGCCAAGGGGGACACCCCAAACCTGGGGCTCTGGGGACAACAAGGATTTCCCAGCAGCAGCATCCTGGAGCTCAGCTCCCACACCACTTCCTCTGACACAGATTGCTCTGAATGAGGAAGGTGATGCACTCAGGAGGAGGATGTTGTTTTTTCTACCTGCTGAACAGGAGAAGCCAAACAAACTCCTTTTTAGGCCTTTGTCCGGAGCCACCGTTTCCCCTTGGCTATTTATACTGAGCCACTCATCGTCATCCTCTGGCCTGCTTGGCCCCAGGAGAGCAGTTCAGCCCCAGAGCAGCATCATTCATTCCTGGCGAGGTGTGGTGTGCTCCCACCCGTGCCCTGATCCCCCCTGCAGCTGCTCGCTCCCCCACGCCCCAGCAGGGCAGGAGGAGGGGCAGGGATGTCCCCAGAGGGGACATCACCACTCCAGGTGTGAGTGCCATCACCTGGTGCCCACCACCAGCTCACCATCATTTTACATAAAGCCCAGAATTTTATCCAGCCGTGAGGTTTTTCCTCCTGTTGATTCCCGCTGGCAAATTTTGATGGGAAGGAACTGCTGCATTCCAAGGTGGAGGTTAATAAAAAAAACCAGATGGCTTAAATATTGCTTTTTTTTTTTTTTTTTTTTTTAAGTTTTGCTTTTTTGGAAAGCTCAGGCATTTTGGCAGTTCCTACTGAGGAATCTGAAATTGGACAGGGCCGGAAGGAAGTGAGGGTGTAACCTGTGGGACACACAGGCATCTTACAGTGTCCTTTGGAAAACATTCCCAGATTTGATTGAGCTATAAAGTTGTTTGCCTGGCCAAAGTAAAAGCCATTACATTTTTAAACCATCCCATGCCAAACATCCCAATCCATGGTGGAATGTGCTTCCAGGTGCCGTGGAGCTTCCTGCACAGTTTCCAAAGAGCTCTGCTGGGTTGCAGCCAGGCTGCCAGCTCATGATTTTATCATCTGTCTCATTATATGTGATATTTTACTTAAACTTCTGCTCTGAGGATCATGAGAATCTCAGCTTTTCTTTAACCCCTGCTCTCCTCTCTTCTTTTCTCCTGCTCCTCCTCCACCCCTCCTGGCCTGAGCAAGGAAAAAAGAGGATGGTGTCCCACATATTTGCTGGAAAATATGAATGTTAAGGCTTGGAGGAAAAAAAAAACAACTGGCAGTCATATTTTTTTGGACTTTAACGTCAGGGTTCTTGAGGCAGTTTCCTGATTGGAAAAGAGGAGAGGGTGATTAATGGCTGTGGAGTGGCGGAGTTTGGCAGTTGCAGCCCAGGACGCGGTCGGGAGGCATCCGGAGCTGCTGGGTGCAATCCCCGCGGCAGGAGGGAAGGAGCGGGCACGCAGCCCGTCCAGCCCCGGCTGCAGTCCCGCAGAGCAGGACGGGCACTGAGGATGGCTCTGGAGCGGGAGCGCCGCGGGGAAAGCACCCCCCAAAGGCATGTCTGTGCGCATCTGGAGATCCCTGCGCTCGCGTCCCGCCGCGCCGGGAGCGCTGAGCCGCGCTGTCCCTGTCGGGGAGTTGCTGTTTCTTAGAGATTTCCAGATTTGGCTTTTCAAAGGCTCGGCAGAGGCAGGTCGGGGCACATTTGGAGGGAACGGAGCAGCCGAGGTGTGTGCCCTGTGCTGAACCCTCGGAGAGGCTCATGCTGCCAGCAGAGATGAGGATGGGTGGCAGGGAGGCTCCGGGGAGCGGGGCTGGGATCGCGCTGCAGAGCTCGCCTGGGCAGCCAGACCTTCCCGGAGCGCTCCTGAAAGAGCCCCGCAGCCACAGCCGAGCTTTGATTCCAGCTTCAAAGCGGCGCTGGCGAGTAATGGATGCTGCACCTCGGCGGCTGACTCCGAAATTTGGGGTTAGGAGGGAGGCTGGCAAAGGCAGAGTGTGGGGAAATCTGGCTTCAGTTAAAATGGATCTGAAACTTCTTAGGGAAGCAGAAGCCCAAAGTTTCATTTTTGGTCAGCCTGAAGTGCTGCAGTCAATCCAAACTGAAGTGTCTCGATTTTGGTGTCAGCTCTCTCTAACTCCTTTAAAAAAAAAAAGTCTCTGGTGATGGTTTCAGCTCGAAAAAATAACAGTTTTGTTTGGCAAGTCTCACAGGGAGCTGTGTTGACATTTGGAGTGAATCTGCACCTTTTTCCAGTCAGACCCTGTTGGCTTGACTTGAACCAGTTTTTTCAAATAGCTTTTGGCCCCTCCAAAATCCAGGAATTGCTTCTGAAATTGTTGCTCAGAGTCCAAAAAGTGTCCTTCAGCTGTTTCAGAGCTAAGCAATAGTGACTGCAGCATCCTCTCACTTCAGGAGCACTTCCAGTGTTTTCTGGAGTGTTTAAAGGCACATTTCTGACCTTACCTGTGGCACTGCCTTGCAGTAATTTGGCTTCACTTCAGGGTCCACTCCATGCTCTGTAGGAAAAGCTTTTTGGGGAAAAAGCCTTTTCTGTGGGGAGCCACCAGAACTTGGTCCTTGCTGCCTTCAGGCATATTTTGAGCCCAAAGTTGCAAAGGCAGCATGGGATGGTGGCACATTTCTCCTCATTTCCAGCTCGTGGAACAGGCAGGGAGAAGCCATCTCTGGCTTTTCCCAACACATCTGTCAATACTGCTCAACAAATCTTTGTGAAGTGTTCGGGGTTTTTTGGGAGAATGGAAAAGGATTTTTAACTGAGGGTTTGGAAAGGTAAAATCCCACCTGCTGACAGAGAATTCTTTATCCCTCTTAGGAGATCTCCAGCCACGAGTCAGCCACCTGTCTCCAGAGTGAACCTGCAAGGTAGGTGTGGGATTTGGGGATGTGCACACAGTTTATTGCCCAGCTCTGCTCACAGCTGCTCCTCTGCCCCCTCCCCAGTGCAATTCTGGGTTCCTCCTGCAAACCCCATAGCAGAGAGCTGTCAGGCTCCAAATATTGTTATTTTAATAATTTGGTTTGGGGTTTCTGCTGGTGTATTAGCCCAGGAGATGAACATGATTTTGGTTTGATAGTCATGGCCACAGTGGCTGCTGTTCTGGTGAGTCCCTGCGAGCACAGGCCTGGACAAGCCCCGGCCTACGAGCCTTGAACAGGCTCAGACACAGCTGGGTCTTTCTTTTTTTTTTTTTTTTTTTTTAATTCTGTTTATTTCAGTTTGTTTCCATGTGATCAGTGTACTCAAACCTTTCCTGGGTGAGACTTCCTTGGCTTCCTGCTGGGAAAGGGGTGGGGGAAGGACAAGGATGAGGAGCAGAAGCTGAGTTCTTAGGACAGGCTTATTTGCTTTGACAGCTGGGTTTAGCCAAGCTGAGGGGCTGTAAAACCCCACTCAGCACCAGAGCTGGCCCTACTTGCACTAATTCAAAGGTTGCTCCAGAGAGAAGGAGATAAGATTTGGAGCAGTGCCCATTTGTAAGGTTTAATCTCAGCCTTTCCAATAATGACATGCTTGGAGGGACTAATAAAGCTTCATTTTCACAGTGTGGATAGCTATCATTTCCTCTCCTGCTGTGTTATTTATTCTCAGGGGACACACAGAGTCCTGGACACTTCCAGATGAGGTTCCTCCAAACTTGTTAATGGGAGATGGAAACCTCTGATACAAAAACAAAACTGGACAACACAATCTTGAACTCCTTCTCTTTCTGTCACAGCCATCACCTGATTTAAAGCTGAGTCTAGCTAGGCTTTGAATTTGTGCCTGTGTGAAAAAAAAATCGTGGAAAATTTCCTAGGTTTTCCATAGAGCTGTTTATGTAACTCAGACAATCTAATAATGAGGAGAGAATGCCCTTCCAGGAATTCTAGGTTCATTTTCTTAACATTTTCCGTGGAAAAAAAATCGCTCTCAACTTTTTAACACTTTGGGGATATTTTTCTACACTATTTCCAAAGTGAGCTGTAGGACACTTGGTACTTTTTAGCTGATCCAAGCTTCTAATGCTGAGAATACATGAAAATTCCTTTAGGAATTAAGTGTTTGACACACAGACCTGTAGAGTGAACTTTGTGTTACCTTGTAAAGGTTGGATTTTGGCCCCTCAATTAAATAGGTTTTTAAGCATGAATCTTTACTGCTTTTTGGTGATATCTTCATATCAAATTTTAAAAAGTGGGTTGGATCATTGCAGCTTCAGTAAATTGTGACATTTTGTAGATAAGATAAAGGAGATGCATTTTTGAGATTAATAGGAAATGGTGTGATTTCCTACATCAGACCAGCCAATTTTGGCATTATTGGTGGAAGATCCTGGGTTAAATTCAGGTCACTGCCTTCCTCTGCCTCTTCACAGCTGCTGTCACACTGAATCCAGGCAGCAGAAAACCATCACAACCCTTGACTTTCTAAGGAAGTTTCCATTTAATTCAGCAAGAACAGAGACTTTTAATGAATTTTTTTCAGTGTTTGCACCTTCTTTCCCCCCCTTGATGGTTTCTTCTTTGGAAGTTATGAACAGAAGGAGAGATTTTCCTATCAGAACCCTTCCAGTTCTGTGCCAGTGGCTGAGAGGATGCAGAGTGTTTTTCCTGAAGGTTTTGCAGGAGGAAGCAGTCGTGTTTTGATTGGGACCAGGCTGCTCCACATCCCTCTAGATAAAAGACTGTATTTGGAACAAACTGGGTTTAGATTCAGGAGATTTGTTGAAACTTGGAATTGGATTTTAACCCTCCAATGTCACCCATTGATTCATGGCTTTACCACAACCCACTGACATCACTGTGAGCATCTCGTGGATGTCTCCTTTGATTTGTCATTAAAGGGGTGATTTATATCCTGTTCTGAGAAATGCAGAACTCAGGGTTTAAAGCAAACGAGGCTGCATTAATGAAATTATCCTGGAGGGAGGCAAATTACATCCAGCATTTGCACTGCAAGGAATACACGCCAGCTATTCACTCCAGCTGGAATATTCCAGGATTTTCCAAGCAACAGCAGCCAAGTCTGTTGCTGGTGTTGCATCACTGAGGACCCAGGCCCGTGGTGGAATAACTGAGCTGTGGTGAAATGAGGAAATTATTTTTTTGCTTTCATTTTCTTTAAGTAGTAAAACTTTTGGCCGGGTTTTTCCTGGGACAAAGGGCTTTGAGAGGCACTGCTGGTGTCACTGTGAATTTCAGAGCTTTCTTAACCTTGCAAGCACAGCCAGAGAAGGAAGGGGAATATGGATTGAACATCCTGTGTTTTGTCCTTGGTATCAGCTGAAGTAAATCTGGCAGATTTTTCCTGTTATTTTGTTATAACCGCGGCTCACGGGAACGCTCAAAATCGCTTTTATGAATTAACCCAGAAACCCTAGCATGGGAATGCAAAGCCACAGCAGAAGTGCCCCAGTCCTTAATTAGCTGGGCAGGATGGTGGGAATGCTGTGGGGCTCCTGCCTGCATGGCATCCCGGGGCAGCACCGTGCTGCTCAGCCCCCCCGGGCCACAGGAGCAAGGAGAGGACTTTGTCACACACTGTCCCCGAGGGTTCTTCCTCCTGAGGTTTCTTTCTCCTGTCCCACTTTGTTCTGCTGAGCCTGGCCTCTGCCACAGTTATTTTGGTGACCTTTGTGCCACCTTGGGCTCAGGAATCCATCAGTGCCTTCCCTTCTCCATCCAGCTCTCCCCTCCCCTGGCCCCAGTGAAAGGTCTGCAGTTCCTACCCAATGATTCAACCAATAACACCTTTAACCAGCAACAAGCCTGACTTTTCCTGCTTGGTTTTGTTCCTTCTTCCATATTTATTCCCCTCAGTGACCCTTATTCCCTCTGAGTTAAATCCACCTTTCACTGCCTGCCGCCATCAGCCAAAGCCTCTCGTTCTCCCACAAAATTGGGACAAACTTTTCCCAACTCGTTTTCTTCCCACACCATCAATCCTGTGTCAGCCCATTCCTGTTTGATCCACTGCCACATCTAATGTCACCAGTGGTGACAGGAGCAAAGCACAGAATTGTGGATCAAACAGCACCGAGTTTTTCCCAGACTGTGGGAGGTTTGCAGAGACTCTTCTCAAGATCCCCTTGGATGCTCTCAGCACTGACTAATGACAGTTCTCCCCACAATTAATGACACAGTATTGCTGATCTGCTGCAGCCCCGGGCTGGGGGGTGCAGCCCTTTGGGCTGTGTGACCCACAGCATTTCAGGGCTCAGGGGATTAAAGCTTTGTTCAAATTCCTCTCTGGGGATGGGAGGGAAGGCTCGCTGTTTTTCTTCCTTGTGCCTTAGCTGTGCTTTCCTGTACCTCGGCACGTTTGTCTGCACTTCTCACATGCCTTTACACGACCTCCAAACTCGTACTCTTTCATTTTTCCTGTGGGTGTAGGACGTACACAGCCCCGTGCACGGAGCTTTGTGTAAAGCATAAACAAAGACTGGATAGTGCTCATGCTGCTGAGAGCCCCGAGCTTCGGCAGGAGTGAAGGAGCCTTGTGCATCCAAGTGAGCTCTGGGTTACAAATATCTCTGAATCCCGAGTAATTAGCAGGGAGCTGCTGCTCTTGCACCATCCTCCTCTGCTTGGCACGTGTAGAATGGCTCTGGGCACACACGGAGGAGAGGATTCATCTTGAAATTCTGTTTCTTTGCTGGCAGTTTGGCTGAAGATTTGACCTTTAGATTTGGAGAGCGACTGTAAAAGTCAAATGGTTGCGGTGCTTTGTGCTTTTAGAGGAGCGCAGAGGAGCCACGAGCAGCTGAGCCGCAGGGTCCCACAATTGGAGCCTTGTTAGCACCTACAGATACTCCTTTTAAAGGATGCAGCGCAGGCACGATGCAGATTATTCAGGAACCAACCCAAACCGTGTCAGAAATCAGGTAGATAATGAGTTAGTGAGAGCGCCGTGATTCTCGCCGCTCGCCAGATGAAAAGAGCGTTTCGAAGGGAATTTCAGAGCGGGGCTGGGCGGCTGCAGGCAGCATCCCCAGGCTGCTGCCGGCTCTCGGGGGGAGTTCATTCCTGCCCGCAGTCCGTTCCGCGTGTTGCGCCCGCCTGCCTCGAACACACCCCCCGAAAGTTGGACTCATGCATCTTAGTAAGTATTTCAGTTATGCTATTGACGTCAATGCAGTCATTAAATAGATTGCCGGCCCTCCCAGCAGCAAACCTGTGCCAAAGACCTACAGGCAGACACATTTTAAAAGAAGAACATCAGGTTTGCTTTTAGCATTTGGAGAGAATAAGGGAAAAGTTTCTTCTGAAGTCACCCTTTGCAATAAGGGTGGTTTTTTGCTTCATTTTCTAAGGCTCATTTTCGGTGCAGATAATTGCTGTGTTTTATTGAACACACGTTTATTGTGTTGCTGTGTGCATAAACGGCTCCAAACAAGACTAAAAAGTCATTTTTGTGACGTGCTCTGGATGACAAGTGACACTTGTTTCAGGTCCCCTGGCCAGATTTATTTGTGTATCAAGTGACAGGAGGCACTCAGGCAAACCTGCTTAGCCTTTGACTCCCGAAATCCTGCCAGGATTGATTTCATGACATCTATATAAGAAAATAGCCTTCATTTCTCCTCGGCAGGCTCTGAAGACACACAAGCTAATCACGACTCCATAGCAACAGATAAAAACTGTTTTCCCCTCCGCCCCACCTGTGGATGTCACATGAAGATGCTCCACGTGCTGCTGCCATCAGGAGCCTGTCACTCCCCGGGGCCAGCTGCCTCCTGCAGCCGTGGGTGTGCAGGGCTCCCTGAGCATTGCTGCTGTGCTGCTGGATTCCCAGGGCTGCCTGGGACAGCATTCACCCCTGTGGGAGAGAGCCAGGGCTGGGGCAGCTGGCACAGCACTGACCCCACAGGAGATACCCAGGGTTGGGACAGCTCTGCTCCCTGCACAGCACTGACCCCACAGGAGATACCCAGGGCTGGGGCAGCATTGACCCCACAGGAGAGACCCAGGGCTGGGGCAGTTCTGCTCTGTGGGACAGCACTGACCCCACAGGAGATACCCAGGGCTGGGACAGCTGGGACAGGATTGACCCCACAGGACAGACCCAGGGCTGGGACATCTCTGCTCTGTGGGACAGCACTGACCCCATGGGAGATACCCAGGGCTGGGGCAGCTCTGCTCTATGGAACAGCACTGACCCCACAGGAGAGACCCAGGGCTGGGACAGTTCTGCTCTATGGGACAGCACTGACCCCACGGGAGAGAGCCAGGGCTGGGACAGCTGGGACAGCACTGACCCCACAGGAGATACCCAGGGCTGGGGCAGCTCTACTCCCTTTTCCCATTCAGGGATGGCTCCCGAGGGGCTGGTGATGCCTTGGAGTGGCTGCCCAAAACAGAGGCTAGGCAGAATTCAGATAATAAAAGCAGGTAATTATTAAAGGCTTTTGACAGGTACACCTTGGGCAGTCAGAAGCCTCCAAGGGGCTACACCCAGGATGGATGATGGTCACGAGTTTTTCATGCAGTTATAGGTTTAGTCCGTTTACATATCAGGGGTTAATCCTCCAATTACAGCTTTGGGTAATGAAGCTATTTACTCTCAGGTTGCACTCCCAATTCACTGTAGCTGAGGCCTGAGACAACGAGGTGTCCTTGAGCTTCAGGCCTGAGAGGAATGGTTTTGTTTGAATGAAACAGAGCAGGAGCCGACAGGCGCTGGAGTTTTCGAGCTGCCCACTAAAGCAGCACAGGGTCTGAAAAGCACGAAAGCTCAGTCCCAAGGCATGGCTGGAGCTGACCTGAGGGCACACGAGGGTGGCAGGCGCGGGAGCAGCTGTGCTGCAGGCGGAGCAGCGCTGCGGGAGCAGCCCAGCGTTGGTGGGGCGCTCGGGGAGCCGCAGCCCGGGCTGCTGGTGGGGCTGTCCCTGCCGAGCCCGCGCCACTGAGGGCTGCGTGTGACGGGCGGCGCCTTCCCCGGGGCTGCAGGGACCTCGGGAGTGCCATCGTGTCCCTGTGTCCCGTTGTGTCCCTGGGTCTGTCCCATGGTGTCCCTGGGTCTGTCCCATGGTGTCCCTGTGTCTGTCCCATTGTGTCCATGTGTCCCCGTGTCCCTGTGTCCCTGTGCCCCGTTGTGTCCCTGGGTCTGTCCTGTTGTGTCCCTGTGTCCCGCGGTGTCCCCGTGCCTGTCTGTCCCTGTGTCTGTCCCGCGGTGTCCCCGTGTCTGTCTGTCCCTGTGTCTGTCCCGCGGTGTCCCGGTGCCTGTCTGTCCCTGTCTGTCCCGCGGTGTCCCCGTGCGTGTCCGTGTGTCCCCGGCCCCGCTCCGCTCCCGGCGCTGGTTGCGCGGTCCCGCAGACGCGGGGCTGCGCTGTCGCGACAGCAGCGCCGATAGCCCGCGCTCACCGGAGCGATGGCAGACCCACGGGCAATGGATGTGTGCTGCCCGAGCCGAGCAGAACCTCTGGCGGCTGGGCTGTTCTGTTTTAGGTCTCGGGATAAACACTGTCCCGCGGCCGAGTCCTTCCAGCCTCCAGGCATTTCCAGGCATTTCCAGGCAGTTCCAGGCACTGGGAATTGCAGCCCCCAGCAGCAGCTCAGCCCCACAGCTCTGGGGAGCTTCTGAGTTTCTCCTTCCTCCCCCAGGCTGAGCTCAGTGCAGAGTGTCCTGGGCACACTGTGGAAGGGGGATCCAAAACCTAAAAAGTGTGGAGACATTCTCAGGGAAATGCACTGCTCAAGTCCCACAGCCACCCCAAAGGCCAAAGCTGTGTCCTGCAGGATCTGAGTCCCTGCAGAAGTTGCTTTCTTCTCGTGTTTTAAAAAGTGTTGCTAGCCTTGTGCTCTGATTCTCAGCAGCTAAATGGTTTGTTCATGGTTCAGCAGGAATTCTCAGATTTTTTTTATGTTTATTCATCTTGCTGGGAGCAGGGGTTGGTTCCAGGCTGGAGGGGAATATAAAGAGGGGAGAGTTCTGTTCCTGAAGGACAGAACTGGAATTTGCTGTTCCTCTGCAGGGACATTCTGCTCACCAAACCCAGCTCTACAGTTAAAAAATAACAATGGCAAAGATTAAAACCTTCAGAGCTTTAAAAATCAAGGTGAAATTAAAAGAGGGAGCAAAGAGTTGTTCTGGAACTTTTCCCTCTATTCCATATGGAATTGCATCCATTCTGATTCACACCCAGCAGTTGCCAAACAGTGACACTGAACAATGAACATATTGATATTTCGATGTTCAAATCACCCAGAAATGTGCTGGTTTTATCACCAGTTTCATCTCCTGATGAGCTAAAAATGATTTTTAGCCAAGCAAGGTGTGCTAATTAAATTAACCATCGTTGTGCAAGAGGGGAGGAATGTTACACTAAGAGTTAATGAAACATTTCATTGTCATATTTGCTCCAAGAAGTGCCTCTAAATGACAGCCTTAAGGATGCTATAATTGCAATACCTTTTTTGACAGAAAGGAAACAGCTGCTAATTATTTATGGTTATTAATCAAACCTGTCAGTTTATTCAAAGTTCATTCAGTTCACTGTAAATATGTATGATTACCAACATTTAAATGTTTTAAGCAGTAGCCTTTAAAAACTATTTAAATACACCTCTCCCTGTGGGATACATTCTCACATCTGAAGGTAGCATTGATTTGCTTTGCTGTGCATTCAAGCACAGAATCATTTTAGGAATTCAGAATAATAATAAAAAAAAACCCTCCAAAATCCTGCAGGGTGTTGATTTGACAATTAATATCTTTTGATTTTGCAATCAGGACTGTGACAAACATGAGCCAGGAGCAGGATCTGACCCAAGCTTTGCTGGGATCCAAGATCCATTTTTCAGTGCTAAGGAACTCCATGGTTAAATTAAATTTTAAAGTAACTGTGCATTTTAATGTAGATATTCCAGTATAAATATCCTGCTGTCAGAAATCTCCCTTTTCCAGGAGCAAATTAATCATCTGTGCGTGCCAAACTCCCCCACCACACCTTCACACTCTTCAAAAGCTTTCTGAAACAGACTTTTTCCCTGGACCTCAAAAGCCTCCAGGTTCCAAGCATTTGGAGAGAGGCTTTGGCTGCAGCTTGCCAGGTCCTTGGAGGAGATTCCAGACATCCCAGTTTCCATTCCCAGTCAGACTTTTTGTGTCTCAAGTTCAGGGAGGTTTGTCAGATTTAGCACTTCATAGCAAAATGCTTCTGAAATGTCACATTTTACAAGCACTGTCTTTTTCTTTAAATACCAGATATTAGGCTGACAAAATTAGGAGTTGGTCAGAGCAATCTTTGTGTTCTCTGAAAGACCAGGGGAGAATTCTGGGAAGTGGAAAAGCCAGCCTGTTTTCCCGTGCCTCTTCCCTCCCTCCCTGCCTCGTTCTCTGTACAGACTTTACAAGAAGTGACCCAAAATCGTGTCCCTGCTGCTGCTGACAGGAGAACAGGACGTTTGGATCCGTGCTGGGAGCATTTGTGCTGCTCTGGGACAGCCCAGGAGGATGTGGGATAATGTCTGTTCTGTGGGGATTGTCCCTGAGCACAGCGTGGGGCCAGTCCTGCAAAGAGAATTCCCAGAATAAACACACACAAGTGCAGGGTTTGTTGGAAATGGACTTTGCTGGCATTTGACAGCTGTGAAATGTTTTCTTCCCTTTTCTTCCCTCTTGAAGAAGAGAACTCCAGGGAGGAGTTCCCAGCTGAGCTGGAGTGTTTCTGGTTTAGACCTTATGGGACAGGATCCCCATCCAGCTCCTCCTCAAATGCTGCTGGGCCTCCATCTGAATTTCATCTCTTTGGGCAGGGTATTTCCCAAAATTCCTCTTGCAGCTGCCTCAGTTTCAACTCTATTGCACAGAACTTTCCAACATTTCCATCCCCTTCCAGTGGGAAAATCCCATGCAGGTAAAAGCCAAAAAAAGCTGCTCCTCACCCTGCCTGGGTCAGGAAGGAGGAACCCAAGCAGAGATGCTGCTCACACCACATTTTCCAGCAGCTGCTGCTCCCTCTTTTGTAACACTTGGAAATGTGGCTCTGAGTGCTGCTAGAACAGCTCCTGCTGCACATTGCCTCCAGTGGGGAGTCATGTGCTGAAATCCACCCAAACTGTGGGAATTGTGCTGAATCTCCTGCACAGAATTCATGGCAGTGTGGGTGACAGCACAGAGACCTTGGCCAAGGCTGACACCAGGTGCCTCTGGTGCTGCTAAATGTCAGAAGTTCTGGAAAATGCCCCAGAGTATAAAACTTAGAGCAGGAGGAGCAATGCCTGGAATAATCCCCAGCAGTTCAGTGGGGAACATTTCCATTTTCATGGCTGTTCAATCTGATATTTGAGCTGGAGTTGTTAATAAGAGGTGCTTTTGATGCTGACATTTTGATTTCCTTGAACTCAGATCGAGGTGCTTAAATAAATGTGTTTGAGGGCTTTAATCAAATGGTTTTTAGGGTGAAAGGCTGTTCTTAGCTCTGCTGGCTGCAGAAGTCACACTTTCAAGGCTGCCTGTCATTACTGGGTCACATCTGTCCCCATCTGCCCCTTCCAGGCATCTCTGTGGTGGAAAAAACCTGATTTGGGCCAGGACTGACCCCAGGTTTAAGGAATGTTGTCATACAGGACTCAGAATCTTCACATTTGGCTAAACCAGTCCAGATCTAGGAAAAAAACCTGCAAATAAATTAATATTTAGTGTTGTATAATACCAAATTCTGATTGTGGATAACCAGGGAATGAATCTGATGTTGTTTCCCTGGTAATTTCAGGAGAAATACAGTCCCATGTCCCCAAAGCACCTTTTAAACAAGCCAGGGTGTGCTGGCCTCAGCTCTCAGGTGGAGATCAGCACGTGCAGGGTTTAATATGGAACATGAAAAGCTGTCAAAACAAATGATGCTGCTCTGCAGGCTCCTGCCATCTCCCTCTTCCTCCCCACCCCGTTCCCCGTGGGACTCAGTGCGTGATTTTCAGCAGATTGTTCCGAAATCCTGCCTGCACTTGGGGAAGCAGAGAGGCCAGTGAGTCACCAGCAGTGCTCTGGGGGAGATGAACACCCAGGATTAGCACGGGGATGTTTCAGCTCTGCTGGAATTTCAGGCCTTGGGGTCTGGGGCTCGAGGCTCACCCCAAAATCAGAGTTATGGTGCAGGGTGGACAAAACCTGTGTGGTTTTAGGGAGCCACCACCCAGCTCACACGCAAAATATTCTGGATTTTTAAAAGCTGGGGGGTTGTGGGCTGGGAAATTGGGATTGTCCAGGGCTCTGTGCTGGTTCTGCTCCCTGTCCCTCGCTGCAATCCCCATCCCCAGTAGCTCTGACTCGCAGCTGTGGTGCACAGCCCAATCCAAACAGGACATTTTCTGCAACATTCTGCACTCTGGGGTGACTCTGCTCCCTGCAGAGATCCCTGGATTTCAGCTGGGGGAGGACAGTCCCAGGTATTTCAGAGAGAGGCACAGAGTTCAGCTGAGGTGAATCAGCAGGGTTGACATTTCCCCCTTGGGTACAGAAAATAAAATACCAATTGGAGGAAAACAGATTAAAATCCCAAACTAAAGCAGGTTTTAAGCTGCCATCCTAAAGGATAATGCTTTAAGTAATTACATTTAGCCATGAATAAAACACCAATTTGTTATATTTTATAATTAATATCATTGAAGTGCTCCCTCAGAATGTGAGGGGTGATTTTGTGTCCTGTCTTTCCGTGGCTTGAGCAAGGCATGGGGACACAAAGGGTGCTTAAAGAATTCCTATGGATTATAGCTGGGATGCTTCCTGAGACCACATTCTTAACTTTCATATTGAGAAACTTCAGGAAATTAAATTGAGAGGAAATCCAGGCAAATTTAGTGTTAAATTGTGACCTTTTAACCTCCCCAGGGGCCAAGGAACCTGATTTAAACAGGTTCCAACATTTCACCAGTGGCCTGTTCTACGTGGTGATGTGGGCAGCCTTGCTCTGCCCCTTGTTTAACATTTCTGAATAATTTTCCTCACGAAGAGCCAAGGATTGTGAATAAACTTGGTCTTTGCATCCAGTGCCAGTGGCCAGCTGGAGTTTTTCAGGTAGATCTGGCTTTGAACTTCCAGGATTCATCCCTGAGGTTCCTCCTCCATTTCCTACCCAGCATTTATTTCACCACAAAGGACTTTCACTCTCGGCAGACTCCTTAGACCAGAAGTTTTATTATCTCCAGGTTAAAACCTGATTTAATGGCTCCAGACAGGTGTGGGGATGAAAACAGCACCTGGGTTTGGGGGCAGGACCTTTGTGCTCGTGGTTTGCCAGGCCCCTGTGACAGTGACACGGAGCAGAGCCAGCCCTCGGCGCTCTCAGGCTCTGCAGTTGTTTTTTCCTCTGCTCGAGCTGAGATCGTTGCCCTGCGGTCTGCCTGGGGAGTTCCTCCCGTGCCCTGGGCCTCTTGTGAAAGTCACCTCGAGCTTTCAGAGCGGCAGGAGGAGGTTCTGGGGCAGCTGCAGGGGTGCAGGAGGTGTTTGGGATGGGGAGAGCCCCTCTCCAGCACGCCCAGCTCCCGGCAGGAACCCTCAGTCCCAGCTCCAGAGCGGAAACCGTCCAGCCACAGCAGCCCAGGATGGTGCCCCACCTAATTAAGGCTGTTGAAAGGCAGGGCTAATTAGTTTAAGGTGGAGCACCTCGTTAGCACAGGGATGTTGCTTGCAGGATCCAAGTCGGTTTCCCCGCACGTGTGAGCTCCCAGCGCACTCCCACATGCAGCACAGGAGATGGTGCAGCGCCCAGCTCGATCCTAGCTGGGTACCAGGTCACTGCAGCATCACATCCTGACTTTTCCAGGCCTTCCTCACCCTCCTGCACTCACGTGTGCTCGGCGAGAAAACACTTCTGCTCACGCTGCAAAATGTTCTTGCCGTGACCCGGCCTGGCCTCGGTGAGTTGGAGGAACAAAACCACACAAAACCACACCGTGGGCACTCTGTGCCTGGCAGGAGGTTGGGACTGGGGTTTGGAACGCTCGGGCTCAGCCCTAGGGCTGGGCTGGAGCCTTCCTTCCCACCCAAACCCATCTCCATCCCAGGCTCTTTTCGCTGCTCTTTGTGGAGTAAAGCTGTGATGGGGCTTCACTTCCTGTAGAAATCCACCACGACCTTGGAAATTCTGTCTTCAGCAATGTGTTCAAAGCGTGTTAAATCCCCTACAAAGTAATTCCCAGTGTTCTCCTGGCTGCTCCCTCCCTTGTGTGCACTCTCCATCTTCTGAACTTGTTGGAATTCCTCTCTTGCTTCCTATTTTTCCTCTGTCTTGTGATTGAGGCAAGAATCCTCCAGGGCCAGGAGGAATCAGCGTGGTCAGTGAAAGGACAATGTGCCAAACCCCGAGATAAAGTTGGAACCGAGGAATCTTCTTGGATTAGAATCCACCTCCCTTCCATTTCTGCTTCTCCCTGTCGGTGGAGCAAGGAATTCCTGCAATGCAGGCAAACCCCGTTCCCAGATTCCCTGCTGCTAAGTGACATCTGACAGGATGCTTCCTGCATTTTGTTACCTCCAGCTGGCACCAGAAAAGCACTGTCACTTACCCCCCTGATTTGTGGCACCTGCATTGTTCCCTGCGGGGGAAGGACACTGGGAACGGGATTGCCCCATGGTAAAACCATCCCACCCTGCAGGAGATGCTATCTCCAGTCCAAATCCTTCCTCAGAACGTCTCCAGTTTTCCTTCCTCGTTAGCATTTCAGATTAAACCTTTAGGCTTATCTCCACATCAGAAATTACCTCTCTGGGAAGCTTCATCAACTTCTGTCAGGCACCTTTAGGTGCTCTCGGTGTTCAGCCTGGTTTTGGCACCTCGTTGCCATGAGAAAGGAGCAGTGGAGCCTGGCTTTGGGAATCTGCAGCTTTCATCTCTTCCTGTAGCATCTTCAAAGCTGAGGTACAGCTGGATGCATTCAAACACACAAAATGGATGTAAAAGTCCTTTTTGAGTTTGATTCAGGAGCTTTTTATTCCCTGCTCCTCTCCAAGAGTTCCCAGGCTCTGTTGGAGATGTTGGTGTTTATTGGGTGGGAATGAAGGTTCCTGGTGAAGCATCTCTGCAGCTCAGGGCCTTCACTCCCAGCAACATTTGGGATTTTGGAAAGACAATGCTTGAGTAGCCCCATCTCTGCACTTTTCAGTCTGGTTTTAGGGTGTCTGTGGGGCTCTCCCAGGGTCTCCCTGAAAAATACAGCGACTCCTCCATCAGTTCAGAGCTCCTGGTTTTTGACCCAGCTGCTGGGCTCATCCCAGTGCTTTTCCTGCCTCCTGCTTGCCTTGTCCATGTCACCCTGCTCTCCCAGAGGGGCATCCCCAGCTCTCCTGGGAGGGGTGATGCTGTTGGCAGCCTCAGTGCCCTGCTGCCCACCCCAGGACCCTGCCTGGCGCCACTGAGGGACTGCCTCCATGGGACTGGAGCTCCACGAGGAGCCACAGTCAGCACACTGTGCACGAACTGCTGGGCAGCTCTGGCTCCTCTGCCAGTCCCTGGGCTGGCTCTGAGCTGCTGGTGGCCTGGGTGACCCGATTCTCATGACCTGGGTGGTGATCCAGCACCCCAGCCAGTCCTGGTGGGTGCAGGGCTCTGCAGGTTGGGCCAGTTCTGCCCTAACCAGCTTCCTCCCCGCTGCAGGCTGACCTCTTGGGATGAGCTCCCTGGAAATGCTTCACTCCTGCTCCCAAACACCCCATGAGTGATGTCCTGCTGTCACCTGGGGTGGGGTGCAGGAACTGGGATCAAACTGGGACTGGCCAGCACCAGGGCTCTGCAAGAACTCCTGTGTTTGCTGCCCAGGCCTTCCACTCCTGCTTGCTCTCAAGGCTCTGTCATTGTCATGAGGTTCATTTCATCCTGCTTCAGCCACCTAAAAATTAGAGACCAGTCTCAAGTGATGGCTGCTTTTTGAAGGAAAGCTCGGGAGCAAACCATCCTGTTGTGCAGGAAGATCAGGAATTCCAGTGGGAGCCAACTCAGTGCAGCAAGGAGCTTCCCAGAGAGTCAAAATGCAAGAGAAGAGCAGGAAAAGAGTGAGAAAGACTGGGAGCAAGGGAGGCATGGAAAATTTTGGGAGTGTGGGGTTGATGGAGCTGTGAATGGTGAGGAGATTCCAGTGGGGGAATGGAGTAGGGAAAGAAAATACAGAAAAAGTGTTAATCCATGGGTGAAACAACCTGATGATAATAGTACAAGAAAAACCAAAATAGTCAGTGGGGTTTTTGTCTCAGTCTTCATCCCCCAGCCTGTTTGGGAAGATAAGGATGGAGGACAAGGAGGGAGCAGCAGGCTGGGGGTGACCTAGAGGAGGTGGAGGTGTCCAGTCCACACCAGCAGAGAAGGGCCAGGCTGGAAGAGCTGTGAGGTCAGTGTGAGTCTCCCATGAAAATTGTGGTGCTTGGGAAGGTGGCAGCAGGAAAAAGCATCTTTGGGAAGGGTGGAGCAGAAGTGGGGAACTGTGGGCTGTCAGAATCTTCTCATCACCAGGAGATCACTGAGGGTGTCCTCTGGAGTTTATTTCCAAACAAGTGAAGCAAACCTGGGGATGGTGGATGCAGAGCTGCCACAGCAAGCTGGGTTGGAAAGGCCCCAGCTCCCCCTGCAAGGCTGGGGGTGGCCTGGCCCTGGCTGGGTGTGCAGGGGCACATTCCCACGCGTTCCCGGGGGAGGGCTGCCTGTCCAGCTGCTGGCAGGAGGCTCTGGGGTGTCCTGCATTGCTCCAGCATCAGCCAGGTGCTGCTGCTCAGCTGGGGTGCTGCAGCTCCTTTAAATCTTCTTTGTCTTTGCCAGGGTCAGGATTCAATGCACGAGAGATGGTAGTTCTTGTTGGGACTTAGATGTTTATTAATTCTTATCTATATTACAAACCATGAGTTCTACAGCACTTCAAGCTAACAAACTAAACATGGAGCCCTATCTCTCTCCTTACAGGGTGTTTAAGGCCTAATGATCCAATTAAGAAATGCCAAAAAAGTTATTTTTGCTTTTAACCCAATAACCAACCACCCATGACCCACAATGTGGAATTTTCTATCCAATCACAAAATATCACCCAGACCCATGAAGAAGAAGGAAACCTCTGCCCTAAAACCTTCTTCTTGCTTTCTGTATATTACTACATTCTAAGACCTTAAATTCTAAATTTTTCACCCTGTGATATTACACACTTCTATTCAAACTACCCACCAGTGATCCTAATTCTATCTTCCTTCTTCCTTCTTTCCACTATTTCTGTGCCATTCTCTATATACATATATTTATATTTATATTTATATTTATATTTATATTTATATTTATATTTATATTTATATTTATATTTGTATTTATATTTGTATTTATATTTATATTTATATTTATATTTATATTTATATTTATATTTATATTTATATTCTTTCTTTTCATTCTCCATGCTGACAGAACCTGGGTCTTCTTCCTTCTTACAACTATTTCTGTGCCATTCCCTACATTTAGGGGTTTTTCCTTCTTTTCATTCCCCATGGTGACAAGAGCTGGAGCTTCTTCTTGCAACCATTTTTGTGGCATTCCCTGCATTCAGTAGGTTTTTCCTTCTTTTCATTCCCCATGGTAAAAGAATCTTCTTCCTCCTTTCCACTATTTCTGTGCCATTCCCTGCATCCATTTCCTTCTCCTCTTCACTCCCCATGGTGACAGAATCTATCTCTTCTTCCTTCTTTAAACCATTTCTGTGCCATTCTCTGCATCCAGGAGGTTTTTCCTTCTCCTTTTCATTCCCCAAGGTGACAGAATCTGTTTCTTCTTCCTTCTTCAAACCATTTCTGTGCCATTCCCTGCATCCAGAAGGATTTTTCCTTCTCCTTTTCATTCCCCATGGTGACAGAATCTGTTTCTTCTTGCTTCTTGCAAACATTTTTGTGCCATTCCCTGCATCCAGGTGGATTTTCCTTCTCCTCTTCACTCCCCATGGTGACTGACAGAACCTGTGTCTTCTTCCTTCTTTCAACCATTTTTGTGCCATTCTCTGCATCCAGGAGGATTTTCCTTCTTTTCATTGCCCATGGTGAAATAACCTGTGTCTTCTTCCTTCTTGCAACCATTTCTGTGCCATTCCCTGCACATTTTTCCTTCTCCTCTTCATTCTCCATGGTGACAGAATCTATCTCTTCTTCCTTCTTTAAACCATTTCTGTGCCATTCCCTGCACCCAGGAGGTTTTTCCTTCTCCTTTTCATTCCCTGTGCCTTCTCTTGGTGAGACATCTCCTCCTGCTTCCCAGAATCTTCCAGTTTGAACCTGGCTGTGTCCTGTATGTTCTTGGCAGTGCTGTTTAATCACTGCTGTGACGTCTTCAGCAGCTCTGGAGCCGTTTTTCTTGGGGCTGAGTTTTCCCAGCAGCTGGAATGGTGTGTCCCAGAAAGGACCTGTCTTTAATTAGGGAACTCAGAATGCCAGGCTCCTCAGCAATCTAACAAAAAAAGTTCATTTTTCCTGCTCCCTGTTGTTTGGAAAAGAGAAAAAAAAATAAAAATGCCCCCCAAAATCTTGGCTGCATTCTGCCAGAGGCTGTTGCTGATGTCAAACACTCTCATCCCCAGTTTTAGTTTCCCACATTATTCCTGGCAGCTCCAGCTCACTCATTTCCTGGCATTTTTCGCAATTAGCAGTAGAAAGCTTTCACTTCATTTTTTTTGTCTCTATCTTTCCCTCTCATCTCTGAGCCCAGCCTGAATACAGGCCCCATTGTTCCTGCTGCTTGGGAGCCCCTGTTGGGATTCCATCCTCGTTCCCCACAGCTGGAGCTGCTCAGTGCCCCCCTGGCCGTGCCCTGCCATCCATTCCATCCCCTCTCTCTGCTGGGATCCCGCTGCCAGCCCTTGCTGCCACATCTCCTGATGGACAGCGGCTCACAGAGGCAAATCTACATTTCCAAAGGGCTTTTCTGCTCGGCAGAATGACTGCGGGACGGCTCATTTGCATGCAGCATTCCCGAGCTGCACATCCAGCACAGAGCCCTTCCTCACCCCTGCAGGTGT
The DNA here is from genome assembly GCA_034336685.1 of Luscinia luscinia. Taxonomy (NCBI): domain Eukaryota; kingdom Metazoa; phylum Chordata; class Aves; order Passeriformes; family Muscicapidae; genus Luscinia; species Luscinia luscinia. Next base: position 28,532,600 of record CM067615.1, read on the forward strand.
GAGAAACCCGAGAGGGGACAGCTCGAGTGACTGGTCGGACTGGAGTCCCAAAAATACCACGAGGGGAGAAGGGCAGGCTCGTCCATTTGTTGGGGAGTTGCTCAAGAGCGTCGTGGCTCCACCTGTTCCTCAGCACATCTGCACTTCTCCCTGCCCGAGATAAAATTAGGGGTGCTGGGAGCAGGGAGGTGCAGCTCAAGGCTCCCGTGGATTTTTGGTCTCTGCTGGTCCAGCAGAGTGGCCGTGGAACGAGCTGGGTGCTCCACCATCCTCCCCTCCTCGTGTGGCTTTTGTGCTCAGAAAAAAAAAAAAAAGCTGGGAATGCATTCAGTGGATTCCCTGCATGTTGGAAGGTGCATGGGGGGATCTAGAAAGAAAAAAAAAAAAAGAAAAGAAAAGCTGTGGTGACAGGATTTTCTCAGTGCTTGCAGTTTGGGAGGTGGTGCTGGAAGATTTGGACATTTCATTGCAGATTTGAAATGAATCCCAGGGGTTGAGCTCTGTGCCTTTGGTTGTTTCCACCTGGATTTCCAAGTCTGTCCAGCAGAAGGATTTCCACGGGAATATTTTCTGGATCTGCTGGAACAATGCTTTAATTCAAGGAAACAGCTCTCAGAATGCACTAACAGGATACATTAAACAAATAAATCACCGGGTGCCAGTTATTCCCTGGGCATTGTGAGGGATAAATATGTAAACATGTCCACACGATGCCTGAGCAACCACAGCTCCATTAGGGAAGGCAAAGGGTGAATGGCTCCCAGCCTGCACAGCCCTTCCCCATCAAGTCCTGGCACGTCCTGTGTTGATAAACCTGTTTGACTCAACGTGCTCCGGGGTTTAGAGTGATGCTCGTAATTAACGTGGGGCAATAGTCCTGCTAATGAACCGCGTGCTGTGGAGTGAAATAGCCATTTTCTGGCACTGCGTGGTAATTAATGTGGGGTGATATTCCTGCTAATGAGCCTCTGTTGGGAAGGTTAAAGAGCCCTTTTCTTCTGGGGGATGGGAGGGCCTTGGCTCATCTGGATGTGTGGGGCTTTTAGCTGAGCCACGGCCGTGTGGGTGCCGTGGTAAATCACGCTGAGCACCCTCCTTCTCCTCCTTCTCCTTCTCCTTCTCTTTCCCTTCTCCTCCTTCCTTCTCCTCCTTCTCCTTCTCCTCCTTCCCTTCTCCTCCCATCCTCCTTCTCGTCCTTCTCTTTCTCTTCGTCCTTCCTTCTCCTTCTCCTCCTTCTCCTCCTTCTCCTCCTTCTCCTTCCCTTCTCCTCCTTCTCCTTCCTTCCTTCTCCTCCTTCTCCTTCCGTCCTCCTTCTCCTCCTCCTCTTTCCCTTCTCCTCCTTCTCCTCCTCCTTCCCTTCTCCTTCTCCTTCCCTTCTCCTTCTCCTCCTTCACCTTCTCCTTCCCTTCTCCTCCTTCCCCTTCCCTCCTTCCCTTCCCTTCTCCTCCTCCTCCTTCTCCTCCTGCTTCCCATTCCCCTACCCCTGGCCCTTCCACATCCCTTCTCCATCTTCTTCTTCTTTTCCTTCTCCTCCTCGTTTTCTCCTCCTTCTCCTTCTGCTTTTTCTCCTCCCTCTCCCCATCTCTTCTCCATTTCCTTCTCTTGCTCCTTCTCCTTCCCTTTCTCTCCTCCCTCTTCTCTCTCCTCCCTTCTCCTGCCCTCTCCCCTGCCCCGGGGGTTCAGATCCCACAGTTCCCAGTTGGGATCAGCTGCTGGATCAGTTGGGATGGGTGTCCCACACAGGGAGCCTCTCCCACCTTCCCCTACACCAGCTCTGAGTCCCGGGCAGCCAAGGAGTGAGGAATGCAAATGAGGCTTCAGTGACATTAATGAGCTCTATCAGCTCCCAGATAATCACCTCTATCAGCTCCCAGATAATCACCTGCCACCCATGTGATCTCCTCCAGCATCTGCTGCTCTTCTGAGTCCTTTGTGTCGTCTGCAATGATGACAGCAATTGGCATCATCCATAATAAACAGAGAATAATTAAAAGTAGACTGGTTTAAGGTCCTGATGAATGCATACTCTGGGATTGTGTCCTATGGCTTCACCTGGGAATGAGGGACATTTTGAAATTGAATATATTTTCTAGCTGGGAGTCTGTGCTGTCACACTTTTCCTGGAGCAGAGTTTTCCTGCACCAGGATAAACATTTCCACCTTCCCATGCACATCCACAAGGACTCCAAAATCCTCCTGTGGCCCAAGAGCTGCGGTGCAGCTCAGCTTCCCAAATCTGCTCCCTCTTCACCCAATTCCCTGTCACTCCTGGAGGGAAGGAGCCATTTTCCCCTGTAACACTTGGATTTTAATCTTTAGGACTTCATCAGTTTAGGTTTTGTTGAATTTTATCAGCTTGTCCAACACTGGGGGAACATCTCAGTGCCACGCTGGTTTTGGGAATAAATCCAACATCAAAACCTTTCCAAGGCAAAAGGGAACAACTGCTCTTATTCACGTTCATTTTAGAGGAACAGATTTTATCCTGAGTCTAAATTGTTGAGGTGAGGTTTAGATAGAGTGATAATATTTTATTAAATCAGTTGGAATCACTGGAAAATGGCTCAGCTGTTGTTGCTTCAAAGGCAGCTGGAGCTTGGGCTGGGAAGGACAGCCCCAAACACTGAAGAGCTTTATAAATAGTCCCAATTTATTGCAGCCAGGATGCAGTGAAGAGTAAATAACTTAGGAGATGTCTTATGGCACTGTAAACATGTGGGATAGGATGGATAGACTGAGCAAAGTGGGGAAACTGCTGGAAGCTGCTTTTAACCTTCCCTGCCAGAGTTTCTCTTGGAATTCTTGGTAGAGTCCATCAGGGTGGTTTGGTTTGGTTTGGTTTGGTTTGGTTTGGTTTGGTTTGGTTTGGTTGGTTTTGGCTTTTTGTTTTTTTTTTTGTTTTTTGATTTTTTGGGGTTTTTTTTAAGTCTTAAGCTCCACATGCCCAAGGTTCACAAGGAAAGTTGTGATCCAACAGAAGGAATTCTTCTTTTTCCTTGCAGAAGTAGAAATGAAGAGTTTTACCCAGTACAGTGAGCCCACAATTTGATTTTTAACAGTCAAGGAGAGCTGAGTTTGAAAAGATGTTGGCAAATATTTGTCTTTAGCATTTCTCATCCACCAGGTTGGACAATCTGTTCACAACTCAGTCCCACTGGGAATATTCCTCCTACTGAGTTTTTTAGCAGCTGGAAAGGGAATTTCAGCTGCTCCCCAAGTTTTTTGATCCACCTGGTTGGGATGTGGAGTTTTGTCCTTAAAACTCTTGTGGCTTTATGGCCTTTGCACTTTCTGGCAGGAGGAGTGTTAATTTATCAGGAGCTTTTATTTATCAGGACTGGGGTGACAAGAGAGAATCATGAGGCAGAAAATAAACCCCACTTGAAATGTTGGCATTTGGATCTCCTCTCCAAATGTTTCCTGGCTGCGTTTGTGTCCTGCCTCAGTCGAGGGCAGAGCCACCAACCCCCCTGAGGCTGGGGACCCTCTGCCCCCCCTCCTGCCTTGCTGTGGCACTTGGGGACGTGATGGGGACGCTTTGTGGGTTTGTGAGGAACTCTGGAGCTGCAGATAACGATGGCCTGGTGCTCAGATCCCTGCAGGCACCCAGGGGTGGCACAGATGGGATCTGGGGGAGGGTTTGTCCTGTTAACCCCCTCCCTCCCCATCTGTGGCACTTCAGGGGCCTCCTGATGAGTGTCTACTCTAGAAAATAGAGTGTTCCCCAAAACCTTTCACTTTCCAAGTACTTGAGAGTGAAAAAAAGGCCTCAAGTCCATATTGATGAGCAGCTCTCACTTTTCCCCCATGCCCAGCACACCTCAAATCCTGGGGTCACTTTTGGGCTCCTGATGACATGAAGGACATGGAGGGACTGGAGGGTGTCCAGGGAAGGGAGGGGGACTGGGAAGGGGCTGGAGAATCCCTGAGGAGATGGGAAGGGGCTGGAGAATCCCTGAGGGGCTGGGAAGGGGCTGGAGAATCCCTGAGGAGATGGGAAGGGGCTGGAGAGTCCCTGAGGGGATGGGAAGGGGCTGGAGAATCCCTGAGGAGATGGGAAGGGGCTGGAGAATCCCTGAGGAGATGGGAAGGGGCTCAGGCTGGAGAAAAGGAGGCTCAGGGGGAATTTCTGGCTCTGCACAGCTCCTGCCAGGAGGGGACACTGGGGGGATTTGGGATCTGGGAACAGGGACAGGAGGAGAGGGAACAGCTCAGGCTGGGCTCAGGTTGGATATTTGGGAAAATTCCTTCCTGGAAAGGTTGTCCAGCCCAGGGCAGGGGTGGCCTTGGCAGTGCTGGGAATGGCTGGACTGGATGATCTGAGAGAGATTTTCCAACACAAACCGTGGTGTGAGCAAAAGAGAGCACAGAGATGTCAGTAAGTGGGAAAAGCCTCTAAAAAAGGAGCTGCTAAGTCACCCCTGCAGGGAGAGATCCCGTGTGTCCCATCACGTACAGAGCTGGGGAGGGAGCAGATGGCAAACCCACCAAAAATGCAGCTCCTGCAAAGTGCTGGCCCTGGAAAGGAGCTGCACTTGAGGCCACTGGAGCCCTGCAGGTGCCAGAGAAGCACGAGGCCAGGGCTGCTCTGTGCTCAGAGGGGCTGGCAGCAGCTCAGGCTGTGAGCAAGTGTCACCTCAGCCCTGTGCAGTGCCACCAGCCCCAGCCCTCCTGTGCAAACACCGGGAGGATTTAAAGCTGGGGCTGCTCTTGCTCCTCACCCCCTGTTGTGTCAGCAGTGATTTCACCCAGGCAGACATGACCAAAGCAGCACTGCAATTACAGGATGGGCTTGTGCAAGGCCCAGATATAAACTGAAATGGGAGAGGCTCCAGGACACATCCTGAAGAGTTCCAGGAGCCCCAAATCGCAGGAGTGTTTCCAGAAGTGCCCAGGCACAGAAGGGTGATCCAAGGCAGCCCCTGGCCAGGGTTTTGGGGTGTTTCTGGCAGGGGAGTTGCTCTGCTGATGTCAGTGGGACGCTCACGTTGGGCTCAGGGAAAGAACAACTCACGGAGCATCTAAACTTGTGTTTACTGTTTGTGGGAGTCGCTGTGGCAACAGCAGACAGCGCTCGGGGAGAGGATCCCAGGGCTGTGCTCTGCTCTGGAGCCAGCCTGGGCAGCTGGGGGTGGCCAGCCTGGGCAGGAGAAGCCTCCAGGGAGCCTCTTCCAGGGCTTCAGGTGGCTCTGAGAGAGCTGGGGAGGGATTTGGGACAAGGGCCTGCAGGGACAGGACACAGGGAATGGCTTCCCACTGCTAGAAAATGGAATCAGAGGGATTGTTCCCTGGGAGAGTGGAGAGGCCCTGGAATGGAATTCCCAGGTTTGCTGCCCCTGGATCCCTGGGATGCCCAAACTGCTGGAGCAGCCTGGGATGGTGGAAAGTGTGGGTGGGACTGGATGGGATTTAAGGTCCCTTCCAACCCAACCCATTCTCTAATTTAATATCCATGAATATTAAATATGAAGAAAGTCAGAAAATATTTGTTATTTTAAGATCATTCCCACACGAAGTTTTTAGATTGGTAGAAGAGCAACTCCTAATGGATTCTATATCTGGCTGTTATTTCGGGGTAGCTGTGGATCTTAAAATACTCCACGGGGGCCTTGGAGGGTATATTTTAACTTCACATGCTGGTTTTAAAAGCAAATTTAGCTTTAGGAGTGGGACTGTCGCCTCTGCTTTGACAATTTATTTGTGACTGGCCCCAGGTTGGTCCCAGAGGGCTGCAGCCAGCCGAGGAGGGCTGGTTTGGTAAGAGCTGGGGTTTCCTGGTGATGGGCTCAGCGTCACTTTGGGGACAGCTCTGAGTTCCTGACAAGGCTGAGCTGGGCTCTCCCTGCCAGGACAGGGACTGCGGGGTGTGATTCCCTGAAATGAGCAGGAATGTGGTGCCTGGGACGCTCCTGCTGCCCAGAGCTCAGCTGCATTCAGAAACGATGCCCAGCAGCAGCTGCAGGCACACACCCGTCTCACCGGGCTGCTCACTTGAGAAAATGAGCGAAAAAAATAAATTTGGGGATGAGTCAAACGCCAAAAACACCAAGAGGAGCAGCACAGGGATGCAGGTGCTGCATCTCGCTCAGGAAAAAGCAAATTCTGAAAGAAAATGTGAATGGGCATTTGAAAATCACTTCTGCACTGGAACAGCAGCAGAATTCACCGTATTCCCCTTGAAATCATCCTTAGCCAGAGCTGTTTGCTCCCTCTTTATTGTGTCTTTGCCATTGAAATCACCTGAGATATCTCAAGTTTTCAAAAGATCTGAGTTTGAATGGTGAATCCATTGTTCTCTCAATGGTTTTGGTGCAGAGGTTTAACGTGGCGATGCCGGTGCTTTAAACCACGGAGGGATCCCTGCTGCTCCCAGGATTCCTGCAGGAAACTTGCCAGGAGTGAAGCAGGGAGGCACAAACCCAGGGAAGGAGGGTCCTGATGCACCCTGCTGAAAATCCCAGAGAGCACCGTGAATGTGTAAAATATTCACTCTTTGTTTAACTCATCTCCTGAAACCCAAAAATAAATACAGAATGCTTACAGCCAAATTCTCTAAGCCCTCAAGTTTCCTAATACACCTCGATATCCTTAATATGTAACAGCTTTGCTTGTTTTGGGGTTTTTCCCCTTTTATTACCTAAAAGTCAGATTACAGAGTAAGGGAATATTCTGAATATCAGCTCTGGGAATGTGAGTCCTTCAACAGCAAGGGCAGATTTCTGTTCTTGGTCCTGCATTCCCTCTTTCCGAGGTGAGGATTGGAAGTGAAGTGACAGTGGCAGCGGGTTCTGCAGACCTGGGCAAGGCTGGAAATCCCCAAAAGGCTAAAATTAGGGTCTGGTGTCAGAGCCTCAGTGAACCTGTTCCTTCTCCTCCTCCAGGAATGCACACATGCCCTGGCTGTGCTTCCTGAGGAGTCGCAGAGCAGGAGAACACAGGATTTGATTTTATCATGCAGGTTTTAGTTTGGCTGAGATGGGTTTTTACCTATTCCTAAACTTATTTTACCTGTGCTGGTTTTATCAATTCCCAACAAGTGGTTTGAGCCGTTCTGGGTCAACTAATTTACATGATAAAATAGTTGAGGGGGAATACTCGTGGTAGAAATGAAAATACACAGACAGAGCTTTGTGTGATTTTGGATATTTTCACCTGCTTTTTGATTATGCAGGAATGAGAGAACTTTCAGTGTTTGGAGGTCTGTGAGCACAGAAAACAAAAAAAAACATTAATTTGCAATGCCACAGAGATTTGGATTCTCCAAATCTTTCAAACCTGTCTGTGCCAGGTCTATTGCTGAATTACCTTTGGCAGGGTTTATTTCCTGTTTATTCTCAATCATTTAATGGAGGGTGCTGCCTTGGTGTGGTGAATGACAGAGAGGATCTGTCCTTGGGGACAGACACCAGCACAGGGTGGCAGCTCCTTCCCCTGGGGACATGGGGACAGGAGGGACAGCAGGGAGGGAGGGGGACACGTCTGGAGCTCAGCTCAGCTCTGAGTGTGTCTGAGCGATCCTGCCCTGTGATGTCACCGGTACCTGCCCGTAGAAACGCTGAATCCATTAGCTCTGACAGATTTATGGGATGAGCATGTGTTACCGGGATTATGAGCAGCAGTTACATTCATGGGGAGATTTTATGATTCACTGTATCCACTGGTGGAAAGCTCGACTTTTACACCAGAGCTGCCGGGGAGGGGAGCGCTGTGCCGGCAGGGCTGGGGCTGAGCTCGGTGGGAGCAGGGAGCAGGGATGGGGGGCTGGGCTGCGGGGCCTGCCGGGGGGCACTGGGGCGTGGGGCTGGTGGGGACAGAGCCAGCAAAGCTGGGGAGCCAGGGAGACAGGGACAGGGCCAGCGATGGGGAACAGGGTCAGGAATGGGGAGCAGGGTCAGGAGTGGGGAGCAGGGTCAGGAATGGGGAAAAGGATCAGGAGTGGGGAACAGGATCAGGAGTGGGGAGCAGGGTCAGGAATGGGGAAAAGGATCAGGATTGGGGAGCAGGGTCAGGAGTGGGGGCAGGGTCAGGAATGGGGAAAAGGATCAGGAGTGGGGAGCAGGGTCAGGAGTGGGGAGCAGGGTCAGGGTTGGGGAGTAGGATTAGGAATGGGGAAAAGGATCAGGATTGGGGAGCAGGGTCAGGATTGAGGAGTATGATTAGGAGTGGGGAGCAGGGTCAGGGTTGGGGAGCAGGGTCAGGATTGGGGAGCAGGGTCAAGGGTCAAGGTTCAGGGCTGATGGGGTTCAGGGCTGGCAGGGAGAGGAACTGTTGGGTTTCAGGCTGTTGCTGTTCAGGACTTACGGGGTTCAGGGCTGATGGGAAGCAGAACTTTTGGGGTTTGTGGCTGTTGAGGTTCAGAGCTGATGAGGTTCAGGACTGTTAGGGTTCAGGACTGTTGAGTGTTGAGGCTGTTAGTGTTCAGGGCTGTTGGTGTTCAGGGCTATTGGAGTTCAGTGCTGATGATGAGAACTCTTGGGGCTCAGGGCTGCTGGGGAGCAGAACTCTTGGGGCTCAGTGCTGATGGGGAGCAGAACTCTTGGGGCTCAGGGCTGACAGGGGAGAGAACTCTTGGGGCTCAGTGTTGCCGGGGAGCAGAACTCTTGGGGCTCGGTGCTGCCGGGGAGCAGAACTCTTGGGGCTCAGTGCTGATGGGGAGCAGAACTCTTGGGGCTCAGGGGTGCCGGGGAGCAGAACTCTTGGGGCTCAGGGCTGACAGGGAGAGAACTCTTGGGGCTCAGGGCTGATGATGAGAACTCTTGGGGCTCAGTGCTGCCGGGGAGCAGAACTCTTGGGGCTCAGGGCTGCCGGGGAGCAGAACTCCTGGGGCTCAGTGCTGCCGGGGAGCAGAACTCTTGGGGCTCAGTGCTGCCGGGGAGCAGAGCTCTTGGGGCTCAGGGCTGATGAGGAGCAGAACTCTTGGGGCTCAGGGCAGCTGGGGAGCAGAACTCTTGGGGCTCAGTGCTGATGGGGAGCAGAACTCTTGGGGCTCAGTGCTGCCGGGGAGCCGGCTCTGCCTCGCGGGGCTCAGCAGCGGGAGCGCATCCCGCAGCGCGGCCGGGGCGGGGGGGCCGCGGTGACGCTGCCGAGCCGCAGCCCAGCCCGGCCCTGCCCCGCCCGGGGGGCGCTCGGTTCCCCCGAGCCGCGGGGGCCGGGCCGGGCCGGGCGGGCGGGGACTCGCTGCGGATCCGGGACAGCGAGCGGCGGCCGCGTGATGAGGGAGCGGAGCGGCTGCTGCGGCTCGGGCCCCGCCATGGAGGGGCAGCCCGAGTACATGTCCGTGTGCCTCTTCGCAGAGGAGCCCTACCAGAAGCTGGCCATGGAGACGCTGGAGGAGCTCGACTGGTGCCTGGATCAGCTGGAGACCATCCAAACCTACCGCTCCGTCAGCGAGATGGCATCCAACAAGGTGAGCCCGCCCCGGGGTGCGGAGCGGGGATGCGGGACGGGGATGCGGAGAGGCGCGGGGCTCTGAGCCTGATCCCGACCCGTCCGCCTGTCTGTCCAGGGCTGTAGCGCAGAGTTGGTTGCGGTGAAGGGATGCGGGTTCCCCCGCGAGGATGCGTCCAGGGGGAGCTCGCGCGGGGGGCGAGGGGAGAGCGATCCGGGATTGGGGAACGCGATGCGGGATATGGTGGCGAGCGAGCCGGGATGGAGCGAGAGAGCGATCCGGGATTATTTGGGAAGCACGTTCCGGGATATCGTGGAGAGCGATCTGGGATGGAGCGGGGAGAGCGATCCGGGATTGTCTGGGGAGCACGTTCCGGGATATCGTGGAGAGCGATCTGGGATGGAGCGGGGAGAGCGATCCGGGATTGTTTGGGAAGCACGTTCCGGGATATCGTGGCGAGCGATCCGGGATTGTCTGGGGAGCGCGATCCGGGATTGTTTGGGGAGCACGTTCCGGGATATCGTGCAGAGCCCGATCGCTGCCGCAGGCTCATTTCCGGAAATTAAAGAGGTTTCAATTAGCGCCCGTCCCTTGGAGCCGATATGAGCAGGAACGCTGTGCAAACGCCCGCGTTTAGCAAATCATCACGCCAGAAGTTAATTAACTTCATTGCTGTCTGGCCGTAATAACGGCGAACTTTAAATGTCGTGGGTCGGGTGTTTCACGGCTGTTTTGGCTTTCGGTGACGTTTTAATTCGGTTTTAATGCGCTGGGCCGGCTCTGCTTGGCAGCGCACGGTGAGGGTGGGCAGGGGGATGGTGACAGGGAACCGGCTCCGAACTTCCCACAGCTCCAAAGGGCGCTTGTGCGCTGTTCTGCGCAGACAAAAAGCGCTGAAGTAAAGCAAGAAAAGCCCTTGTGTAAAGTCGGGGGAGCAGGAGGAGAGCAGAGTGCCGGGATGTCCTGACAGGCAGCAGAGAGCGAAACGCGAGCTGCGAGCGCCTGCGTGCAGCTTTTGGGAGCTGATGCTCCAGCTCGGCTCCCGCATCTCCCGGAGCCCGCCCGTCCCTGGCACAGCCCCGGGCACAGCCTGGCAGCTCCCAGCGCTCCTGCCCCTCAGGGATCGCCGACAGCGCTGCCAGTGCCCGCTGCAGTTGTCACAGTCACAAATCCCCAGCCCCGTGCCCGTCGCATCCAAGTCCTTGCTCAGTTGAGATGATCTTAAACCCACTTCTGCGCCACCCCCGTGTTGATGTTATTTTTTTTTCTGATTGGAAATGACTGCAATCAGAAATGATGAATCAGAAACTGAATTTATGGGAAAAAGTTGAGCAAAGAAATGCCGGGTTGTTTCACCTTCCTCTTCTGGTAGTGATTACCACGATGTGCAGGGGCAAAGGACGCAGTAAAAGTTTTACAGACCGAGCTTTCAAGAAAGAAATATTATTTTTTTCATTTGAGTTTGTGTCGAGGGAACCCTGGATGAAAGTTGAGAAGGGTTCAGGCTGCACATCCAGTGTGAACACGACGCCCTTAAGTTTGAGGTTACTTTTTTTTTTTCTTTTTTTTTTTCTTTTCTTTTCTGAATGACAAATCTGGCCTCGTGAAGGTGAAACTAAATTGCTTTTGTAGCACTTTAAACTTGAGATACTCGGGGTGCAGATGGCTTGCAGCTGGCTCGAGCAAAAGCTTCCTGAAACTTTGTTCTTTCATAACCCCTTTCTGAAATGTCTGCGCTTTTTTGGTCAACTTCCAGTTTCACAGTTTTCAGCTGTGAAAGAGAAGCATGAAATGGCCTCACACCTCGCTTGCCTTCGCTCTGGAGCTGTAAATATGGTCACAAATCACGGCACGGTTTGGGTTGGAAAGTTTGTTTTCAACGCCTGATGATTTTTTGGGGGGATTCGTGGCGTTTTGGGGGGGTTTGGTGGCAGGTGTTGAGCGCAGCGGTGCGGCAGTGCTGGGTCGCTCCCGCACCTTCAGGAGGAGGTGCAGCCTCCCTTCCCCGCTCCGAGCATCCCGTCCCAGCGCCAGCTCCGCTCCGGGGCATCTCCGTGTGTCGCCGGCAAATAGCGAAGCCGGCAGATGTTTTGAAAACAGGATGCATGGGCTGCGCATTATTAAAGAAAAAACGGAAAGAGAAACAGTCTAGATAGGAAGAAAGCAAATGGGCTCGGCATGCTCCCAAGCGCAGCAGCAGAATAAACACTGACCTATCTTCCTGACCTCCGCTCTCGCCAGTTCCTGGCCCCGCGCCACCCAAGCCAAACTACGTCATTTGAGCCTGATAGTAGGCATGGCACAGCTGTTGCAAGTGTGACTCGAATTTCCTGTCTCCTTCCTGACAGACGTAGTTTAGAAAATCCAGAGTTGCAACAACAGCGCCGAGAGAGGCAGAGAGGGAGGCTCTCGGCATCCGTGCGCGCAGGGGCAAGAAAAAAAAAACCCCAAAAAAATAAAAACAGGAGGCAGCGGAGGGGGAAGAGCCATGCGGGACGGCAGCCGGGCTGTGAGCTGATGGGGTTCGGCAGGCAGCGATTAAAACATGTGCGTATTGCTCGTTGAGCCGGGAGTTCGCGGCAGGAGCTGCGGGGTGAGCGGGGCTGTGGCGGCCGCGGAGCCGCGGGACGCGCAGTGCCGCCCGCAGGAACGCCGAGCCGGTTCTGCTCCCCCTGACGCCGGCACTTCCAGCCTAAGCAGCCCGGGCTCTCTGCAGAACTAACCGTGCACAGCGCTCCTGGCTTTCTAGTGTAGAGAAAAAAAGCAATAACCTGCCCCAGTACCTGTTTGCAGCTGCCGTGAAGGGAGTTTATTTTCCTAACACTGGATTTCCTAACATCTTTTGCTGGGAGCTGATAGGGCCCTGCAGCTTTGCACTCAGACAAAATAACCTGGAAGGAGCTCTGCAGGCACTCGGTGCTGCCTGAGAGACCCAACCACACTTATTTACATTATTGTTATGTATATACTCTATTTTTCCTGCTTTTATCACCCTGTCCAGCTTCCAGCTCAGACAGCTGCTGTGTCAGAGGATCTGTGACTCAGTGATGATAAAGAAGGGGATATTTTCTGTCTTGGCATTAGGCAGCTGTCCTCTGCCTCACTTTGCTGCAGATGGGACTGCTCTAGTCCCTAATTTGGGATCTGGGGCAGGATGTGCTCAGTGCATCCCCTGGATTTTTTGAAGGAGCAGGTCTTTTTCCCAGCTGAAATGCTGGCCTTGCCAGCTCCAGGTTTTTATGGGGCCATCACATCATAAAATGCGGGGTGGAGAGCAGGGATTGTTCCTGCAGGGCTGCCGTGTGGGATGCAGCCCAAACACAGATCCCTGCACGGACCTGAGCAGCACCTCTGCCTCTCCTGAAATCACACCAGGCTAATTCAGAGTTTGCTGCAGCCCATCGGGTCCAGAGAGCAGAATTTGTGGTCTCTGGGGATATCCAAAGTTTAAATAGACACAGTGTGAGTGGCGTCCTCTCATGACTTTGCAAACTCGCTTGTGTCTACCCAAACTGTTACTTGCAGGACTCTTCCTTTGCAAATGCTTGAAGTCTGTCCTTGCAGCTCTCGGAGATGTTTCTGTTATTCCGAGTGCTGGGTAACTCCAGCCTCGTCCCGCTAGCGGCCCGGCACAGCAGCACAGCTGCTCCTGAGCCGCAGGATGAGCACGGCCGCTCTCATTCCGCCTGCATTTCAAAGGGCATTTCGGTCAGAACAGCGGAGCGAGGCCGCACCTCGCTTCGGCTGGATAAACATCTGGCCACCAATATAAACTGCGCCGGAGGTCGCGGCCGAGTGCCAGCGGTGGATGTGCCGGGCTGCACAAGGTCCCTTCCCCCAGCCCGGCAGCCCCCAGCCCTGTCCCCCCTTTTCCTACGTGATGTTTCCCTTAAGCGGTGCCGAGCTGTTTAGTCTTCCCCCGGCTTTGCGCTGGGACTTCCTTTGTTTAATCTCCGCACAAAGCCGGGTTTGTTGGCTGCGGCAGGCGGCGGAACAAAGGCACTTCCACGTCTGCCGTTCCTGCGGGCGGGATGAATCACCGAGCGCGCCCGGTGCGGGCATTCCCGCACAGCCCCGCGCTCCCCGCGCAGCTTTGACGTCGCGCTTTAACCCTTCGCTCCCCGCCGCGCAGCCGCCGCTGCCGAGCGGGACCCCGCGCTGTCGGCATGCTGCAGGAGGTAGGAGCTGGTTTTGGGGGTGTTGCTCCTCGGCCTGAAGGTTTTTTTGGAGGGTTTTGGGGATGTCCTTGCGCTAGAGGACAGGGCGCCGCGTTGCTCCGGCGCGGCGGGTTCGCAGGAGGGGCGAGCAGGAGCTCCCAGGGAACAGCTCTGCGGGCTGGCTCTGGGCCAGGCTGGCACCCCTCGGGGTTCGGGGGGCTCGGTCCCGCTCAGCTCCTGTGTATCAGCCTCACCAGCATCAGAAATGCACTTTGGGCTGGCTTCTCTGTCCTCCTCCCCTGCTTATTGCCCTCTAAAGGAAATCACTCTGGGGGTGTCAAACATGCCCTAAAAGCAGGGTGGAATAATGGGGCCATGCTTATTTCTAATGTGATATTTTGTCCTTGTGAGCCCTCCGGGCTGTTTGTCCAGATATCTCGGTTAAACTGCTTCAGACGTTTAAAAAATTGGAATATTGGAAAGCTGCAGCATTGGCTGTGGGATGTGTGGGGACAGGATTAGGAGACAGTGTCACCTTCCTGGAGCGAAGGGATTTGGAGTGCTGGATGCTTTCCCATCCTCTGGGATGCTGTGGGAAAAGCCCATCCGAGGGGGATCCCTTGGCCACTGCTGGTGCAGAGATCAAGGTCTTGGAGGTGGAATTTTGGTTCAAATCCTCCCCAGGAGCATTTTGGGGAATGTAACCCATCCTGGTGCCCAGGACCTTCTGGTGTGTCCTTTAACCAATTTGGTTTTCCTGGGATGTGATGGGGTTTTAAAAGTTCTGCATTCTCAGACTTTTACGTTATAACACGTCAGGGTGGGGCTTAAATAAATAATAGCTCAAAGGCAGGTTCAAAATGAATCACGAGCTGAGGGCAGCACTGGAGAGTGACTAAATGTGGGGAGCAGGGCCCTGTGTGGAGTGATGGTGACATCCCAGAGGAGCAGCATCACTTGGGATGAAGGAGCTGAGAAGGATTTCAGGGCAGTCCCAACCCTCATCCTGCTTCGGAGTGATTTTGTGGACAGCCTGACTCCAAACTCCTCATCCTTTCCCCCAGCTGTGTTCCACAGGGCTGATCCAAATATTTGCATGTAGTGAAATGAATTGAAAGAGGTTGAGTTATCAGAGGCAGGAGAAGTTGTGGGATGGTTTGGGCTGGAGATTCACCCTCAGAGCTCTGAAAGGAGAGATTGCCCCGATTAAAGCCTGGCTTAAAGCAAACAAACCAGACCTTGCTGCTGGTTTAGCACAGCGGGGCCAACAGCAGCAAAAGGATTCTGAGGAGCATTTGCCTATCTCTGTGTGAGAAGGAGTTTTCATTTAATTTTATCTCCATTAATTAGTGCCTTCTGTATGGGTTTGATGCTTGCATTAGGCTCATTTTCATTTTGGCAGGACCAGCTGCCACGTTTTTGGGGGGATGCTGAGCCACACCAACTCCTTCCCTGGGTTTTCACTGCCCTCTTCCCAGGTCTCCCTCTTTATCCCGTGTTTGCTGAAGAAAACAAACTTCTGTTGATTCAAAGTTGCCAGAATCTATTTTTTTTTTTCCAACACGGGCATCTTAGAAAAGTCTTCTGAGGGCACAAAGTAATTTGAATTTTCCAAAGCCTGTTCTCCTACTCAGGTAAAACCCCAGCTGAATTTGCCTAAATGATGACTTCAGAGCTTGATTCAAATTAAAATTAAATTTAAATTGCTGCTTGGTCCAATTTCCAAAACCCCGTGTTTAATTGCATCGCTCTCTGGCTACAGGAGCGTTCCTGGTTACTTTGGGGGCGTTTTTCCTGATTGTGGACATCACCCAGCCCCATTCCCAGCACCTCCTGGCTGCCCAGAGCAGCAGGGATGGCTCTGTGAGCTCGGGGGAGGCTCTGTGCTCTGTGGCTCTCCTGACACATCGCTGCTTCCTCTGGCTGAGGTTTGCAGGGGTGTGACTGACACAAGATTTGGGCTGAGATGTGCAGCTGCTGCAGCACTCTCTGCTCTCAGGCCACAGATGCTGGCAGGGCTTTCTTCCCTCGGGCTCGTGGCAGCAGTGAGCTGGAGGTTTGCATTTCGTGCTGCTGGGTCTCAGCATCTCACCTTCCCCAGTCTCCTTTGGCTCTCAACACATCCAGCTGGTAGAATTCTAAAAGTGGCATTGCAGAGCCAGTGGTTTGGGCAGTTTCTGCTTTTATTTACTCACCTCTCCCCAGAGGGAGGAATAAAAGCAGTGCTGGGATGAGGGATTGGTGTGGATGCTGAGCATGCTGCTCTGGGGAAGGTGGGACTGATCTGGGGAGTTATCCCTGGCCTGGGATGTGCCTTTTGTGTGGTTCTTCCTCCCAGCAGAGCCATTTGTGTTATAAAATGCACCTTTCAGTGAGAGAAAGAGGAAATCCACACAAAACCCAACCAGATGAGCTGCAGACTCCAGATGCAGCTGCCAAAAGAATGGGGCAGGGGAGATCTGTTCTGGATATTGGATGGTGCAGAAACCAACCTGAGCTTCCTCAGAAGCTTCAGACCAGGCCAAACCTCCTGCTGGGGTTTTTCCACCCAAGGAGACCAACAATGTGTCCTTTGTCCCATCACACAGCCAGGAAAACTGTCCAAGGCCAGGCTGGACAGGGCTTGGGGCAGCCTGGGATGCTGGAAGGGGTGGAAGGAGATTTTCAAGGTCCCTTGCAGCCCAAACCAGTGTGGGCTCCTCTGAAAGCTTAAACTCAGCCAGTCCTGGTATTTCACATCAATCCAGACAGATGGAAACACAGCCCAAGGGTGTGGGCAGTGGTGCTGGATACTGGGATTGGGATCCATGGATTGGGATCCAAGGACTGGGATCCAGGGGCAGTGGTGCTGGATACTGGGATTGGGATCCATGGATTGGGATCCAGGGGCAGTGGTGTTGGATACTGGGATTGGGATCCAAGGACTGGGATCCAGGGGCAGTGGTGCTGGATACTCCGGGATTGGGTTCCAGGGATTGGGATCCATGGATTGGGATCCATAGTCAGTGGTGTTGGACACTCCAGGATTAGGATTCAAGGATTTGGATCCATGGTCAGTGGTGTTGGACACTCTGGGATTGGAATGCAAGAATTGGGATCCAGGGGCAGTGGTGTTGGAATATTGAGGCAGGGACCCAAGGGCAGTGGTGTTGGACACTCTGGGATTGGGACACTCCAGGATTGGGATCCATGGGCAATGGTGTTGGACACTCCAGGATTGAGATCCAGGAATTTGGATCCATAGGCAGTGGTGTTGGACACTCGATGACTGGAATCTAAGGATTGCGATCCAAGGATTAGGATCCATGGGCAGTGGTGTTGGACACCCCAGGACTGGGACACTCCAGGATTGGGATCCATGGATTGGGATCCATAGTCGGTGGTGTTGGACACTCTAGGACTGGGATCCATGATCAGTGGTGTTGGACACCTCAGAACTGAGGTCCATGGACTGGGATTCAAGGATTGGGATCCATGGGCAGTGGTGTTGGGCACTCCAGGACTGGATCCATGGGCATTGGTTTTGGACACCCCAGGATTGGGATCCATGGGCAGAAGTTCTGGACGTCCCAGGACTGGGATCCATGTGCATTGGTTTTGGACACTCTGGGATTGGAATGCAAGGACTAGGATCCATGGTCAGTGGTTTTGGACGCACCAGGATTAGGATCCATGGTCAGTAGTGTTTGACACCCCAGGACTGGGATCCGCAGTCGGTGGTGTTGGATACACCAGGATTGGGATCCGCAGTCGGTGGTGTTGGATACACCAGGCCTGGGATCCATAGTCAGTGGTGTTGGATACACCAGGATTAGGATCCGCAGTCGGTGGTGTTGGATACACCAGGCCTGGGATCCACAGTCGGTGGTGTTGGATACACCAGGCCTGGGATCCACAGTCGGTGGTGTTGGATACACCAGGCCTGGGATCCACAGTCGGTGGTGTTGGATACACCAGGCCTGGACCCGCAGTCGGTGGTGTTGGATACACCAGGACTGGGACCTGCAGTCGGTGGTGTTGGATACACCAGGATTGGGATCCGCAGTCGGTGGTGTTGGATACACCAGGATTGGGACCCGCAGTCGGTGGTGTTGGATACACCAGGATTGGGATCCACAGTCGGTGGTGTTGGATACACCAGGCCTGGATCTGCAGTCGGTGGTGTTGGATACACCAGGGTTAGGACCCACAGTCGGTGGTGTTGGATACACCAGGATTAGGACCCACAGTCGGTGGTGTTGGATACACCAGGATTGGGACCCGCAGTCGGTGGTGTTGGATACACCAGGATTAGGATCCACAGTCGGTGGTGTTGGATACACCAGGATTAGGATCCACAGTCGGTGGTGTTGGATACACCAGGGTTAGGACCGCAGTCGGTGGTTTTGGCACCCCAGGACTGGACCCACAGTCGGTGGTGTTGGATACACCAGGATTGGGATCCGCAGTCGGTGGTGTTGGCACCCCAGGACTGGACCCACAGTCGGTGGTTTGGCCCCCCAGCCCAGCCCAGGAGCGGCTCTGCCCCCGGGGCGCTCGGGGCTCTCCCGGTGCCGGCCCCGCCGGGCTCGGGGCGTTCAGACCCGAGCCCTGCCCCGCGGCCCAGGGGGACTCTCCCCGCTCAGCGCTGAGTAACACCCGGAATTTCGGGAGCGGAGCAGCACCAACGAGCCCCGGCGCTTTCCTCGGGCAGGCTCCTGAGCGGAGCTTTTCCTTTCCGGCATTCGCAGCAATTTGCATATTTCGAGTCTCATTTGGCTGGAAATGAGCTGGAAATGCCCCAGTGCTGCGAACACTCAGCTCCGGCTTCCAGCGCATCACTTTTTTAAAGCCCCGTGTTGCGTAAATCCCGTCCCACCCAAGGGAGGTTCTGCTGCTCTCAGAAATGCTAAACTTCACGGGGGGAGGAGGAAAAAATCTGAATATTGTTCTGTCTACATCAGATAGATGTTCTTGCTTTCATGAGCAGCCACATGCTGATTTATGGCAACCTGCTATTTATTTATCAACATTTACATTGTGGATTTCTAAATTATTCTAATAACATCAGGCCAACAAGTTGGTCATGATGTTGCTCCTTTAAAGTTTTCCTTTGAACATCTCTATAAATCAAGGCTGCTTTGATGTGAAATTGGAGATTTCATAAGCCTGTGTTTACTTTTGGGTTTCCAAAATCAGCTGAAGGGAAAACAAAAAAAAACCCCAAAAAACAAATAGTGTTTTGTATCTCATTAGAAAGAGTTTCTAGCGCATTAAACGTGATATTGTTTTAGGAAATAAGAACTAGAAAGAGCTGCAAAAGAAATTTGATTTTTTTTTAATGACTGATAGTTGACTGCAACCATTCCACTTTTCCCTAGGCACTGAAATATGGCTGAAAACTTTCTCCTTTAGTGCTGTTTAGTGTGAAACAGGCTCGTGGTTTGGTTTTTTTTTGTTTTGTTTTTATCTTTTTTATTTAAGCACTAAGTGCACCTCCCATGATTCACCATGGAGTTCCTAGGAAGGAAAATCGATGGGAATTATGAAGTAACAAGGACAGCTGCAAATTTGTTTGCCACGGTCCTTTCTGTAAGTGATGTAAGAGCAGGAAAACACAGATAAGCGAGGTTACTGCTGCTCCAAATGCAGGAATTTTAACTCTTGACTTCCTGACTTTCGAAGAAATGCTGCACAATTCCAAAATCCAGGAGTTTGGTTCGGTGCAGGGCAGGAATGAGAGGGTTGGGAGTAACAAATATTCCTTCAGTGGGGTGACATTAATCCATTAATCCCATTTTTTTTTTTTTTTTAACCTGGAGCAGAGTGTCGCATCCATCCCAGACAATCGCTGGGATGAGTAATTTCCCTGCTGTGTGTAAATCATTTCCGACGGGACTCGGGCAGGTGAGGGGTGGCTCTTCCCAGCTCCCAGAAAAAAAAAAAAAAAAAAAAAGCTGCTCCATGCAGTCCCACCAAGGTTTCATTGCGCCTCTGGACCTGCACTAATTACCCCGCTAATTAAGCGAGAAGGATTCAGCCCAGAGTAACCCCGGCCCCACGAATCCTTTTGTTCTGGGGATTTCGAGGAGAGCCGGGATGGGAGCTGTGCGTCAGAAGGGTGGGTGGGGAGCAGGGTTTACAAACACGGAGATGAGCAGCGAGATTCCTGCATCAAAGCGCGGGGCAGGATCCCCGAGCAGCCTCCCGGGCACCCCAGCTGCGCTTTCATCTCGGCATCAGCCGGGCTGGTTTCTGAGCTGCCTCTTTGCATAAGGGCTCCTGGCCTCGGGGAAGCCCAGCTGGGCTTCGGAGGGTTCCCAGCAGGTCCCTGGTGCGCCGGGAGCATCTCCCCAAACCCCAGGGGGAGCGGGGATGACAGCAGGGTTCATCCCTGGGGGCAGGGGGAGCTGGAAGGGCCAAGGGCTGGGGGTGCTTCTTGCTGGCCCTCCAGAGCTGTTCTTTCCATAAAGAGCCACAAAACTGGGAATTTCCACACTAAGTCATCATCCCAATCCGCACTGGGGTCGTATCGTGGAATCCCGGAGTGGTTTGGGATGGGAGGGATCTTAAAGCCCATCTCATCCCACACCCCAGCTGCTCCAGCCCCAGGCTCCAGCCTGGCCTTGGGCACTGCCAAGGAGGGATCCAGGGGCAGCCAATTCTCTGGGAATTCCATCCCAGCCTTCCCCTGGGAACGATTCCTGCCCTCTGGGAATCCACTCCCTGTGCCCTGTCCCTCCATCCCTTGTCCCCAGCCCCTCTCCAACTCTCCTGGAGCCCCTCTAAGCCCTGCAAGGTCATGGTAAGGTCACCCTGCACCCCCCAACACGGTTGGGCTCCCAAATCTGTCAAATCTGATCATAAATTAGGCCAAATTTTCTTCTTTTACATAAAAATGAAGCACATTAGGTTAGGATGGGGTGACAGAGCTGCCCTTGGTGCCACCCCACCACCCTCCCAGGGCGCCTCACCGAGGATTTCCATGTCTGGAACCACAGCTCCTTTGGAAAAGGCACGGGGATCTTTATTAATTACGAAAATTAATGAAAACAACAGCGCGGGCCGCAAATGGGCATTACCGTAATTACCCGCGTGGCTGGCGGGCGGTACCGTAATTGCGGGCGGCGCTCTCCAAAGCGCCGATCCCGGCGTTTGCTCCAGTTGGAATTTTCTCCTCGCTCCCCGCAATCTGTTTGTTTTCCCCGTCGCTGTCGCACGGATTTAAGGTCGCGATTGCTACAGGGGAGTTCCATTGATCCCCGCAGGGCAGCACTGCCTGCTCGCTCCCTGCAGAGCGATGCCCCGGAGCATCCTGACATCAAGGAAGAATCCCAAAAACCCGCCACGGGCGCTGCAACACCCGGGATGCCTCGGTGTTTTTTGAAAGGGGGGTGTGTGATAGAGTAAATCCTGCTTAGCTTGGTGCCAGCATCCCTGGGATGACAAATCCCAATAAACTTCGCAAATCCTGTGGGAATTCCCACAGCTCCGGGAAGCTCAGCTGGGTTTGAGCCCCGCAGTCCTTTTGGCAGCGCTGGGATTCTGCTGCCCGTGTTTATAAAAAGCTGCTGGTTAAAGAGCTGGAAAAATGAGGGAGATTAAGGCTGTGGGGGGCCCGAGGATTTTTCCCTGCTGCAGATGCCCGGGGTGACCTTGTGGTGGCCACTGAACTGCTCCGTGCCTACGGAAAGCAGCGGCCGCCCTTTGTGCTTTGTGAGGCCACTTGGGAGGCAAAAACGTTTTTATCAGCTGTTTGTCCAGCCCGTAGATCTGAAAGGGAGCATTGTAAGGAAACCCCTGGTTGGAAGTGGCTGGTGTGATGATGTGCTGGTGTTTAAAGGGCGGCTGCAGGGAGGTGCTGCAGCGCGGCTGGGAGCGCTCGCTGTGCTGGCTGCGGCACGGGCGGCGTGAGGGGACCCGGGTCAGGGCTCCCCTCCCCTGCCGCAGCTCCAGCCCTGATCCCGCTCCGGGGTTTTTCCTTGCCGTGTTCAAAAGGGGTTTTGTCCCTCGTGCTTGGCAGGAGAGCCTGTGGGGCAAAATCCGTGGCGCAGCGCTGTGGGATGTGTTCCTGGGCAGCCAGAATCCTTCACATCCCGATCCTGTGTGTGTCCCATGGGGTGCCAACCTTCACATCCCGATCCTGTCTGTGTGCCATGGGGTGCCACCTTCACATCCCAATCCTGTGTCCCATGGGGTGCCAACCTTCACATCCCAATCCTGTGTGTGTGCCATGGGGTGCCACCTTCACATCCCAATCCTGTGTGTGTGCCATGGGGTGCCAACCTTCACATCCCGATCCTGTGTGTGTCCTGTGGGGTGCCAACCTTCACATCCCAATCCTGTGTGTGTGCCATGGGGTGCCACCTTCACATCCCAATCCTGTGTCCCATGGGGTGCCAACCTTCACATCCCAATCCTGTCTGTGTCCCATGGGGTGCCACCTTCACATCCCAATCCTGTGTGTGTGCCATGGGGTGCCCACCTTCACATCCCAATCCTGTCTGTGTCCCATGGGGTGCCACCTTCACATCCCAATCCTGTCTGTGTCCCATGGGGTGCCACCTTCACATCCCAATCCTCTGTGTGTCCCATGGGGTGCCAACCTTCCCATCCCAATCCTGTGTCCCAAGGGGTGCCACCTTCACATCCCAATCCTGTGTCCCAAGGGGTGCCAACCTTCACATCCCAATCCTGTGTGCCATGGGGTGCCAACCTTCACATCCCAATCCTTCCTCTGTGTCCCATGGGGTGCCAACCTTCACATCCCAATCCTGTGTCCCAAGGGGTGCCAACCTTCACATCCCAATCCTGTGTCCCATGGGGTGCCAACCTTCACATCCCAATCCTGTCTGTGTCCCATGGGGTGCCAACCTTCACATCCCAATCCTGTGTGTGTGCCATGGGGTGCCACCTTCACATCCCAATCCTGTGTGTGTGCCATGGGGTGCCACCTTCACATCCCAATCCTGTGTGTGTGCCATGGGGTGCCAACCTTCCCATCCCAATCCTGTGTCCCAAGGGGTGCCACCTTCACATCCCAATCCTGTGTGTGTCCCATGGGGTGCCAACCTTCACATCCCAATCCTGTCTGTGTCCCATGGGGTGCCACCTTCACATCCCAATCCTGTCTGTGTCCCATGGGACAGGATTTAAGCTGCTTGATTTAGGTCTCACCGTGTGATGGTGAGAATGGGACTGGCTGGGATATTGGGAAGGGATTCCTGGCTGGGAGGGTGAGGAGGGGCTGGGATGGAATTCCCAGAGCAGCTGTGGCTGTTCCTGGATCCCTGGCAGCGCCCAAGGCCAGGCTGGAGCAGCCTGGGACAGTGGGGAGGGATGGGATGGGATTTGGGATTTAGGATTTAGGGTTCTTCCCAGCCCAAGCCGTTCCAGGATTGCCAGTTTCTGGCAGCTGCTGCGGGAGGGGACAGCAGGGACAGCAGGGATGGGGGCGGCATTGTCCCAGCAGCTCACACCCCACCTTTGGGCTGCCCAGGTGAAAGGGAGGTGCCATCGGCGTCCCACCTCCGCTCGTGCCCGGTTTTGGGCTGCGGCCCCGCACGCGGGGCAGCCTCGTGCGGCATCCCAGGGACGGCGTTTCACAGCAAGGATGGCCCTTTTATTCGGGAATCCTGGCCCCGCCGAGCCGCGCTCCCGGCGCGGCACCAAGGGCGTCCTGAGCAGCGGGAGGCTGCACCTCCCGGATCCCGTGCACAAAGGGATCTTCTGTGGAGTCCGTGTCAAGGACAGCTCCAGCTCCCTCATGAAGGGATTGCTCGGAACAAAACCCGCAGAACTGATTAAATATTGAAATTTGGATCACACGGAATGGTTGGGTTTGGGAATGACCTTAAAGCTCTTCCCGTTCCACCCTCTGCCTTGGGCAGGGACATTACAGAATTTACATTACATTCTAAGAATGAACGCACAAATTTATGAATTGCAGTTACAGATTTAAGGTGATTATTTCTTTTATGTCTTGTCTGAAGGATATTCCAGTTTGTAAAGGGTAATTTTGCTGGTTGCTGCGTTTTGCCCTTTACCACAGACTGATCACACTGAAAATGTGACAAACGCTTTTAAAAATCCAGCTGGGAATATTGTGAAAGGAATAGGATTAAAGCAAGGCAGGAACGGAGAGGAGGCTGCTGCCTGCTTTCCCCCCTTATTTAAATATTCCCGGAGCTTCCTCCATTTTAATTTTCCCATGAAACATGGCTGTGTTAGCGGAGCTGACAACACCAGCATCATCATTTCCCCGGCTGGGCTCAGCTCCCGCGGCGTGGGGACCCCCTTGAGGAGCCGGGCGAGCGGCACCATCCCAAATTCCCGCATTCCCCAGCGCTCCCGGGCACGCGGCTGGATCCGTTCCCGTCCCTTTGTGCCTGCCCGGGTCTCGCCCCTCGCTCCCGCACCCACCCCCGGGCAGGATGCGCCGCCAGCCTTGCCTTAGGCTGGGCTTAGCGGCTGCCGGGGTCTCCGCCGCGGATGAACGCTGAATTTTGGGGATCGGGAAAGGCTCCTCCGCCGGCGGAGCGGCGATTTCTCCCGGAGGATTTGTGCTGGCTCGCCAGGAGCTTTCCAAAATGCCTGAAGCCAATTATTTGTTATCGGTGTCTTGGGGTTACATTAAGGTGGGTTTAATTCCTGCGGGATTATTAATTATCGAATTATTAATGGCTGCGTGCTTTTTTTTTTTTTTTTTTTTTGGTGCTGTGTTGCTCGGAGAAAGCCTCTGTGAGGAAAAGATGCTTTAAAAATGCGGATTTCTGTGTGTTTTGGCTGATCATGTGTGTAGTGTGCATGCAGAATCCATGGATGTCATTTTTTTGGGGGAGGAATTCAGCGTTGCAGGATAAAATGATTCAGCAGTGAAAATGTTGGATTATAAAATCAGCAGGATCACAGCATGGATATCGAAGGGAATAATGCCTGAATCCCACATTTTGCTGTATGATCTTCAGATTTAGGGCGTATTTCTCCTCTGGACATGCAGTCGTCTGTTTATTTAATACAAAATGGAGCAAATTTAGAACACCCAGAACAAAAGAAGGTTTAGGGATGGGAAATCTCAACCTGAGATAAAAATCTGAGCTTTCAGTGAGATTTATCTGAGCCGTTCTCTCCTCGTTTGTGGCAGTAACAATTAATGAGCATCCTTAGAGGAAATCAATTCCGTGGGCTGAAAAGAAATACCCAGTCATGGTGATGCCGAGCGGGATGGAAATGGAACCATCTGTTCGCCCGGCTCCATCCCAGATATCCCAGGAATTCTGCGTGCTGGGGGAGCCTCCCGTGCCGGGGCTGTGCGGATTTGGGCCGGGATCCCATAAAAATGCCATTTTCCTGTGCTCTCCCCCCCGCAGTTCAAGAGGATGCTGAACCGGGAGCTCACCCACCTGTCCGAGATGAGCCGCTCCGGCAACCAAGTGTCCGAGTACATTTCCAACACTTTCCTGGGTAAGGAATGAACCCCGAGGGGGCTTTTTTGGCTCGGGGAAGGGTTAAGGGCAGCCTGATCGCCCCCATTCACAGCTCCTCTCTTGGGGGTTTTCACTTTGGAATGGCTGCGGGTTTGGGTGAGTGTATCCACAGAGGAATTCCTGCCCCGGGATGGTTCAGGGATGATTCCGTGGGATGGTGCTGGGAGGATTCCGTGGGATGGTTCTGGGAGGATTCCATGTGTGGCTGCCTTATGCAGTGCTGGGTTTTTGTGGTGACCTTACCGAAAGGACAAAGTCACCCCGAGCCAGCTGCAGCCACTGCCTCCTTCCCTTCAGACATGGGGTCCAGACTAAATCACCCCCAAGATTTTATCCATTACTTTGTGGGAATCTGCTCATTTGGCAGCAGAAGTCACTTTAAAAAATTTTTTAAAAAAAAAAGGAATATTTTGCATTTCATTCATTCTGTAGGAGCTCACAGCTCCACGGACTGAATGAATCCTCTGTGTCAACGTTTGTTAGGAGAAACAGGATTTTCTCAGGAAGCAGCTTCAGGATTTGTGACCATTTGCATCTGAAATGAGGAGCCTCATATTTCTAGACATCCCTGAACCCAGCATCTCCACAGGCTGAGAGTCTGTGGGTGCCCTGAGGCTGGAATGGCCCCAATGCATTCTCTGTGTGACACACAATTATTCCCATTAAGGATTTTAAAGTGATCCCAATATCCAGCTGCAGCTGGAGCTTCTGCCTGCATTTAGGACACCCCACAGCATTAATAATCCGTGGAAGTTTGGAGCTGCATTGATTTTACTGCTCTGCTGAATGCAGGGCATGGATTCAGGCAGGATGGGGATGCACAGAGGGGCAAATCCAGGGATTTGGCTGCTGCTCACACCTGAGTGTGGAGCAGGAATTGCCAAAACTAAACCCCACCAACACTCAGGTTATCAGAGCCTGGATCCCAGCAGGGGCTGATGAGCCAGAGCTGCTGCTTGGGGTTGTTCTATTCATGGGATTCCAGACTGGTTTGGGTTGGGAGGGACCACAAGGATCGTTTAGTGCCACCCCTGCCATGGCAGGGACACCTCCCACTGTCCCAGGTTGTCCAGCCTGGCCTTGGACAATTCCAGGGATCCAGGGGCAGCCACAGCTGCTCTGGGAATTCCTGCCCAGTATCCCACCCATCCCTGCCCTCTGGGAATCCATTCCCTGTGTCCTGTCCCCCCATCCCTTGTCCCCAGCCCCTCTCCAGCTCTCCTGGATCCCTCCAGGCCCTGCCAGGGGCTCTGAGCTCTGCCTGGATCCTTCTCCTCTCTCCCAGCCTGGCTCCAGAGGGGCTCCAGCCCTGCAGCAGCTCCCTGGATTCCTCTGGACTCTCTCCAGCAGCTCCATGTGTGAATTCCTGCTATTCCCATGCTCAGGCTGCTCCCTTCCCCTGGCAGGGCTGGACAATGCTCAGTTCATCCTCTCTGTGATGCCACTCAGGGCCTGGCACTGAGAGGAGCAGGCTCTCCAGATTGGGCCAGATTGCAGCCTGATTGCTCATCTTAAAAAAAAAAAAAATTAGGCAAAAAGCTTTTAAAAGGATCATCAGTTGTTTCAGGAAGTCGTGCTGGTACGGGTTTTATGAATTAGTTTTTTCCTCTCTAAAATTCAATTAAATTAAATGAACGCCCGAAATAACAGGAGTCTGCAAGTGAGGAGGTTGAGCAAACAAACAAAAAGAAATATGTGGGCTGGACACTCACTCATTTATCTCCAAAGCTGGGGATAATTCAGAGATATTAAACCCAGATCATGTGACTTCATTCAGCCTTTTGATGTTATCAGGGCAAGGAGGGACAGGACACAGGGAGTGGCTCCCCAGTGCCCCAGGGCAGGGATGGATGGGATGTTGGGAAAGAATTCCTGGCTGTGAAGGTCACAGGTGCCCAGCACCCCTGGCAGTGCCCAAGGCCAGGCTGGAGCACCCTGGGACAGTGCAAGGGCTCCAGGGGATGGAGCCAGACCATCTTTAATTTGATTTATCCTGTCATTCCATGCTGGAAGCAGCTGGGAAGGCTCCAGGAGGGTCCAGCCCTGCCCTGCCAGCGTGGGAAGGTCAGAGATGAGCAGCAGTGCTTTCAGGGCAGCCCAGAGGGACAATCCTGCTCCTCCCAAGGGCTGCCACCCCCCTGGGGACACAAACCAGGGATTTCTGCCCACAGAGGCCATTTGATGCTGCCTTAGTCACTGCTAAGGAGATTATGGAGAGGAAAGTCCTTCAGTGGTTCAGCAGAGTGCAGGGGACACCCCTGATGTCAGCCAGCTCTGCTGTGGGTGGTGACTCCTGTCCTAATTGGGATTTCTCAGGGGTTTAATTAAAACTAACTCCTGCCTGGAAGCCTCATCCCTCTGGAGGTGCTCAAGGTGTGGTAAAATCCACGAAAAATGGTTTTGGATGGAAGTAATGAGCCACTGGATCTGTGCCTTGATCAATCAGCTGTAGGGCAGTAAATGACAGCTGGTTTTAAGAATTGTTTATTTACTAAACACATCTCCCCAGCCAAGTTTGGGCCCTCTTCATGTGCACTGAAACTCTGATTGTCCCTGAGAGTGGCAGGGGGAATTTGGAGCTGTGCTTTGGATTTTTGGATATTTGCAAAGGAAAAATCTTTAATTAATCAGTGACACCCCTTTGTTATTGCTTTAAGAGCAGGGGTATTGATCCCAAAAAGTGAAAATAGATGTGGTTTTACTTTATTCAGGAAAAAAAGTGTTGTTTGAACATATCTTTATTTTCCTGAAAATAGGGAATAAAATTAACTGAGAAGAACCTTCCAGGCATGGAAAATCACAGAACCACTGAGGTTGGACATGATGGGGTCCAACCATTGCCAGCACTAATCCCTGTCCCCAAGTGCCACATGCAGAGAGACATTCCTGATGTCCAGTGTCCCCAAACCACACAGTGGCTGCAGGAGAGCAACCAGAGCTTTTGCAACTTGTTGTTTTTGGGTTTTTTTTTTAAATTTTTTGATTTCAAAATGAGAAGATCCCCTGGGTTTGAAGTGGGGAGCAGAGGCAGCAGCTCGAGGGGTGATTCTGGGGTATGTGCTGGGAGCTCCTGTTGTGCTGACTCATGTCCCCCCCTTGCTCTGTTGCAGACAAGCAGAACGATGTGGAGATTCCTTCCCCCACCCAGAAGGACAGGGAGAAGAAGAAAAAACAGCAGCTCATGACCCAGATCAGTGGGGTGAAGAAATTGATGCACAGCTCGAGCTTAAACAACACCAGCATCTCACGGTTTGGGGTGAAGACAGAAAAGGAAGATCACCTGGCCAAGGTGGGAGAGATTCCTGCTCCTCTGGGGGAGCTGGGAGTGGAGTTAGTGCCCCTGGAATGATGTGGCCATAGAAATGCTGTAATTAATGGTAGCCTTAGTGTATTTTACATTTAAAAATATGTGAAAATAGCCCTAAAATAAAAAGAAGAAAGAGGTGATGAAGGCTGAGGAGAGCAGTGATGAAACACAAAGTCAGCCCCTCCCTCACAGTTACTCCGTGTTCATTAATCTCACATTCAGCACTTACATAATTGCAATCACCATTAAATTTGCATGTTTGTGAATTACCTGGAAAACCAATTCAAACCTTTCTGCCTTTGTGCTCTCCCAAAGGAACTGGAAGACCTCAACAAGTGGGGCCTCAACATCTTCAACGTGGCCAGGTACTCTCACAACCGGCCGCTGACCTGCATCATGTACGCCATATTCCAGGTGTGTGCGTGTGCTCTGGGCTGCAGGGTTAATCCCTGCTGCCCCCAGCCTGATTCCCACGTGAGAGCCCCCAGCCTGGCCTGGCTCTCAGCTGGCTGTCTGTGCTCTGGCCCCCCAGGAGCGGGATCTGCTGAAAACCTTCAAGATCTCGTCGGACACGTTCGTGACGTACATGATGACCCTGGAGGATCACTACCACTCTGACGTGGCCTACCACAACAGCCTGCACGCTGCTGACGTGGCCCAGTCCACCCACGTGCTGCTCTCCACCCCTGCCCTGGATGTGAGTGCCCTGCTGGCCTGGCTTTGAGCATGGGGTGGTGGCCTGCTTTGGAGGATGTCTGCTGAGAAAGGCAGAAAAGCTTTTATTTGAAATGGAGAATTTAAACCCCCTTCCTCCAAAATACTGTTATAATTTTGAAATTAAGGGGCTCTCAGGCAAAGATATAACAGTTCTTTACTAGGAAAATTAAAATAGAAATGCAGTATTACACAGAACAATCCCAGAGCACTGCCAGAGTCAGAATCCAAGCTGACACCCGTCAGTCAGTCAGGGTGTTGGCAGCAGTCCCATTCAATGGTGGCTGCATCCTCCTGCAGGGGCAGATGTGGCTCAGCTGGAGCAGTGCTCCTGGAGAAGGTGCAGTTTCCTCTGAAGCTCCAGGGATGATGTGGAAAGGTCTGGCTTTCCTCTGGAATCCAGTGGAAAGAAGGTTCCTTGGTGTCCAAAATCTCAGTTTTTATCTGGGTAGGAAAGGCTTGGCTCCTCCCCTGGCTGGAGCATCTCCCAGTGGGATGATGGAATTTTATCAGCCATGCCCTGGGACTCAATGGCCATGAACAGGAGATACCTCCTGGAGGGAGGATGGGCTGTGGAAAGATAAAGATGATTGCTCCAGCTGGTTTAAAGATGGCCCATGAGCAGGAGATATCTCCCATGGAGATAAGGGTCACTGCCACACCCTGTTTTTAACAATGGCCCATTAACAGGAGATATTCCCACAGAGATAAGGGTCACTGCCACACCCTGTTTTTAACAATGGCCCATTAACAGGAGATATTCCCACAGAGATAAGGGTCACTGCCACACCCTGTTTTTAACAATGGCCCATTAAAAGGAGATATCTCCCATGGAGATAAGGGTCACTGCCACACCTGGTTTAACAGCTGGGTTCAGAATTCACATTTCTGTCAGGTCAACCCAACACAGGTGAGCACTGGGTGCTCCAGGGCTCTCAGGAAATCTCAGAGTGGCATCTCTGTTTCACCCTCACCTTTCTCCTTGTGGCAGAAAACCAAGTGAAAAAGCACAGTTAGTTCCAGCCCCTCTGACAGGCTGTGTTGCTCCATCCTAGGCTGTCTTCACGGATCTGGAAATCCTCGCTGCCATTTTTGCAGCTGCAATCCATGATGTGGATCACCCCGGGGTCTCCAATCAATTCCTGATCAACACAAGTGAGTTTTGCCCTGAGTCTCTCCCAATGTCACCCAGAAATGCTTTTTACATGCCACAAAAGACAACTTGCAGGCTGTGCTGCCCTGTCAAAATGTGGTGCAGTAAAGGAGTGAGGCATTTTGGAATCTTGCAGGAATTAAAATGCAACCCCTGACAAAGGGAACCATTGTAGCACAACTGGTAAAATCAATATTTACTACCTGCTAACCTATAATAATTCTGCCAGCCCTGAGTGAAAACTTTACCATTAATATAAGATAAATAATCCTGTTGCTATTGACAACCAGAAAGACAAATATTGGGGGCTTCATGTTGTGTTCTGCCACAGGCTGAGCATGGATCTGGAGTCCAAAATCTGGGGATTGTTGTGTTTTGGGAAGGGTTTTTGCAGATTCTGTTGCCAGTGATTTGTAACTGAGCATTATTTTGTCACTAGGACTGAGCAAAGGCTGGTTGAGTGCTGGAGCTAAAAAGAATCCCAGAATCCTAAAACCATCCAGTGTGCAGGGACACAGACTGCTCCAAACCCCATCCAGCCTGGCCCTGAACCCTTCCAGGGATGGGGAAAGGAAACTTTCCCCCTTTTCAAGCATTCCAGTGCTCAGAACAAGCTGCTGTTGGAAACCCCAGATTTCCCACACTGGCTGTTCCCTCCCCAGACTCCGAGCTGGCCCTGATGTACAACGACGAGTCCGTGCTGGAGAACCATCACCTGGCCGTGGGCTTCAAGCTGCTGCAGGAGGAGCACTGTGACATCTTCCAGAACCTGACCAAGAAGCAGCGCCAGACCCTCAGGAAGATGGTGATTGACATGGTATGGCCACTCCCCTCTCCCCCTCTGAACCAAAAATCTTTTTGTGGCTTCCCCACCTGAAATCCTGGTTTTTTCCCCTCCCTTCCTGAAAGGTGTTGGCCACTGATATGTCCAAGCACATGAGTCTGTTGGCTGATCTGAAGACTATGGTGGAAACGAAGAAGGTGACCAGCTCAGGAGTTCTGCTGCTGGACAATTACACAGACAGGATACAGGTGAGGCAGAAAATTCCCTGGATTTGGGGTGTTCTGCTCAGGGGGAAGAAGTCACACTCCTGTTTTTACCTTGACTCTGGTCATACAGAGGGGCTGGATTCTCAGCAGTCGTTTTCTTCTGCACTAAAAAGCAGCATGAGGTGCTCCCATGTTTTTTAGGTGACCAGAATAAGGGTTTTTTAAACAAAAAAATAGCAACTGCAAACACAGCACATTCTGAGGTCAATTTTTGAGGGCTCCTAAATTTCCTGGCTGCTTTCTCCCATTTGTTTCTCCTGTTACAACATTGCAAGAATTTCATTGGGAAATGAAAGCTTCATCTCTAAAGCAGCTCAGAGCGAGCTGGAATTGCTGCTGTACAGTCTGTTCCCTCAATAATTTAATCCCTGATTGACAGAAGTGACCAGGAAATGCTGGATCAGGACTGTGCAGGGAGCAGGACAAGATGCATCCTGCTCTGCTCTCCACTTGGATGACCAACTCCTTAAAAACAGACTCCTGGGGAAACTTTAATTTTTTATTCCAACCACTCTGGTGCTGCCTAAATCCTTGTGGCCACTTAGTCAGGCTCATTTTGTGCCTGTGTGGAAGGGATATTACTCATTCCATAAAGTGGGAGCATTCCACCTCTTTCCCTGAGAGCATGGAAGTGGATTTTGAATGGTGGGAAGCAGCTGGGTTCCCAAACAAACCTGTGTCATGTCATGGACACTTCCACAGCTGCACCAGGTTGTGGGAGCCCCAGAGAGCACGTCTGGCTTTGGGGCTGGGGCAGCTGGGCTCATGCATGGAGGTGGAATCACAGAATTCCACACTGCTTGGGGCTGGGAGTGGCTTTAAATCCATCCCATCCCATCCCATCCCATCCCATCCCATCCCATCCCATCCCATCCCATCCCATCCCATCCCATCCCATCCCATCCCATCCCATCCCATCCCATCCCATCCCATCCCATCCCATCCCATCCCATCCCATCCCACCCCATCCCATCCCATCCCATCCCATCCCACCCCAGCACCTTTCACTGCCCCAGGTTGTTCCACGGATCCAGGGGCAGCCACAGCTGCTCTGGGAATTCCACCCCAGCCAGGAATTCCTCCCCATATCCCATTAAATCCATCTTCTCTCAGCTTACAGCCACTCCTGTGTCCTGTCCCCCCATCCCTTGTCCCCAGCCCCTCTCCAGCTCTCGTGGATGCCTCCAGGCCCTGCCAGGGGCTCTGAGCTCTGCCTGGATCCTTCTCCTCTCTCAGCCTGGCTCCAGCCCTGCAGCATCTCCCTGGATTCCTCTGGAATTTCTCCATCAGCTCCACATCTTTAATGTGCCCCAATCCAATTTTTCTGATATTTTTGTGTTCTGTTTCATAATCAGAGAATCCTTTGCTGCAATGTTCTGCAGATCCAGCTCAGAAGCCTCATTGTTTTCCCAGTGGATTTTCAGTTTGCTGGTGGATGTCATTGCAGGTTCTCAGGAACATGGTGCACTGTGCAGACCTGAGCAACCCCACCAAGTCCCTGGAGCTGTACCGGCAGTGGACAGACAGGATCATGGAGGAGTTCTTCCAGCAGGGAGACAAGGAGAGGGAGAGAGGGATGGAGATCAGCCCCATGTGTGACAAGCACACGGCCTCCGTGGAAAAATCCCAGGTAATTGGCCCTGAGCTGCAGCTTTGGCATGTCAAAGACAAAATTCAGCTTTTGCAGCACAGTTAGGAGAGCCAGCAGAGCTGGTTCTGATCCACCCTGACATCCAGCCCTGCCCGGGGCTCTCACACCCTGGGGAGGCTCTCAGCTCCTCTCCACCCCCTGGGCATCTCCTCATTCCCTGCTGCTGTTTCCAGAGGGAGCTGGCTGCTTCTGGAAAGGGCACTTCTGCCCTGCCCACAGCCTCCCACCCTCCCAGCCCCACTGGTGTGAGCTCCAGCCCAGGGCCCTGCAGAGCTCTGGTGTCCCTGCCCACCCAGGACAGCCCTGCAGGCACGTGTCCTGCTCTGTCAGAGGCTTTTGGAGCTGCCCTCAGCAGGATGAGTCCCAAAAATACTCATTTATGTCCCTGCAAAACTTCAAAGGAGCTGGATTTGCCTCTTTTTTGGGTGGCTCATCCCTAGGTCTGATTCATAAAATGGTTTCAAGGTCAGATTTTGTTCTGACCTGTGCAGCACAGTCCATAAAATTTCGCCTGGATAATCTGGAATCAAACCAGGAATTTATGTTTGTCCAAACAGATTCCAGCCTTTATATAACACTGTCTTCCCTTGTTGCTTTTGAATGACTCCAGCAAGTCATCACTGAGGTTTTTCAGCTTGAATAAGTAACAAAATTGATGATAATTATTTCCAAATGTCCTCTTGGGCTCAGCCAAGTGCTTTCAAAATTATTCACTCAACCACGTGGTGATTTTGTTGGAAGAATCTGTCGGATTTCTTATCCTCAGAAAGAGATGAATCCTTCAGCCAGGCTTGCCCATGTGCTCCCCATGTGAGCTCCAATTCATTCTTTGCTTCACATCTGCACTTCCCAGAGGCTTCAAAATGGCATTTTTGCTGTGCAGAAAACACAGGGATTGAACAAACTGTCCATCATGGAATGGCAAAGGGAAAAAGGGAAGCAGCATGTCCATGCTGGAGATTTCCAAATTATTTTTTTGTTGTGCAGAAAACACAGGGATTGTACAAAATGTCTATCAAGGAATGGCAAAGGAGAAAGGGAAGTGGTGTATCCATGCTGGAGGTTTCCAAATTATATTTTTGCTGTGCAAAAACCACAGGAATTGCACACAATGTCCATCATGGAATGGCAAAGGAAAAAGGGAGGTGGTGTGTCCATGCTGGAGGTTTCCAAATTATATTTTTGCTGTGCAGAAAACACAGGGATTGAACAAAATATCCATCATGGAATGGCAAAGGAGAAAGGGAAGCAGCATGTCCATGCTGGAGGTTTTAAAATTCTATTTTTGCTGTGCAGAAAACACAGGGATTGAACACAATGTCCATCATGGAATGGCAAAGGAAAAAGGGAGGTGGTGTGTCCATGCTGGAGGGAAACAAGGAGTGGATTGGGAAGTAACATGCAAATATTTCAAAGCTTGAAATAATAATAATGAGACAATAATAATGAGATGCCCCCTCATTATTTTAGGATCAGTGCTGAGCCACGTGGCCAATTGTTCCACAATTTGGGATGTTTTTAAAAGAACAACTTCAAACAATGGCTTTAAAGAAGCAATATTTAATGAGTGCTGATTTTTACCCATGGAGCCCTGGAGAATTTTGGGTTCCAACCATCCCAAACCCTTTTTCCCTGTGCAGCAGGAACTTTTCACCACCTTTTTGCTGGAGCTGCAGTTGGATGTCCAAACCCTACTGACATCCTGTTGTGTCTGAGGGACTGGGGGTGATTTCCAAAGCAAACATGTGCCCTCTGGGCTCCTGGGAGAGGCATTTCCCTGCTCCACACAAAGCCTGGGGCTGGGACAGCCCCTGCCAGGATGGGAGAATTCCAGTGCCCTTGATGGCTCCATGCTGGGCCTGGTTCCTGCCTGAGTCACAGCAGCACATCCCTCACTCCTTCCACCCCTCAAATGTCACTCCACGGGGCACAGGCAGCATTCCCAGGGCTCTCCCAAGGAAATCTGGGATTTTGGGAATGTTGGGAGGGTTTGGAATAGGTATAAAGTGAAAGGAAAGGAAAGGAAAGGAAAGGAAAGGAAAGGAAAGGAAAGGAAAGGAAAGGAAAGGAAAGGAAAGGAAAGGAAAGGAAAGGAAAGGAAAGGAAAGGAAAGGAAAGGAAAGGAAAGGAAAGGAAAGGAAAGGAAAGGAAAGGAAAGGAAAGGAAAGGAAAGGAAAGGAAAGGAAAGGAAAGGAAAGGAAAGGAAAGGAAAGGAAAGGAAAGGAAAGGAAAGGAAAGGAAAGGAAAGGAAAGGAAAATGGGAAAGGAAAATGGGAAAGGAAAATGGGAAAGGAAAATGGGAAAAGAAAATGGGAAAGGAAAATGGGAAAGGAAAGGAAAATGGGAAAGGAAAATGGGAAAGGAAAAGGAAACCCAAATTTTGAACTTCAGCACATAAAGGCTGCTCCCCTTGTGGTTTTCCCAGCTGTCAGTCATGTGAAACCGCCCAAGGTTTGGTTTTGGAGGAGACATCAGCCCAGCCCAGCTCTGTGTGTGGCTGCAGCTTTGGGTATCAGATAGCTGTGTCTGCATCAGGCTGTGCTGCTTTGGAGACTCACTCCCAGTATTTTGCTTGTAAAATGAATGAAACAGGAACTTTGCAGCCCCCCACCTTTCCCTGGTGGCTCCTGGCCCTGAGCTGTGCCCCTGTGTTTTGCAGGTGGGATTCATCGACTACATCGTGCACCCGCTCTGGGAGACCTGGGCTGACCTGGTGCAGCCCGACGCCCAGGACATCCTGGACACTCTGGAGGACAACAGGAACTGGTACCAGAGCATGATACCCCAGAGCCCATCCCCTCCCCTGGAGGAGCGGGGCCAGGACTGCCAGGGCCTGATGGAGAAGTTCCAGTTCGAGCTGACGCTGGAGGAGGAGGATTCGGACGGGCCCGACAAGGAGGGCGAGGGCCTGGCCTACTTCAGCACCCCAGAGACGCTGTGCCCGGCGCAGGCAGGGCAGGAGGAGCCCCCGAGGGAGGCCACCATCGAGATTGTGACAGAAGACACGTCTCCTGTGGACACATAAGGGCCCGGCCCGCGGGAGTGGCTTTGAAGCACTTGCGGGCGCCCGCGGCGGCGGGGCCGGCTCTGCCGGGCTCCCCGAGCCCCCCTGCCCCCGGCTGGAGCCAGGGCACGGGCAGGGCAGGGGAGGTTGCTCAGGAAACGCCGGGCACGGCTGCTTTGGTTGTGGGCTGAGCTCTGGGCCCCGAGCTCCGGAGCTGCCTGGGGCGCGGCCCGGGGCGGCGCGACACGCGGCTGAGAGATTTCATACTGTTAGTTCTGGCGTTTGCACCAGTTAGACTGATAGAAACTACTGATCAATAACTCATATCCAACCTGTCCACCTGTCTGCAGACCTGTGTGCCTTCTTTGTAAACACTCTCATGTCTTTTCCAGAGTCTCTCACCCCAACACACCGAGCTTGGTAGTTCAAAAGCGACACACGGTGTTCGGGAATCGACGGCTACTTTTTGGATTCTTCCTGTTACCAGAAGCAGTCTTCCTTTTTTTTCATGGGCAATACCTGTCACTTTATTGCAGTTAATCACTTTGACAGACTAAACAGAAGGGGAAACCCTCTGCTTTGCATTGCTGCACCTTCAGTGTGTTCTTATTCCCCCGGTGCCGTCGTGCATCCTTCCCTCGCTGGGGTTTCTCCTCCCTGGGGTTTGGGTTTGTGGTGAGCAGGACAGAGGGCAGTTTTTTGGGTTTTTTTTCTCAGTCCATCCC
This sequence comes from Luscinia luscinia, assembly GCA_034336685.1. Taxonomy (NCBI): domain Eukaryota; kingdom Metazoa; phylum Chordata; class Aves; order Passeriformes; family Muscicapidae; genus Luscinia; species Luscinia luscinia. The sequence continues at coordinate 28,569,214 of CM067615.1, forward strand.
TGAGTAAGCGTGGCAAGGCAGCGTGTGGCACGCCCTCCCCCTCGGCAGCTCCCTGGGATTTGCACGCTCGGATGTTTGTGTTTCCCTGGCCTCTCGTCCACGTTCCCTAGGTTTAGGTCCATCCTCCTCCTGCACTGCCTCCAGCTCTACCACCTCCATTACTGTTTATAACAGTGTATTTATTACCTACTGTACATACTGTAATGTTTTGTAAGTTATTAATTTATATGAATTAGCATCGCCTGTCGGCGGCGATGCTAATGGGGTAGAAAACTCGGAATAAGAGTTGCCTTTTTTTTTTTTTTTTTTCTTGTAACCTTTTGTATTGCATAAAGTCCCAGAACCTGAACATAGCTGAAGAGACAGACACAACCCAGGAAGGGCATTCGGGTGGCAGCCGCCCGTGGGGAGGGGACAGCTCATCCCAGAGCAGCAGATTTGGGAATTTGCCAGGAGCACAGAGAGGGGGAACCGAACAAAGAGCTCCCCACGCCCGGGCCGGCTTTTCAATGTCACAATGTTCCAATTTCTGAACAACCCAATGTGAATTTCTATGACAGAGAAAAAAAAAAAAAAAAAAAAGTGAACTGATGTAATAATTGTGCTGTGAAACTTCCTCTGACAAAGCTTGTCCGGCATCGTGAGCCGTGTCAATCTCAGTTTGTAAAATATGTTTCAAGCTTTTGGTCCAACTCGTGACTAATTAGTTCATGACAATAGCACAGTTGTGCATGATCAATGGGTTTGTTTGTCTGTTGAACACTGCATTGTTCCAGGTGGTTATTTTATTGTTCCCCAAAGTTTCACACTATGTATGTTACAGTATTCTATATTGTGTTCAGACGCATTCTTAAGAGATTTTTATATGAAGTGAATAAATGAAAGCATGACCCAGCCTGAGGCTCTTCGTGGGGATTTTGTCAGGACAGCATGGGCTGTGTCACCACTGCTCAGGGCACAGAAATGGCACCTGAAACCCAGAGCCCTCCGTGGCTCAGTGCCAGAACCATCCCAGGGCCAATCCCAGACCCATCCCAGGGCCCAATCCCAGACCCATCCCAGGGCCTAATTCCAGAACCATCCCAGGGCCCAATCCCAGAACCATCCCAGGGCCCAAACCCAGAACCATCCCAGAACCATCCCAGGGCCCAACCCCAGAACCATCCCATGGCCCAACCCCAGAACCATCCCAGGGCCCAACCCCAGAACCATCCCAGGGCCCAAACCCAGAGCCATCCCATGGCCCAATCCCAGAACCATCCCAGGGCCCAATCCCAGAGCCATCCCAGGGCCCAATCCCAGAACCATCCCATGGCCCAATCCCAGAACCATCCCATGGTCCAATCCCAGAACCATCCCATGGCTCAATCCCAGAACCCTCCCAGGGCCCAAAACCCAGAACCTCCCACAGCTGAAACCCAGAACCCTCCCATGGTTCAATCCCAAAGCTCCCCTGTGGCCAAAACCCAGAACCCTGATGTGGCCAAAACAAACCCCTTTACTGGCTGAAATCCAGAACCTTCCTTTGGCCAAAGCCCCAAACCCTCCTACAGCCAAAACCCCAGAACCTCCTGTGGCCAAACCCCAGAACCTTCCATGTCCTAAACCCAAAACACTTCCATGTTTTAAACCCAGAACCTTCAATGTCCAATCCAGAACTTCCCATAGCCAGAACCCAGAATCTCCAATGTTCTAAACCCAGACCCTCCCATGTCCTAAACCCAGAATCTCCATATCCTAAACCCAGACCCTCCCATGTCCTAAACCCAGACCCTCCCATGCCCTAAACCCAGAATCTCCAATGTCCTGAATCCAGAATCTCCAATGTCCTAAACCCAGAACCCTTCCATGCCCTAATCTCAAAACCTCGAATGTTCTAAACCCAGACCCTCCCATGTCCTAAACCCAGAACTTTTCATGTCCTAAACCCAGAATCTCCATATCCTAAACCCAAACCCTCCCATGTCCTAAACCCAAAATCTTCATGTCCTAAACCAAGAACCCTTCCATGCCCTAATCTCAAAACCTCCAATGTTCTAAACCCAGAATCTCCATATCCTAAACCCAGACGTCCCAGGGCCAGCCCAGACCCCGCTCCCGCGGCCCCAGCGGGAGCAGAGCAGCGCTGCCGGTGGCACGGCCACCCCCGGGGGACACCAGGGGACCTCGTCCTTCCTGCGGTGGCCGCGGAGGCGACAGGAAGGCGAGCGCAGACAGGAAGAGGTGGCCGCGGCAGCTTTCATGTCCCCGCCTGACCCAAAACAAGCGACTTTCCAGTAAAAAACATCCTGTGCCAGAGCAGCAGCCACAGCGGAGCGGGGACACCCGCAGTGTCCCCTGGGGGTGACAGTGTCCAGCGGAGGGTGACACCCGCAGTGTCCCCTGGGGGTGACAGTGTCCAGCGGAGGGTGACACCCGCAGTGTCCCCTGGGGGTGACAGTGTCCAGTGGGGGGTGACACCCGCAGTGTCCCCTTGGGGTGACAGTGTCCAGTGGGGGGTGGCACCCGCAGTGTCCCCTTGGGGTGACAGTGTCCCCTGGGGGGTGGCACCGGCAGTGTCCCCTGTCCCCTGAGGGGTGACTGTCCCCTGTGGGGTGACAGTGTCCCCTGTGGGGTGACTGTGACTGTCCCCTGTGGGGTGACAGAAACAGCGTCCCCTATATGGTGACAGTGTCACCTGTGGGGTGACTGTCCCCTGTGGGGTGGCACCGGCAGTGTCCCCTGTGGGGTGACTGTCCCCTGTGGGGTGGCACCGGCAGTGTCCCCTGTTCCCTGAGGGGTGACTGTCCCCTGTGGGGTGACAGTGTCCCCTGTGGAGTGGCACTAGCAGTGTCCCCTGTGGGGTGACTGTGACTGTCCCCTGTGGGGTGACAGAAACAGTGTCCCCTATATGGTGACAGTGTCACCTGAGGGGTGACTGTCCCCTGTGGGGTGGCACCGGCAGTGTCCCCTGTTCCCTGAGGGGTGACTGTCCCCTGTGGGGTGACAGTGTCCCCTGTGGAGTGGCACTAGCAGTGTCCTCTGTGAGGTGGCACTGGCAGTGTCCCCTGGGGGGTGACTGTCCCCTGTGGGGTGACTGTCCCCTGTGGATCACAAGTGTGGATCTCCTGCCCTGCCTGCATGCAGCAGCCCCTCCAGGCCACCTTCTGTCCCTGTCCCTGTCCCTGTCCCTGTCCCTGTCCCTGTCCCACCTCTCCTGTCCCAGCCGGTGGCTCCTGGGGGGTTTTCCCAGCACCTGAAACTCCTCGATGAAAATTCCTTGGCAGAAACTCCTCGAAGGGCCCAGCACATCCCAGCACATCCCAGCGCATCCCAGTGTATTCCAGCACATCCCAGTGCATCCCATTCTGCCCCTGCACATCTGTACAGCCCCATTCTGTCCCGGCACATCTGTACAGCCCCATTCTGTCCCGGCACATCTGTACAGCCCCGGCCCGTCCCGGCGCGGCCGCGCAGCTCCACCTGCCGAGCTCCCGGCGCCGCACAGGGCGCGGGCGCTGCCGAGCCGGACGGGCCCGGCGGGGCGCGCAGCTGGAGCGGCACAGCTGGAGCGGGCACACCTGGATTCCTGCACAGCTGGATCCCCGCACAGCTGGAATTCTGCACAGCTGGAGCCTGCACAGCTGGAGTGGGCACAGCTGGATTCTCACACAGTTGGATGCCAAGCACGGCTCGATTTCCTGCACAGCTGGATCCTCCACAGCTGGATCCCCCACAGCTGGATCCCTGCAGCTGAATCCCTGTACAGCTGGATCCTGCGCAGATGGATTTCTTGCACAGCTGGATTCCCAGCACGACTGTATTCCCAGCACAGCTGGATTCCCTGCACAGCTGGATTCTCACACAGCTGGATCCCCGCACAGCTGGATTCTCACACAGCTGGATTCCCAGCATGGCTAGATTCCCCTCACAGCTGGATTCTCACACAGCTGGATTTCCCCCACATCTGGAGGCAGTCTCCAGGGCCGTGCTGGGATTTATTTCTCTGCCTTTGCTGCCCCAGATGTTTCCCACCTCTGCCCCTCCCCATCCCGTTTCTTTCTGTGGATAAATGAATTTTCAGAAGAATTCAATATTTATTAGCAGTGGCCCAAGCAGACAGACCCAAAACCACCTCAGACTTTAGTGGGACACTCCTCTGGCGTTTCTGAAGCTCTGGGTTGTGTCAGGGCAGGATTTATTTCTCTGGATTTCTTTCCACAGCTGAGAAATTTTACCTGGAGGAGGCAAAATCTCCATTCCAGAAGCAGGAATGAAAACCCTTGGGAATGGTGTGGGCAGGTGGAAAATCTCCTGCAGCATCTGGGGATGGATCCACTCCCCCCTAAAGCCCACCCCAGGCTGATGCTCCCAGGGATCAGACCCGAAATGGGCTCAGTAATATTTTGGGTGAGGCACTGGCACCCCAGGCCTGCATGAGGACTTTGCCAGTGCTCCTGAATGACTTTTTTTTCCCCCCAAAAAATAAAGATTAATCAATTCTCAGTATTCTGAGGCAGGGCAGCTGCACCTCATCCCCTCTGGGTGCTGATTACCCTGATTAGTGCCTGGTTATTAGGGGTGAGGGTGGGGGCCGGGGCTGGTCCTGGGGCAGGAGGAGGTGGGGTCTGTTGTGAGGTTCTTTTGGGGCTGCTGGGTGTCCTGGGTGTGTTGGGGTTTGTGGGGGTTGGAGCAGCTCCTGGGGGGCTGTGGGACCCTGTCCCTTGTGCAAAGCCCCTGAAGGGGCTCCAGGACACAGGGAACAGCTGGAAATGGGCGGGTTTGGGAATATTGGGAAGGAATTCCTGGCTGTGGGGATGGTGAGGGCCTGGAATAGAATTCCCAGAGAATTTGCAGCCCCTGGATCCCTGGCAGTGCCCCAGGCCAGGCTGGATGGATTTGGAAATCCCTGGGACAGTGGAAAGTCCCTTCCCTGTCCTCTATAAACCAAATTTTTCCCAGTAAAGCCCATCCTGCACCACCCAGGGCAGGCACAGGAGGAGCTCCAGGCTGGGCCCAGGCTTAGCTAGAACCCGTCCTAAGGGGCGTGGGGGGTTTAACCCCCCCGGCCGCTGCCGGGGATTTGCCGGGCTGAGGATTGGGGATTTATTTAGCAAATCCCGGCGCCGGGCGGGGCCGCTCCTCCGCGGTCACACGGAGCGCTCCGTGAGCACTGCGCTCCCTGACTCACCCGCCGCCGCCTAAATTCGCGTTTTTTGTCATCCCCGGGCCGCGGCTGCCGGGGAGGATGCGGCAGGGACGCCTCAGTTTCTGAATTACCGAGAGACAATCAATCCCCTCCTGACTGAGCAATGCCCTCGGCCGGGGAGCAGCTCCAAAGGGCACAGATTGGATCTTAGAGTTTAAAATATAACACACCATCCTTCCTATAATCTCTATATAAATGCTACAGAATTTGTATTTTGTATTCGATTGGCCCGTGGAAATTAGAATATTCATTATGTGAAAAAAATTATAGTATTGTAAATGGGAATTCGTCCTATTCTCTTGCTTTTACCTTTAATATCTCTTTTCTTGCTTTTACTCTTACCTTTAATACCTCTTTTCTTGCTTTTACTCTTACCTTTAATATCTCTTTTCTTTCTCTCTCCTTCCCCCCTTGCTCCTCTTAACTCTAACAACTCTTCTTTCTCTCCCTCTGCCACCCCTCCCTTTAATACCTCTTCTCTTGCATCTCCTTCTTGCTCTTCTCTCTCTCTCTCCCCTTTTCTCTCTCTGCCCTTGGCTTCATCTGTCGCTGGGATTTGGAGATTTCCAGGGCTTGTCAAGGGGCTTGTCCTGGCAGCAGCTCGGTGGGGTTGGGAGGGGTTTGGAAGTCGAGGTGTGAATTCCAAAAATTTGGAAATATCGGGTTTTGCCTCGGAAAGAGGGGTTTGGGGGCAGCTGCACCCCCAGGGGTTTGGGATGCTGCTGTGCCTCCTGATTTTTGGGAAAATCCCGTTCCCGGAGCAGCTCTGTGCTGCCCTTGGTTAGCTTTGGGCACAGGAAGGGGATTTTGGTCTCACCCCAGGGCAGGAGGTGTTTTACAAGGCTGGGGTATCCCATGATCCAGGGAAAGCTGGAGCTGCCCAAACCCGGTGCTGAAATGGGAAATTTGATGAAAATCACTTTTTTTTTGTTATCCCTATGGCCTGGGAAGGATCTGCAGGGATGTCCTGTTGGGTTTAGGAGCATCAACCCTCCGGAGCTGTGGGAGGGGAGCACTGGCCCTGCTCTGGATCCCACGGGGTGTGGGATCACAGAATCCCCAAATTCGGGTTTGGAAGGGCCTTGAAGCTCATCCCATTGCAGGGATGGGGACAGGACACTTCCCTGTAGGATTGTCCCAGCCAGGCCCTGGCACTGCCAGGGATGGAATTCTGGGGCCATGCAGCTGCTCTGTGGATTTTTTGGGGGGGATTGTTGTTGTTTTGGTGAGTCCAGCAGGAATTTGGGCACTGTCCCTGCCAGGTGTGGCAGCCTGGGGTGCAGAATTCCCCAGGGCTCCTGTCAGGCAGCTCACAGGGGATCCTGGCAGGGATTAGAGGAACCTCACAGGGGATCCTGGCAGGGATTAGAGGAACCATCTGCTCCATAATCCCCTCCCTGGCCCTGCTGTGGCATTTCCCACCTGTCAGGACGAGACCCTGCTGGACCCTGATTTATCCACACCCTTGGAGGAGCTTGGCTCCTGGGTTAAATTTGTAAATAGGAGGGGGAAAAAATTCGGTTTATTTTGTTGTGAGGTTTTTTCATTTGTTTGTTTTTACTAGAGAAATTCTATTTTAATGGGGCAGAAAAAATTTGATTTTCATTAATGAAAACCGGCCTTTTTTTGTTTGTTTGGGTTTTCTGGGGGTTTTTTTTTGTTTATTTTAATGGGAAAAACTCCGTGAGCATTGCTCCGGAGATCCTGCCAAGCACGTGGGGCTGATCCCGAGATGCTGATGCGGGTGAAGGGAAGGTTTCCATCCGCGGTCACGTTGAAAAGCCACAGCGGCGCGGGGCTGTCCCCGAAACGCCCGGAGGGGAGAGGAGGAGGGGCAGGGGCAGCTCCGCTTCAGACCCGGTTTTTGGGGCGGCTTTTTTTTGGGGGCCGCTTTTTTTTTGGGGCGGTTTTGGGGCGGTCCCGTCCGGCCGCGGGAGCTGTTTGGGATGAGGATTTGGGGTGAGGATTCAGGAGACGCCTGGAGGGGGTGTCAGAGCTCCTTCCCTGCCGGGTTAAAAAGCAGAACCCGAATTTGGGAGCTGGTTAGGGCCGGTTTCACCGGGCGGGTTAAATCCCGATTTTCTTGGATGAACAGGAGGGATCCCGAATTTTGGCTGAGCCCCCCCAGCCCCAGTGGCAGCTCGGGGAAGGGATGAGGGAGGCGGAGCTGGGGACGGGGACAGGGACGGGTGGCACCGTGGGGACACGGGGGGGTGGCACCGTGGAGGGGGACAGGGTGACATCGTGGGGATAAAGGGCGAGGTGGCATCACAGGGGACACAGGGTGGCATCGTGGGGACAAGGGGCACGGTGGCATCACAGGGGACACAGGGTAGGGTGACATCGCTGGGGAGAGGGAGGGTGGCATGACAGGGGGACAGGGTGACATTACGGGGGGACACAGGGTGGCATCGTGAAGGGGGACAGGACAGGGTGACATCCCGAAGGGGCACAGGGTGGCATCACTGGAGGGTGACAGGGCAAGGTGACATGCTGGGGACACGGGGCAGGGTGACATCCCGAAGGGGCACAGGGTGGCATTGCGAGGGGACACAGGGCAGAGTGGCATCATAGGGACACAGGGCAAGGTGGCACCGTGGAGGGGAACAGGGTGGCACTATGAGGGGACACAGGGCAGGGTGACATCCCGACTGGGGAGAGGGTGGCACGATGGGGACACAGGGCAAGGTGGCACCGTGTGGGGGGACAGGACAGGGTGACATCCTGAAGGGGCACAGGGTGGCATCGCAGGGGGTGACAGGGCAGGGTGACATCCCGAAGTGGGACAGGATGGCATCACGGGGGGACACAGACAGGGTGACATCCCAAAGGGGCACAGGGTGGCATCGCGGGGGGACACAGGCAGGGTGGCATCACTGGGGGGTGACAGGACCGGGTGGCATCACGGGGACACGGCGACACCGGGGCCCGCAGGCACAGCGCCATCTCCTCTCCCCCCCCGCCGCCTCTTTTGTTCCCCGCTCGTTTCCCCTCATGCGAATTAATTCCCTGGAAGCGGCCGGGGAGAAATTCCTCCCGCATCTCCTCCGGGCTAATTGGGCCCGTGACGTCAGCCCGCGCTCCTCCGCCTCACCCGGCCGCGATTCTTCATCCCTTTTATTTTTATTTTTATTTTATTTTATTTTATTTTTATTTTTTTCCCGTTCCCAGCCCCGCACGCTGCTAATCTGACAGCGGCCGGGAATTAATTAATTAACCGCGCCGCCCGCAATAGGATTAAGGGAGGGGAAGTGCGTCACGAGGTGCGGACACCGGGGTTCTGCTTTTGGGGAAAGCGGTGGAAGGGGAGGGTGAGGAAAAGAGGAAAAAAAAAAAATAAGAACTGAATAAATGTGGGAAGTAGGTTGGAGCGCGGCCGGGGGTGTGTCGGAGCGAGCGCGCATGTGAGAGCGGGCGGGAGGCAGAGCATCCTCCGCGCTGCCCGCGGGATACGGGCGCGCAGCATCCCCGGCCTGCGCCCGGCGCGGCGCCGCTCCGCATCCCCATCCTCATCATCCTCATCATCCTCACCATCGCCATCATCCTCACCATCCCCATCCCCAGCGCCCGCGCCCTGCCCCGAGCCGCCCCCGCGCTCTTTTCTCCAGCTCCGCGGAAACTGAGGAATGCGATTCCGCCACCATGATGGAAGGTGGGTGCCGCGCCGGCCGCGCTCTGCGGCGCGTTCCGTCCTTCCCCGGATGAAATGACAGCGAGAAAAGCGTGATCGGCCCCCGCGCCGGCGATATTCCGTATCGCGATATCGGCTCACTGCGGCTCCGTCCCCAGCCCCGCGCGGGCAGCTCGGGCTCGGCCGGTTCCGGCTCTGACACGGAGCCGGCGGCGTCCGACGGGATGGGAATCCTGGAATCCCTATTTTATTATTAAATATTATTTCATTATTTTAAACATTTCATTATTTTATTATTTTATTAATTTTTATCAATTCATTATTTTCATTATTTTTATTATTTTTATTTCATATTATTATGATTTTATTTTTATTTTACTTTTTTCATGATTTCATTATTTATTATTTTCATTATTTATTATTATTTCATTATTTTTGTTTCATTATTATTTCATTATATATTATTAGTTAATTTTATTATCATCTCATTATATATTATTAGTTAATTTTATTATCATTTCATTATAATTTTTATTATTATTTTACTATCATTTTTATCATTATTTTAATTTTTTTCTTATTATTTTAATTATTTTATTATTATTTTAATTATTTTTATTTTTATTATTATTTAATATTATTTTTATTATCAATATTTTACCCCGACATTCTGCACGGAGGATGGAGCTGGGGCTGTGCAGTTTTCCCTGGATGGACGAGCATCATTTCAGTGGGAAACGAGGAAATTGCAACTTGAGCTGATTTTTTATTTATTTTTTTTATTCCTTGCCGTGGAGATGCAGATCTGGGGAAGGAGGAGGAGACGTTGGATTTTTTTTTATTTTTTTTTTGGCATAAAAAAAGAGGAATATGGGCTGCAGGCACAGGATGCTGTGTCTGATCCTGTGTGGGAAAAGCCTCTGGGCACGGCAGGAATTTTCTCCCCTGTCTGTCTCAGCCATATGTAAAACTCTCCTTCATTATTTATAATTTTAATTCCTCCTGGAGCAGGATGCAGGGAAAGGGATTTAATTCTATTCCAGCAGAATGGATGCTCCAGGGCCAGCAAGAGCAGAATATATTGAATTTTGGGGGATTTCTGGCCCCTTGGTGGCAGCAGCAGGGCCTGGCTCGCTGGGATGACAGGCAGAAATTGGGCAGATTCCAAAATATCCCCAAAATCCAAAATATCCCCTGCCCAAATCCACCTGGGGAGGCTTTTTCCACGGCATTTTAATGGCATTAAAATGCTTAAAACCCTGGAATTCCCAGCCCCTCCTGGGATGGGTTTCTTGGGATGCAGGAAATGATTTTTTTTTTTTTTTTTGTCCTTTAGATCTCAGGAAAATCCTTCCCTGCTTTCCCTGGTGCTGATGAGAGTCACAAGCAAAAAGATGTTTTAATTTTAGCCCATGACATCAAAGCCAGCCCACGGCAGGGGCAGGTCATGGCAGGGAAAATGTCACTAAAACCTGGATTTAAACCTAAAATTCCCAATTTCCAGAGGAATTAATGTGGGTTAATTGGAGCTGTCCTGCTGTAGGCCTCGGTTTGAGTTATTGGGCTCAGCTCTGAGGCTGCTCAAGGGAAGGAAATCGGGTTTTTGAGGCTGTTTTGGGATTTGGGGTTTTGGTTTTGGGGTTTTTTTTGGAGGGGTTTGGAGGATTTTGGCCTGGCAGGAGCTTTGGGCAGAGGGATGGATCCAGGGATCACCTGCCATGACCCAATCATGCATGGAAAAAAAAAATTGGGATAAAAATTAAATACTGATCATAAAAAGTGAATTATTCAACAGCTTGAAATGCTCCCCAAGTGGTCGCTGCAAACCTAGAACAGAATTGGAAAATCAGAAATAATTCCTGGGTTTTTTTGAATTTTGAAATAATTGGGAATTGATTTGTGGGAGAGTGGAACTTCAATCCAAGATCCCACTGAAGCTCTGGCCCCTTTATTGAATATTATTATTTATATATTTATTGAATATTATTATTTATATATTTATTGAATATTATTATAATTAATTCAATGTTTTTTAACAAGCTTGGCTTAATTGGAGCTGAAACTTTGAAACCCTGAGAGTTCCTTGCAGTGCTCACCTGAAAGGGGTTTAATTATTGCTGTAATTAATTATTTAAATTTTTCCTGCTGAAATGTTGGACTCTGAGCTGGGAGTGGGGGGAACAGGTGGATTTTTTTTTGATCATTTTCCCTTGGGGGAAAAAAAGGGGAATTCACCTTGCTGGGAATGAGCAATTTCTGCTGGATATGGATATTATATTATATGGGATATATATTACATGGGATATATAATATGTTCCATATATAATATATGGAATATTATATATATGGAATATTATATATATGGAATATTATATATATGGATTAGTTAATATATTCCATATATAAAATATGGGATATTATATATATGGGATATTATATATATGGGATATTATATATATGGAATATTATATATATGGAATATTATATATATGGATTAGTTAATATATTCCATACATAAAATATGGGATATTATATATATGGGATATTATATATATGGGATATGTATTATATGGGAAATATATCACATGGAACATTATTATATATGTGATATAGATAATATATAGAATATTTTTTCATTCTTCTGGGGAGATGGGAGAAAAATGTCGATTTTTTTGTATGCATGTCTAAAAATCCCAATGATACCCAAAACAAAAAAAAACCTAAAAAAGCCCCAAACTCCAGGCACAGAAGGAGTTTGGCTCCTTTAGAATCCTCTGAAATTTGGGAATTGCTGCTCTGGGATTTTGGGAATTCTGCAGCAGCAGCAGTTCCTTTGGGAAAATTATTCCTGATTTTCCAGGAATTGCTCCCCAAAAACCAGGAGAAACTTTCCCAGACAGGGAATTTCTCTGGATCCCTCAAACCTGGCAATTTGGAATTTCCACATTTGGGAGATGGAATTTTAAATTTTAATTTCCTCCCAAACCACACCAGGGTTTCTCTTCTCACATCCAAAATGGGAAAATCCTTCTGGAATCATCCTTCAGTCCTGGTGGTCTCAGTTTTTGGGATGCTGGAGGTGTCACCAAAAAAATTAATTTTGTGGATTGCAAATCGGCTTTGTTTTATTTTTGGTTTTGTTTTATTTTTGGTTTTGTTTTATTTTTAGCTCTGTTTTATTTTTAGGTGGTGTTGTTGTTTCAGTAAATTTTGTTTGTGCTCAGTGTTGTCTGCAGGAAATGATCCAGGAAAATTTGGGGGTTTGGGTTTGAGGAAGAAAATTTGGGGGTTTTATTTAAGGGAAAATTTAGGGATTGGGATTTTAGGAGGAAAATTTGGGGGTTTTTATCTGAGGTAGAAAATTTGGGGGTTTGGCTTGAGGCAACTTTGGGGAGTTTTGGGAGGAAAATTTGGGGGTTTGGATTTTAGGAGGAAAATTTGGGAGTTTATTTAAAGGGGAAAATTTGGGGGCTTTTATTTGAGGAGGTAAATTCGGGGAGTTTGGATCTGAGGAGAGAAAATTTGGGGGTTTTATTTAAGGGGAAAATTTAGGGATTGGGATTTCGGAGGAAAATTTGGGGGTTTTATCTGAGGAGAAAATTTGGGGTTTGGCTTGAGCAACTTTGGGGAGTTTGGTTGTGGAAGAAAATTTGGGGTTGCGATTTGAGGAAGAAAATTTGGGGGTTCTTGGGGAGGAAAATTTGGAGGTTTTATTTAAGGGAAAATTTGGGGGTTTGGACTTGAGGCAACTTTGGGGAGTTTGGATTTGAGGATTTTGTGGGAAGAATCCTGACTGAATTTTGGGAGAGGAGGAAAATGGAGGAAAATTCTGAGATTTATCCAGAATTTGTGGCAGGAATCCTGATCTAATTTTGGGGTTGGAGAGGAGGAACATGAAGGAAAATGGGATTTATCCAGAGTTTGTGGGAAGAATCCTGACTGAATTTTGGGAGAGGAGGAATATGAAGGAAAATGGATTTTGTGGTAGGAATTCTGACCGAGTTTTGGGAGAGGGAAAATTCTGGGATTTATCCAGAGTTTGTGGCAGGAATGCAAACTCAATTTTGGGATTGGAGTGAAGGAACATGAAGGAAAATGGAATTTAACTAGAGTTTGTGGGAAGAATCCTGACTGAATTTTGGGAGAGGATGAAAATGGGATTTATCCAGAATTTGTGGCAGGAATTTCAACCCAATTTTGGGATTGGGGAAGAGGAATGTGTAGAAAAATGGGATTTATCCAGAATTTGTGGCAGAAATGCTGATCTAATTTTGGGGTTGGAGAGGAGAACATGAAGGAAAATGGGATTTATCCAGAATTTGTGGGAAGAATCCTGACTGAATTTTGGGAGAGGATGGAAAAGGATTTATCCAGAATTTGTGGCAGGAATTCTGACTGAATTTTGGGAGAGGAGGAAAATGGGATTTATCCAGAATTTATGGCAGGAATGCTGACTCAATTTTGGGATTGGAGAGGGAGAACATGAAGGAAAATGGGATTTATCCAGAATTTGTGGGGAAGAATCCTGATTGAATTTTGGGAGAGGAGGAACATGAAGGAAAATGGATTTTGTGGCAGGAGTTCTGACTGAATTTTGGGATTGGAGAGGGAGAACATGAAGGAAAATGGGATTTTATCCAGAATTTGTGGCAGGAAATTCCAACCCAATTTTGGGATTGGGGAAGAGGAATGTGAAGAAAAAATGGGATTTATCCAGAAGTTGTGGCAGAAATGCTACACCTAATTTTGGGGTTGGAGAGGCAGAAGATGAAGGAAAATGGGATTTATGCTAAAGTCTTTGGTAAGAATTCTGACTGAATTTTAGGATTGGAGAGGAGGAACATGAAGGAAAAGAGGATTTATCCAGAATTTGTGGGAAGAATCCTGACTGAATTTTTGGGAGAAGAGGAATATGGAGGAAAAATGGGATTTATCCAGAATTTGTGGCAGGAATTCTGACTCAATTTTGGGATTGGAGAGGAGGAACATGAAGGAAAATGGATTTTACCCAGAATTTGTGATAGGAATTCTGACTGAATTTTTGGGAGAGGAGGAAAATGGGATTTATTCAGAATTTATGGCAGGAATGCCAACTCAATTTTGGGATTGGAGAGGGAGAACATGAAGGAAAATGGGATTTATCCAGAATTTGTGGGAAGAATCCTGACTGAATTTTGGGAGAGGATGAAAAAGGGATTTATCCAGAATTTGTGGCAGGAATCCTGACCGAGTTTTGGGATTTTCCCAGGGTTTGTGGCAGGAATCCCAACACCCGGAGCGCTGGGATGTTCCGAACCTGGCAGGCGGGGGTGGGGCAATTCTGCCTCCTTCCCGGTTATTTCCTTCTCCCGTTCTTAGCTTGTTTTCCCATTTTCACATTATTTTTCATTTCCTCATTATTATTTATTTTTCCCATTTATTTCCCCCATTATTGTTTATTTTCCCCATTTATTTCCATTATTGTTTATTTTCCCCATGTATTTTCCTATTATTTTCCCCCATTTATTTTCCCATTATTATTTAGTTTCCCCTCATTTTCCCATTATTATTTATTTATTTATTGTCCCTTTTTCTCCCCCATTTCCCCCATTTTCCCATTGTTTTTCCCCATTTTATTTTCCCCATTATTATTTTTTCCCCATTTTATTTTCCCCCATTATAATTTAGTTTTCCATTTATTTTCCCAATATTATTTCCCTCCATTTTCCCATTATTATTTTGCCCTGTTTTCCCCATTATTATTTATTTTCCTATTATTTTTCCCCATTTATTTTCCATTATTCTTTTTCCTCCCATTTTCCCCCATTATTATTTCCCCCCATTTTTTCCCATTATTTCTCCCCATTTTTTCCCCATTATTGTTTATTTTCCTATTATTTCCCCCCATTTCCCCATTATTAATTTGCCCATTATTATTTTTCCCCATTTATTTCCCCATTGTTTATTTTCCCATTGTTATTCCCCCCATTTTCTCCATTATTATTTATTTCCCCACTATTATTTCCCTATCATTATTTATTTCCCCACTATTATTTTCCCATTATTATTTATTTCTCCATTATTATTTTTCCCCATTTATTTCCCCACTATTATTTCCCCATCATTATTTATTTCCCCACTATTATTTCCCCATTATTATTTTATTTTCCCCACTATTATTTTCCCCATTATTATTTTATTTTCCCCACTATTATGTTTCCCCATTTATTTTTTCATTCTTATTTTTTTCCCCATTTATTTTTTTTCATTCTTATTTTTTCCCCATTTCTTTTCCCACCCAGCCAATTTTAAACCCATTTCTTTATTCCCATCCCATCCCCTGCATCTAATTTTTATTTTTTTTTTTTCCCAGATTTGGGATGAAAAATCCCACAACACCCCAAACCCCCGAGTGCCTGCAGGTGGATTTTTGGGTTTTTTGGGATTTTTCTGTTCCTAGGAGCACAAAGTGAGGCCCTGTTTGCTCTGCCAGCCATTGAGGGTTTTTGGTTTTTTTGGTTTTTTTTGTTTTTTGTGGCAATGAAAGGAAGGCTGGAAGTGCTCCCAGCTGCTGGGTTTTTGTACTCAAACCCCCCAAACCCGATTCCTTTGGAATTAGAATTTCAGTTTAGGTGTTGTGCTTTTAAAATTTTAATTTTATTTTTTTCCCTATTATAATTTTATCTTTTTCCCCATTATAATTTTATCTTTTTCCCCATTATAATTTTATCTTTTTCCCCATTATAATTTTATCTTTTTCCCCATTTTCATTTTATTTTTTCCCCATTTTCATTTTATTTTTTCCTATTTTAATTTTATTTTCTCCCGATTTTAATAATTTTATTTTTTTCCCATTTTGATTTTTTCAGTGTTAAGTTTTCCTATTTTAAAAATTTAAAAATTGGAATAGAATTGGAATAATGTGGAATACAAATTGGAATAGAATTGGGATAATGTGGAATAAATTTGGAATAAAAATTAAAATAGTGGGGGATAGAACTGGGATAATGTGGAATAAAAATTGGAATAAAATTGGGATAGAACTGAGTAATGTGGAATAAAAATTGGGATAGAACTGGGATAATGTGGAATAAGAATTGGAATAAAACTGGGATAATGTGGAATAAAAATTGGAATAAAATTGGGATAGAACTGGAATAATGTGGAATAAAAATTGGGATAGAACTGGGATAATGTGGAATAAAAATTGGAATAAAACTGGGATAATGTGGAATAAAAATTACAATAAAAATTAGAATAGTTTGGGATAGAACTGGGATAATGTGGAATAAAAATTGGAATAGAATTGGAGTAAAGTGGAATGGAATTGGAATAATATTTGGGATGATGTGGAATAAAAATTGGAATTGAATTAGAATAGCGTGGGATAGAATTGGGATAATGTGGAACAAAAATTGGAATAGAACTGGAGTAATGTGGAATAAAAATGGAATAAAACTGGGATAGTGTGGAGTAAAAATTTGGATAGAACTGGGATAAATGTGGAATAAAAATTGGAATGGAATTGGAATAGTGTGGAATAGAATTGGGATGATGTGGAATAAAAATTGGAATAAAACTGGGATAATGTGGAGTAAAAATTGGAATAAAAATTAGAATAGTGTGGGATAGAATTGGGATGATGTGGAATAAAAATTGGAATAAAACTGGGATAATGTGGAGTAAAAATTGGAATAAAAATTAGAATAGTGTGGGATAGAATTGGGATAATGTGGAATAAAAATTGGAATAAAACTGGAATAAAGTGGAATAAGAATTGAAATAGAACTGGGATAATGTGGAATAAAACTGGGATAATGTGGAATAAGAATTGAAATAGAACTGGGATAATGTGGAATAGAACTGGGATAATGTGGAATAAAACTGGGATAATGAGGAATAAAAATTTGGGATAAAACCGGGATAGTGAGGAATAAAAATTTGAATAAAACCGGATAGTGGGAATAAAACCGGGATAATGAGGAATAAAAACTGGGATAAAACCGGGATAGTGAGGAATAAAAACACTGGGATAAAACCGGGATAGTGAGGAATAAAACTGGGATAAAACCGGGATAGTGAGGAATAAAAACTGGGATAAAACCGGGATAATGAGGAGCTGTCCCAGGCCTGGGGAGGGCTGCCAGCAGCAAATCAAGGAATCGTTCCGTGGTTTCCCCGGGGGCTCAGGAAAAAAGGAATTCCTGAGTTTGGGGAAAAAAGGAATTCCTGAGTTTGGGGAAAAAGGAATTCCTGAGTTTGGGGAAAGAAGGAATTCCTGAGTTTGGGGGAAAAGAAAGGAATTCCTGAGTTTGGGGGGAAAAGAAAAGGAATTCCTGAGTTTGGGGGGAAAAAAGAAAGGAATTCCTGAGTTTGGGGGGAAAAAAAGGAATTCCTGAGTTTGGGGGGAAAAAAAGGAATTCCTGAGTTTGGGGGGAAAAAAAAAGGAATTCCTGAGTTTGGGGGAAAAAGAAAGGAATTCCTGAGTTTGGGGGAAAAAAGGAATTCCTGAGTTTGGGGAAAAAAAAGGAATTCCTGAGTTTGGGGGGGAAAAAGAAAGGGAATTCCTGAGTTTGGGGGGAAAAAAAGGAATTCCTGAGTTTGGGGGGAAAAAAAAGGAATTCCTGAGTTTGGGGGAAAAAGAAAGGAATTCCTGAGTTTGGGGGAAAAAGAAAGGAATTCCTGAGTTTGGGGGAAAAAGAAAGGAATTCCTGAGTTTGGGGGAAAAGAAAGGAATTCCTGAGTTTGGGGGAAAAAGAAAGGAATTCCTGAGTTTGGGGGAAAAAGAAAGGAATTCCTGAGTTTGGGGAAAAAAAGGAATTCCTGAGTTTGGGGAAAAAAAAAGGGAATTCCTGAGTTTGGGGAAAAAGAAAGGAATTCCTGAGTTTGGGGGAAAAAAAGGAATTCCTGAGTTTGGGGGAAAAAAGGAATTCCTGAGTTTGGGGGAAAAAAAAGGGAATTCCCTGAGTTTGGGGAAAAAAAAGGAATTCCTGAGTTTGGGGGAAAAAGAAGGAATTCCTGAGTTTGGGGGAAAAAAGGTGGAATTCCTGAGTTTGGGGGGAAAAAAGGTAGGAATTCCTGAGTTTGGGGGGAAAAAAAGGTGGAATTCCTGAGTTTGGGGGGGAAAAAAGGTGGAATTCCTGAGTTTGGGGGAAAAAAGGTGGAATTCCTGAGTTTGGGGGGAAAAGAAAGGAATTCCTGAGTTTGGGGGAAAAAAGGTGGAATTCCTGAGTTTGGGGGGAAAAAAAGGAATTCCTGAGTTTGGGGGAAAAAAGAGTGGAATTCCTGAGTTTGGGGGGAAAAAAGGTGGAATTCCTGAGTTTGGGGGGAAAAAAGGTGGAATTCCTGAGTTTGGGGAAAAAGGTGGAATTCCTGAGTTTGGGGGAAAAAGGAAATAATATTAAGTTTGGGAAAAAGGAATTATTAAGGTAAGGGGAAAAAAGAAATATTAAATTTGGGGAAAAGGAATTATTGAGTTGGAAAAAGAATTATTAAGGTTGGGAAAAAGGAATTGTTAAGGTTGTGGAAATGGAATAATATTAAGGTTGGGAAAAGGAATTATTAAGTTTGGAGAAAAGGAAATGTTAATGTTGGGGAAAAAAGGAAATATTAAGTTTGGGGGGAAAAGGAATTGTTAAGTTTGGAAAAACCGGAATTATTAAGTTGGAAAAAAGGAATTATTAAGGTTGAGGGGAAAAAGGAATTATTGAGGTTGGGGGAAAAGGAAACTAAGTTGAAATTGTTGAAATTAAGTTGAAATTAAGTTGAAATTAAGTTGAAATTAAGTTGAAATTAAGTTGAAATTAAGTTGAAATTAAGTTGAAATTAAGTTGAAATTAAGTTGAAATTAAGTTGAAATTAAGTTGAAATTAAGTTGAGTTGAAAAAACTCCTGAATTTTGGGATTCTGGATCCCCTGGTGTTGCTCTTCCTTTTTTTTTTTTTTTTTCCCTCATTTATGGATTTATGGTGAGGGAATGAGGAACCTTTAGGATTTATTTGAGGAGTTATATTATATATTAATTAAATTTATAGATAATTATAAATTATTTCCTTGTTCTTGCTGTTCCTTCCACCTCAGGATTGAAAAAACGAACCAGGAAAGCGTTTGGGATACGCAGGAAAGAAAAGGACACTGACTCCACGTGAGTGCAACCTGGGGATTTAAAATTTTGGGGTTTTTAATTTTGGGGTTTTTTAAATTTTGGGGTTTCTTAATTTTGTTTTTTTTAATTTTGGATTTTTTTTAATTTTAATTTTTTTTTAATTTTTGGGTTTTTAAATTTTTTTCTAATTTTGGGGGTTCTTTTTCTAACTTTGGGGTTTTTTAAAGTTTTGGGGGTTTTTTAAAGTTTTGGGGGTTTTTTAAAGTTTTGGGGGTTTTTAAAGTTTTGGGGTTTTTTAAATTTTGGTGGTTTTTTTTTAATTTTAGGGTTTTTTTTAATTTTGGGGGTTTTTTTTGTTAATTTTGGTGCTTTTTTAACTTTGGGGTTTTGTTTAATTTTGGAGGTTGTTTTTAAACTTTGGTGGATTTTTTTTTAACTTTAGAGTTTTTTTAACTTTGGGGATTTTTTTTAATTTTGGTGCTTTTTTTAACTTTGGGGATTTTTTTTTAACTTTGGGGATTTTTTTTAACTTTGGAGATTTTTTTTTAACTTTGGGAGTTTTTTTTTAACTTTGAGGTTGTTTTTATTTTTAACATTGGGGATGGTTTTTTTAACTTTGCGGGTTGTTTTTTTTAACTTTGGGGTTTTTTTAATTTTGGGGTTTTTGTTTAATTTTGGGGTTTTTGTTTAATTTTGGGGTTTTTGTTTTATTTTGGGGTTTTGTTTAATTTTGGGGTTTTTTTTGTTTTAACTTTGGGGGTTTTTTTTATTTTGGGGTTTTTTTAATTTTGGGGTTTTTTTTAGCTTTGGGGTTTTTTTAATTTTGGGGTTTTTTATTTTGGTTTTTTTTTTAACTTTGGGGGTTTTTTCCCGCTGTAAGGAGGGGTGGCACAGATGGAGCACACCCCAAAAATGCTGTACAGCCCCGAAGTGTCCTCAGGGGCGGTGGGGCAGGCAGGAGCCGCAGCGGGATAAACCCGCCGGGATTCACCGGGAGGGACGGAAGGAATCTCCTCCGCATCTCGGAGAAGGGCGGATCCAGCCCCGGTGCCCTCGGGGGATCCGGGGGCGCCGCAGGTCGCGCAGGGGCCGCAGCCGAGCGCGCCGCAATTAGCGAGGGCGGTGATTGAATTAGCGCCGTGGTGATTAGCGCGGCGGGGCAGCGAGCGGGCACGGCCCCGAGAGCCCCGGGGCGGGGAGAGGGAGAGAGGGAACGGGAGAGATGGAGAGGGAGAGGAGGGAGAGATGGAGAGGGAGAGATGGAGAGGGAGAGAAGGAGAGGGATGGAACTGGGAGAGATGGAGAGGGATGGGGAGGGAGAGGAGGGAGAGAGGGAACGGGAGAGATGGAGAGGGAGAGGAGGGAGGGATGGGAGAGGGAGAGAGGAGGGAGAGGAGAGAACGGGAGGAGATGGAGAGGGAGAGAGGAGGGAGCGAGGGAGCGGGAGAGAGATGGAGAGGGAGAGAAGGGAGGCGAGGGAAGCGGGAGAGAGATGGAGAGGGAGAGGAGGGAGCGAGGGAACGGGAGAGAGATGGAGAGGGAGAGAAGGGAGAGAGGGAACGGGAGAGAGATGGAGAGGGAGAGGAGGGAGAGAGGGAACGGGAGAGATGGAGAGGGAGAGAAGGGAGCGAGGGAGCGGGAGAGGAGATGGAGAGGGAGAGAAGGGAGGGATGGAACGGGAGAGAGATGGAGAGGGAGAGAAGGGAGCGAGGAACTGGGAGAGAAGGGAGCGAGGAACGGTGGAATGGGAAGCGATGGAACTGGGGAGAAGGGAGCAAGGGAACTGGGAGGGAAGGGAGGGATGGAGAGGGAGAGAAGGGAGGGATGGAGAGGGAGAGAAGGGAGGGATGGAGAGGGAGAGAAGGGAGTGAGGGAACGGTGGAATAGGGAGCGATGGAACGGTGGAATGGGGAGGGATGGAGAGGGAGAGATGGGAGGGATGGAATGGTAAAACAGGGAGGGATGGAACTGGGGGAGATGGGAGGGATGGAATGGTGGAACAGGGAGGGATGGAGAGGGAGAGAACGGACAGGGATGGAACAGGAGAGAAGGGAAGGATGGAACAAGGAGAAGAGGCAGGGAGAGGAGAGAGAAGGGGAGGGATGGAGAGGGAGAGAAGGGAGGGATGGAACTGGGGGAGATGGGAGGGATGGAACGGGAGAAAGGAGGATGGAGAGGGAGAGAAAGGAAGGATGGAACAAGGAGAAGGGCCAGGGAGAGAACAAGAAGAGAAGAAAGGGATGGAGCAGGGAGGGAAGGGACAGGGATGGAACAGGGGGAGATGGGAGGGATGGAATGGTGCAATAGGGAGTGATTGAGAGGGAGAAGGGAGGATGCAGAGGGAGAGAAGGGAGGGATGGAATAAGAGAAGGGGCAGGGATGGAACGGGAGAGAAGGGAAGGCTGGAACGGTGGAATAGGGAGGGATGGAACAAGGGGAGAAGGGGCAGGGGATGGAGCAGGAGAGAAGGGAGGGATGGAGAAGAAGATGGAGGGATGGAATGGAGAGAAGGATGGAATGGGAGGAGGAAGGGATGGAATGGGAGGAGGAAGGCAGGGATGGAGCACAGAAGGAAGAGAGGGAGGGAAGAGAGGGATGGAATGAGAGAAGAGGGAAGGATGGAACGGTGGAATAGGGAGGGATGGAACTGAGAGCAGAGGCAGAGATGGAACGGGAAAAGGAAGGGACAGGGGTGGAACAGGAGAAGGGATGGAAAGGGAGAGGGAAGGCAGGGATGGAATGGTGGAAAAGGGAGGAATGGAATGGGAGAGAAGGAAGGGATGGAGCTGGAGGGAAGGATGGAACAGGAGAAGGAAAGCAGGGATGGGACAGGGAGAGAAGGAAGGGATGGAGTGGGAGCAGAGTCAGGGATGGAACGGGGAGAAGGAAGGGATGGAATGGGAAAAGGAAGAAGCAGGGATGGGACAGCAGAACAGAGAGGAATGGAATGGGAGAAGGGCAGGGATGGAGGGAACAGGAGAAGGAGGGCAGGGATGGAATGGGAAGACACTTTTTTGCTTGGTGCAGGAAAGAGTAAGAGTAATTTATTAAATGAGGCTTTAAATAATGCAGTTTGTGCAAAACAAAATATAAACAGATTATTGGTTAGAGAAAATGATACTTTTTCTCCCTGGCTTTCTTAGGGGCTTTGCAGGTGTTTATTTTTTGTTATGATTTCTTTTTTTGTGTTTACAGTACAGGAAAAGGCTTTAGCCTGGGAAAAGTTTTGGCTGGAGCTGAGAAAGTTTTATGGCTTAAGAAAAATACTTAGAGCTTGAGAAAAAGGCCCGACAGCTTTAGCAATGTTCCCAGGGAATTGTTCCCTGTGGAGCCAAGGAGCTGCCAGCAGCGTTTGGGATGTGCAGGGCAGGAAATTCGAGATGGTGGGAGGTGCAGGAGCCCATCTGGATCAGGGCATTTGCACTCCCTAAATCCCTGGGCAGTGCTGGGATGACCCAGCCCAGATCCCAAATAAATCCCAAATAATCCCATAAGCGTTTGGGGATTAGGGTCCCAGGGGAGCCTCAGCAGTTTCCCAACCCAGAAGGAGCCAGGAAATTCCTGCAGGAGGATGGGCACGGGGCAGGGCTGGTGCCACCCTCAGCAGCAGCAACACTTCATTTACTCCATTTATTTATTATTTACTTTAACTATTTATCACTTGGTAGCACCAAAGTAAAAAAAAATTCTGTGACTTGCGTGGGCTCCACGAGGAGCAGGTGTGCTGATGGTGCCATAATTCCAGTTTTTGCTGCAGTGAATTAAATTAAATCACAATTTCCACCAGTTGGTTGGGCACTAACTCCACCTTTTTCTGTTCTTTCCAGAGGGTCACCAGACAGGGATGGCATCGTGAGTATTGCCCCTCCCCTGCCACCTCCACCAGCGTCTGCCAGCAGTTTTCTGTTTAATATAGAAAATAATGTAAAAATACACGGGAAAAAAAGGCAAATTCTGGTTTTTTTAAATTAAAATATCGACAGAGGGAGAGCTGAGGATGCCAGGGGCAGAGGGAGCAGCTGTCCTGCTCATCCTCATCCTCCTTTCCACTCCTGCTAATTGGCTTGGGCAGATTTGCTGCCCTGAGGAGTTCAGAAATTGCCAGAGCAGCTGTTTCCAGCTTTATTTTTATTTTCTATATTAACCTGAAAACAAGGATGTGTTTGTGGTTTGGTTTTTATTTTTTTAGTGGCTGCTGCTTTTACTCCTGGTGTTAGGCTGAAATGTGTTAGGAGATGGGCTCCTAAATTTAGTGTTTGATATCAAAAGTGTTCTGTGTTCAGGCTGGGCTTTATTTTCTCAGCAAATCCAGATTTTAGGATTTCACCTCAAAATAAAGATGAGCCCCTTGGGAGGCTCAGCAGGCAGAGCAGAGCTGGGGGATCTTCAAAAAAAAACAAAAATTTGAGGGGTCAAGCTGCTCCTTGCAAGAAATAATTTTTTTTTTCCCCACAATCTGACCCCAAATCCTCAGCTTTTTAAGCTGCTTTTTAGGAAATGGAGATTAAAGTAAAGGTGGTGCCTTCAGCAGGGCTCTATTCAGCAGTGATAAAGGAATAAATAAAAGGAATAGGATAAATTAATAAA
Source organism: Luscinia luscinia (assembly GCA_034336685.1). Lineage (NCBI taxonomy): Eukaryota > Metazoa > Chordata > Aves > Passeriformes > Muscicapidae > Luscinia > Luscinia luscinia. The sequence continues at coordinate 28,592,704 of CM067615.1, forward strand.
TAGCAGGTTCAGGCTGGATAAATTAATAAATAGCAGATTCAAGTTGGATAAATTAATAGATAGTAGGTTTAGGCTGGATAAATTAATAAAGGACAGGTTTAGGTTGGATAAATTAATAAATATGAGATTCAAGTTGGATAAATTAATAAAGAGCAGGTTTAGATTGGGTAAATTAATAAAGAACTAATTCAGATTGGATAAATTATTGGATAGCAGGTTTAGGTTGGATAAATTGATAAGGAACAGGTTTAGGTTGGATAAAATAATAAATAGCAGGTTTGGATTGAATACATTAATAAATAGCAGGTTAAGGATGGATAAATTAATAAAGGACAAGTTTAGGTTGGATAAACTTATAAATAGCAGGTTCAGATTGTATAAATTAATAAATAATAGGTTTAGATTGGATATATTAATAAATAGCAGGTTCAGGTTGGATAAATTAATAAATAGCAAGTTTAGGCTGGATAAATTAATTTATCCAGCCTAAACTAGTCCTTTATTAATAAAGGACAGGTTTGGGTTGGATAAATTAATAAATAATAGGTTTAGATTGGATAAATTAATAAAGAACAGGTTTTGATTGGATACATTAATAAAGAACAGATTTAGATTGGATACATCAATAAAGAAGAGGTTTAGATTAGATAAATTGATAAGGAACAGGTTTAGGCTGGATAAATTAATAAATAGCAAATTAAAGGACAGGTTTAGATTGGATATATAAATAAAGGAGAAGTTTGGGTTGATAAATTAATAAATAGCAGGTTCAGGATGGATAAATTAATAAATAATAGGTTTAGATTGGATATATAAATAAAGGAGAGGTTTGGGTTGGCTAAATTAATAAATAGCAGGTTCAGGATGGATAAATTAATAAATAGCAAGTTTAGGTTGGATAAATTAATAAATAGCAGGTTCAGGATGGGTAATTTAATAAAGAACAGGTTTGGGTTGAATATCTGAATGAGTGAAGCTGCTGAAGGTGATTGAGGCAGAGGGGTTGGAGATGGAGAGGTTTAATATAATTTTTTATCCTCCAGACCCTTTCCCATATAATTTTTTAAATTTTGGCTGCTGAACAGGAAAATCCACTTTTAATCCTGGTGGAGCCACAGCTGAGCCTCCCTTTCCTGACAAATCCGTGTTCCTTAGCTCCCAAAATTTAGTTTAGTGCGTTTAAAAAGAAAAACCAAAAAAAAAAAAAACCAACACCCAGGCGAGGAGCAGATATTTTAACCCTTTTTCTGCCACCCCCACCCTTGCAGCAGCCCAGCCCTCATCCCAATGATCCAAGTTCCAATAGCAAAGCCGAGGGCACACAGGAAGGAGGAAATAAAAACGGGGTAAGGAAAGCTGAGCCTGGCTCAGGGCTGTGCAAAACAGGGAATCATCCTCGCTTTGGAATGAAAAAAAAAAAGCAATTTTGGTTTTTCCAGAGTGCAGGGAAAACCCTGTGGGGTCAGGCAGGCTGGTGGGAGTGGGGTTGGATAGAAATGGGAGGGGGAAAAGCAGGAATTCCCTGGAGCAGCAGCCAGAATTCCCACAGGAGGTTTTTCCCTCCATCCTTGGGCAGGGATTGTTCCCCCTGGAATGAAGCTCAGGGGAGCTGGATTATCCCACCCAGGAGCCCAAAACTGTGGTGGCCCAAAATTGGGCTGGGTTTGGGTGCCCAGAGCCCAAAATTGGGCTGGGTTTGGGTGCCCAGAGCCCAAAATTGTGGTGGCCCAAAATTTGGGCTGGGTTTGGGAGCCCAGAGCCCAAACTTGGGATGAGTTTGGGTGCCCAGAGCCAGCCAGGTGAGGGTTCCTGGGGTGATTCCAAGCAGAATTCCCTGGATCCCAAGCAGCAGCTCCTGTGTGTGTGTTGGTGTTTCATGACATGGATCATCATCCAGGGTCATCCCACTGCTCCATCCTGAACTGAATGTGGGATAATGGGATCTGCTCCTTTTTGGGGTTGTCCTTTCTGGCCACCCCAGGCCATTCCCACTGCTCCATCCTGAATTCACAGCCCCTGGAATGTGGGATAATGGGATCTGATCCCTCTTGGGTTTATCCTTTCTGGCCACCCCAGCCCATTCCCACTGTTCCATCCCAAATTGAATGTGGGATAATGGGATCTGATCCCTTTTGGGTTTATCCTTTCTGACCACCCCAGCCCATTCCCACTGCTCCATCCTGAATTGAATGTGGGATAATGGGATCTGCTCCTTTTTGGGGTTGTCCTTTCTGGCCACCCCAGGCCATTCCCACTGCTCCATCCTGAACTGAATGTGGGATAATGGGATCTGATCCCCTTTTAGGGTTTATCCTTTCTGATCACCCCAGGCCATTCCCACTGCTCCATCCCGAATTCACAGCCCCTGGAATGTGGGATAATGGGATCTGATCCCTTTGGGGTTGTCCTCTCTGGCCACCCCAGCCCATTCCCACTGCTCCATCCCAAATTGAATGTGGGATAATGGGATCTGCTCCTTTTTGGGTTTATCCTTTCTGATCATCCCAACCCACTCCCACTGCTCCATCCCGAATTCACAGCCCCTGGAATGTGGGATAATGGGATCTGATCCCTTTTGGGTTTATCCTTTCTGACCACCCCAGCCCATTCCCACTGCTCCATCCTGAACTGAATGTGGGATAATGGGATCTGATCCTTTTTGGGGTTGTCCTTTCTGGGGGAAAGGGGTTTGTTCATCTCCCAGGAAATATTTCCTGGAGGGTTGTAGGGTTGGGAGCTTCCACATGCCCAGCACAGGAGAAACATTTCCTCACCTCTCCCTAAGGAATTTTGGGTGTCCACCTGATAAATATGCAAAAAAAAAGAAAAAAAATTTAAAAAATTTAAAAAACCAAACCCTTTCCATCTCTGTGGGGGCATTCCAGGGGTGGGGAATGCTGTGGGTGTGGGATGTGCTGTGCCCCTCCTTCCTCCAGTTCAACCGGAATTTTCCTTTCCAGAAGAAAACCAACGGAGCCCCAAATGGATTTTATGCAGAGATCGACTGGGACAGATATGTAAGTGTCCCCTGGAGCTTCCCTGCATCCCGTGGCAATCCCAGGCTCCTCCCACTCTCATTTTGGGATTTTTGGGTGAAATCAGCTCTGTCCAGACAGCAAATCCACACCTGCAGGTCAAGCAGAATTCCCAGGAATGGGGTGGCTCTGGAGAGCTCTGTACTGGCCCAGGGGGTGTTGCAATTAATATTTTAAAATATTATAAATATATATTATTTATATTCATATTATTGTTTATAAAATTATAAACAAGGATTAAAACCTTTATTCTGCAGAGTGGAATTTGCTCTGTGTGTGCAGGACCTCCTTTTCCACAGGAGGAAAGAGCTGCTCCAGCTCTCCAGGAATTAATTAATTCCTGATTTTCCTGTTTGTTTGTTTGTTTGTTTGTTTTTTTTTTCCTTTTTTTGTTCCCTATCCAGAACTCACCTGAGCTGGATGAGGAGGGATACAGCATCAGACCCGAGGAACCAGGATATATCCTTTGGTTTTGGCTTTGCCTCTTGGGTTGGGTTGACAGGGAGGTTCACAGGCAGGCCACTGGCTCACTTTATTCCATTATTATTTATTAATTTTTATTTTTATTTATTTATTTTTATTTTTATTATTAATTATTATCTATTTCCACCTTCTGATTTTCATGTGGAGCTGGCACTCCACAGGTAAATCTGGATTACCTGAGATATTTGGACTGTCTGTGATTCACTGCTGTGAAATGAGGAGTGGGGGAACATCCCATGGGAGACCAAAATCTCCAGGATGGTCCTGGAGAAAAGGGGGATCAGGGAGGAATTCCTGGTTTTTGGCAAGGAGGGGGAAACCAGGGGGGATTTGGGATCTGCTGCCAGGGAATGGGGACAGGAGAGGGAATGGACTCAATGCCAGAGGAGGTTTAGGTTGGATATTTTATTTAAAATCCCTGTGGATGTGACACTGGGGGATGATCTGACCTGATTATCCCATCAGGCTTTTCCAGCCTGAGCAATTCCATGGAATGCAGCCATGGATCCACATCCTGGGCTGGGTTTACCCTGGGAACAGCAGCTTGGGGTGCAGCAGTGACATCCCCAGCTCGGGATTTCCTGCCCTTTATTTGGGGTCAGAGCTCCAGAGGAGGTCTAGGTTGGATATTTGGGAAAATTTCCTCATGGAAAAGGCTGGTCATGCATTGGAGCAGCTGCCCAGGATTGTGCTTGTTCCCCATCCTTGAAGGATTTAAAATCCCTGTGGATGTGGCACTGGGGGATGATCTGACCTGATTATCCCATCAGGCTTTTCCAGCCTGAACAATTCCATGGAATGCAGCCATGGATTCACATCCTGGGCTGGATTTACCCTGGGAACAGCAGCTCCACATTCTTGGGGTGCAGCGGTGACACCCCCAGCTCAGGTATTTCCTCCCTGTGAGACCCTGTGACCAATTTGTGCTTTCTCCACCACCCAAACCCCCCCTCTTGGAGCACCCCAGACCCCACCTTCCTTAACTGCGCTGCACCTACCAAAGGAAAGCACTTCTACTCCTCCAGCGAGTCGGAGGAGGAGGAGGAGGCCCGCAGGAAGTTCAACATCAAGATCAGGCCGCTGCAGGCCAAGGACGCGCTGCGCGGCGCGGCCACGGCCGACGAGCTGCGCGCCTCCGTGGGCAGCATCGCCCTGTCCCCCTCCCCCGTGGTGAGTGACCCCCGGCCACGGGCATCCCCCAAACTCGCCTGCAATCCTCCTCCACTCGTTGTTTTTGGCGGTGCTTTCGGGGTGTGGGCGCGTCGGGGTGTTTGGTTTAAGAATTGGCGTTGCTGCTGGTGAAGGGGTCTGGGTGTGGCCTGGGTTTTATCACTTCCTCTCCTCATTTTTTAAAGGGGATTTCAGTCAAGGGGGGTTTTTAATCGTCACCATTCAGGGTCTTGCCAAGGAATCCATGGGTAGGATTTTCCATGGGGTTTTTAGAGGTTTATTTCTCACCCAGGATGTGAATTCCAAGTTCTGGAGGGTTCCTACCATTGAGGATCTTGCCCTGATTCCTAAGTGAAGGAAATCATCTGTGGGATTTTCCATGGGGTTTTAGAGGTTTATTTCTCACCCTGGAGGTGAATCCAAGTTCCTGGAGGGTTTCTACCATTGAGGATCTTGCCCTGATTCCCAAGCCAAAGGAATCCATCTGTAGGATTTTCCATGGGGTTTTAGAGGGTGTATTTCTCATCCTGGATGTGAATCCAAGTTCCTGGAAGATCCCTCCCATTGAGAGTCTTATCCTGATTCCCAAGCCAAAGAATTCAGCTGTGGGATTTTCCATGGGGTTTTAGAGGTTTATTTCTCACCCTGGATGTGAATTCAAGTTCCTGGAAGATTCTTCCCATTGAGGACCTTGCCCTGATTCCTAAGCCAAGGAAATCATCTGTAGGATTTTCCATGGGGTTTTTAAGGTGTGTTTCTCACCCAGGATGTGAATTCCCATTCCTAGGGGGGTCCTACCATTGAGGATCTTGCCCTGATTCCTAAGTGAAGGAAATAATCTGTGGGATTTTCCATGGGGTTTTAGAGGTTTATTTCTCACCCTGGAGGTGAATCCAAGTTCCTGGAGGGTTTCTACCATTGAGGATCTTGCCCTGATTCCCAAGCCAAGGAATCCATCTGTAGGATTTTCCATGGGGTTTTAGAGGGTGTATTTCTCATCCTGGAGGTGAATCCAGGTTCCTGGAAGGTTCTTCCTATTCAGGGTCTGGCCCTGATTCCCAAGCCAAGGAAATCATCTGTAGGATTTTCCATGGGGTTTTAGAGGTTTAATTATCATCCTAGATATGATTTCCCTGATTCCCAAGCCAAGGAAATCATCTGTAGGATTTTCCATGGGGTTTTAGAGGGTGTATTTCTCATCCTGGAGGTGAATCCAAGTTCCTGGAGGGTTCTTCCCATTCAGAATTTTACCCTAATACTCAAGCCGAGGAAATCATCTGTAGGATTTTCCATGGGGTTTTTAAGATGGATGTTTTTCACCCTGGATGTGAATCCAGGCTCCTGGAGGGTTCCTACCATTGAGGATCTTGCCCTGATTCCCAAGCCAAGGAATCCATCTGTAGGATTTTCCATGGGGTTTTAGAGGTTTAATTATCATCCTAGATGTGATTTCCCTGATTCCCAAGCCAAGGAAATCATCTGTGGGATTTTCCATGGGGTTTTAGAGGTTTATTTCTCACCCTGGAGGTGAATCCAAGTTCCTGGAGGGTTCTTCCCATTCAGGATTTTACCCAAATTCTCAAGCCAAGGAATCCATCTGTGGGATTTTCCATGGGGTTTTAGAGGTGCATTTCTCACCCTGGATGTGATTTCCCTGATTCCCAAGCCAAGGAAATAATCTGTGGGATTTTCCATGGGGTTTTAGAGGTTTATTTCTCACCCTGGCTGTGAATTCAAGTTCCTGGAAGATTCTTCCCATTCAGGATCTTGCCCTGATTCCCAAGCCAAGGAAATCCATCTGTGGGATTTTCCATGGGATTTTTAATGGATGTTTCTCACCCTGGCTGTGAATCCAGGTTCCTGGAGGGAAAGGTCATTTTCCCTTAGTCCATCCTGCCATAAAAACCATCCCCTTCTGCTTTTCCTGAGGCTTGTTAAAAAGATTCCTGTTGTTTCATCCCATGAAAAAATTGGATTCTGGGCTTGCAGGAGGTTTTAGTGACTTCCCAGGCAAAGCTTTCCATGATTTATAAATAAATAACCTGGATCTGAAGTGTCAGTGACTCTCCAAGCCAAACTGAAATAAAATCCGAGTGTTTTGTTTCTGCTTCTCAAGCAGGGACTTTGTTTGTTGCCATTTCAGGATTAGAAATGGCAGTTGGATGCTTTGGGAAGCACAAAAAAAAATTTAAAAAAAAGGGGGAAAGCCTAACCTCAAAATGAACAATTTAATAATGATAGTAGTAAGAATGGTATTAGGAAAACCAGGTTCTTGTGGGATGTGGATTTTATCAAATGTGATTTTTGTCTCTTCTCTACTGGGGTGTTTTCCTGCTGAGGTTGGGGAGGGCTGAGGAGGATCCCAGTGTGGGGTGGGCTGGGAGAGAGATCATAAATCCCATGGATTGGGTTGGGATGGAGATCATAAATCCCATGAGTGGTACTGGGAGGGGGATCATGAATCCCAAGGATTGGGCTGGGAGGGGGATTATAAATCCCATGGATTGGGTTGGGAATAAGATCATAAATCCCATGGATTGGGATGAGAGGGAACTGAAATCCCAAAGACTGGGATGGGAGGGAGCTGAGATAAATTCCCACCCCATTCCACACCTGCCACCCCCAGCTGCTCCTCGGGCCCTGCCAGCTGTGCCAGATGTTGTGTCCATTGGCACTGCCCTTCCCAGCCCTCTGCACTGGGAGTTCTGGTGCCTGGACTGGGAATGTCCCTTGTATTTTACCAATGCCGTGCTAAAACCATGGAATTCTCTCCCCAAAATGCCTCAGACACCATTTTTATGTTTCCAAATGTTCCCTCTCCCACTGGAGACTCGCTCCTGTCCCTCTGCTTTGTCTTTAACCTGACACAAATCTTCTATTCCTCTTTATAAAAAAATCTCTCACCTTCTCATTCTCTCTTTTTTTTTGTTTGTTTTTTTTTATTTTCTCCTCTGCCTTCTTTTAGAGGAAAAGTCCGGTAAGAAATGCAATTTTTATCCCCTGGAATAATTTCAAGCCAGCTTTGTGTGCTCCTGCCCAGGCTCTGGAGCTGAAATGCAAATAACAAATCTGCCCCTCTAGGATGAAGTTTAATTCCCTTTATGGCTGGCTCAGAGCATTTGGAAGTAGGATGTGCAGGAATAGAGTTTGCTTGGCTCTGAGCCTGGATTTGGGGGTTTGGACGAGGTGTGCAGGGTTGTACCCGGATCCCAAAGTTGGAGAGGCAGGAAACCAGGCTGGAGGCGCTGGGGTCTGTGCCAGGGGGATCCCCCGTTCCCCAGGGGCTGTCCCGGGGTGTGGGGGCTCTTGGGTCGGGGGTGCTGACCTGTCACTCTCTGACCAGGGGTCTCTTCTCTCCCCTCCCTGCTGACCGCAGCGGCGCAGCCCGGTAAGGACGGGGCGGGAGTGGGATGGGATTGGGGAGTGGGATTGGGGAGTGGGGAGTGGGATTGGGGAGTGGGGAGTGGATTGGGGATTGGGGATGGGATTGGGGATGGGGATGGGATTGGGGATGGGGATGGGATTGGGGAGTGGGATTGGGGGTCAGGGACTGGGGAATGGGGTGTGGGAATGGGATTGGAGAGTGGGATTGGGATCAGGGAATGGGATTGGGGAGTGGGATTGGGGTCAGGGACTGGGGAATGGGATTAGGTACTGGGGAATGGGGAATGGGATTGGGGTCAGGGACTGGGGAATGGGGTGTGGGAATGGGATTGGGGAGTGGGATTGGGGAGTGGGATTAGGTACTGGGGAATGGGATTGGAGTCAGGGACTGGGAATGGGGTGGGAATGGGATTGGGGAGTGGGATTGGAGTCAGAGAATGGGATTGGGGAGTGGGGATTGGGGTCAGGGACTGGGGAATGGGGTGTGGGAATGGGATTGGGGAGTGGGATTGGGGTCAGGGACTGGGATTGGGGACTGGGAATGGGATTGGGGTCAGGGACTGGGGAATGGGATTGGGGTCAGGGGATGGGATTGGGACTGGGATTGGGGAGTGGGATTGGGGTCAGGGACTAGGGAATGGGATTAGGTACTGGGGAATGGAGAATGGGATTGGGGTCAGGGACTGGGGAATAGGACGGGGATTGGGACTGGGATTGGGGTTTGGGACTGGGAATGGGGCTCTGGGGAGAGACTGGGAATGGGGTGTGGGATTGGGGATTGGGACTGGGGAATGAGATTAGGGTCTGGGAATGGGACTGGGATTAGGTACTGGGGAATGGGGCGTGGGACTGGGGAATGGAGTGTGGGACTGGGACTGGGGAATGGGACTGGGATTGGGGATGGGACTGAGAATGGAATTTGGATTGGGTACTGGGGAATGGGGTCTGGGATTGGAGATGGGGATGGGATTGGGGAATGGAGATTAGGGATTGGGAGTGGGCTCTGGGACTGGGATTGGGACTGGGGTATGGGGTCTGGAATTGGGGAATGGGATCTGGGATTGAGGAATGAGCTTTGGGAATGGGGCCTGGGATTGGGGAATGGGAATGGGATTGGGGAACAGGCTCTGGGATTGTGAATGGGATTGGGGAATAGGCCCTGGCACTGGGAATGGGGTCTGGGACTGGGATTGGGGAGTGGGCTCTGGGATTGGGATTGGGAGCAGCCAGAGGTGTCACCCACCCCTCCGTGTCACCCCAGGGACCCTATGGCACAGTGGGGTCAGTGATGGGAACCCCTGGGGATCCCACTCTGCTTTGGGGCGTCCCAAAAATCCCACAATTCCCAAAAACGATGGGGGGATTTGGCTTTTCCACGAGCCACTGGCACAGCTGGGCCGAGTCCTTGTTCCAGAGGGACCTGAAATCCCTTGGGACACCCCAAAGGCAGAGGCGGCTTTGGGGTTTTTTCCTGTGGGGTTTTTTCCTGTGGGGTTTTTTCCTGTGGGGTTTCCTGTGGGATTTTTTGGTGGGTTTTTTTGTTTTTGTTTTCCTGTGTTTTGTTTTTTTTTTGTGGGGTTTTTCCTGTGGGTTTTTTCTGTGAGATTTTTTTTTTGTGGGTTTTTCCTGTGGGGTTTTTTTTCCTGTGGGTTTTTTTGTTTTGTTTTTGTTTTTTGTTTTTTTTTTTTCTTTGGTGGTTTTTTTTTTCCTGTGGGTTTTTTTTCCTGTGGGGTTGTTTTTTCCCGTGGGGTTTTTTTGTGGGGTTTTTTGAGTTTTTTTTTGGTTTTTCTGTGGTTTTTTTTTCTGTGGTTTTTTTTCCCTGTGGGTTTTTTTTTTTCCTGTGGGTTTTTTTTCCTGTGGGTTTTTTTCCTGTGGGGTTTTTTTTCTGTGGGGTTTTTTTTTTCTGTGGGGTTTTTTTTTTCTGTGGGTTTTTTTTTCTGTGGGTTTTTTTTTTCTGTGGGGTTTTTTTTTCTGTGGGGTTTTTTCCATGAGGTTTTTTTCTGTGAGGTTTTTACCTATGGGGTTTTTCTGTGGGATTTTTTCTGCGGGTTTTTCTGCCCTGACCAATCACTTTTATTTCCCTTTGTTTCTCCTTCCAGGGGACGATTAAAAGGAATTTATCCAGTAAGTAAAAAACACTCCCTGCACCTGCTGGAGGCGTTTTGGGGAGTGCAGGGGGGGAAAGGAGCGAGTGAAATTTGGTTTAAAATTTAAAATTGGCTCCTGGCAGAGCTGGTGGCTCCCAAAATTTTCCTTGGAGGAGAGTTTGGGGACACCTTTGGGATCCCTCAGGGTGGCTCTGTACAGAAATAAATCAGAATTAATTGAGATTTTTCCTGCCAGGATCTGCACAGCAGGGCGGGGGGACACGGGGGGACCCCACTGCCAGCTCAGGGTTTGGGGGATGTTTTGGGGTTTCAGTGCCTGTGCTGTGGGGTGATGATATTCTGGGATGTTTTGGGGTTTCAGTGACTGTGCTGTGCTCTGGGATCATGGGATGATGATGTTTTGGGATGTTTTGGGGTTTCAGTGACTCTGATCCCTGCCTGTGCTCTGGGATGATATTTTGGGATGTTTTGGGGTTTCAGTGACCCTGCTCCCTGTCTGTGCTCTGGGATTATGGGATGATGATGTTTTGGGGTCTTTTGGGGTTTCAATGACTGTCTGTGCTGTGGGATGATGGGATGATGATGTTTTTGGGATGTTTTGGGATGTTCCTGACCCTGCTCCCTGTCTGTGCTGTGGGATCATGGGATGTTTTGGGGTGGGAATGGCCCTGCTCCCATCTGTGCTGTGGGGTGATGATGTTTTGGGATGTTTTGGGGTTTCAGTGACTCTGACTCCCTGCCTGTGCTCTGGGATTATGGGATGATGATGTTTTGGGGTGTTTTGGGGTTTCAGTGACTGTCTGTGCTGTGGGATGATGGGATAATGATATTCTGGGGTGTTTTGGGGTTTCCTGACCCTGCTCCCTGCCTGTGCTGTGGGATGATGGGATGATGATGTTTTGGGGTTTCAGTGACCCTGCTCCCTGTCTGTGCTCTGGGATTATGGGATGATGATATTTTGGGGTGTTTTGGGGTTTCAGTGACTCTGATCCCTGCCTGTTCTCTGGGATTATGGGATGATGATGTTTTGGGGTGTTTTGGGGTTTCAGTGACTGTCTGTGCTGTGGGATGATGGGATAATGATATTCTGGGGTGTTTTGGGATGTTCCTGATCCTGCTCCCTGTCTGTGGTGTGGGATCAGGGGATGATGATGTTTTGGGGTTTCAATGACTGTCAGTGCTGTGGGATGATGATGTTTTGGGATGTTTTGGGGTTTCCTGACCCTGCTTCGTGTCTGTGCTGTGGGATGAAGGGATGATGATGTTTTGGGATGCTCCTGACCCTGATCCCTGTCTGTGTTATGGGGTCAGGGGATGTTTTTGGGGTGGGGATGGCTCTGATCTCTGTGCTGTGGGGTCACAGGATGATGATGTTTTGGGATGTTTTGGGGTTTCAATGGCCCTGCTCCCTGTCTGTGCTGTGGGGTTAGGGGATGTTTTGGGGTTTCAATGACTCTCTGTGCTGTGGGGTGATGATATTTTGGGATGTTTTGGGGTTTCAATGACTGTGTTATGGGATGATGATATTCTGGGATGCTCCTGAACCTGCTCCCTGTCCGTGTTATGGGATGATATTTTGGGGTTTCAATGACTGTCTGTGCTGTGGGATGATGATATTTTGGGATGTTTTGGGGTTTCAATGACTGTCTGTGCTGTGGGGTGACGACGTTCTGGGATATTCTGGGATGCTCCTGAGCCTCTCCCGTGTGTCTCCCCCAGGTGAGGAGATCTCCCGGCCCCGGCGCTCCACGCCCACCCCGGACCCCGCCAGGTCAGTGCGGCCCCGGGGATGCCCCGAGGCTCGGACGCCTCGTCCCGCCCCGGGGCTGGCGGATAATCGGGATCGGGAGGGGGAATCCCCGCAGCAGGGGCTGAAACCTGTGAAAATCCCAGAGAATCCCAGGAAAAGCATCAGGAAAAATCCAGGGGAAATTCAGACTAACAAATTCGCACTAAGAGACGCAAAAATCCCCCAGAAATTGCACAAAAAGTGGCCAGAAAAACTCCTAATATCTGCACTAAAAAAAAAAAATGGCCCCAAAATCCAGTGAGATTCCTGGAATTTCTGAGGAAAAATCTGGAGAAGTGAGTGGGCAAAATATCCAGAGGAACTGCGACTTAAAATGGCCCAAACCCCCCTAAAATGGCACAAAAAATGGCCCAAAAATTCCTATAATAATAAATAATATCTATAATAAATACATAAAAATAATTATAAAATAATTACTTTATTAATCCTTTCCCGTGGAAATAATATCTATAAGAAATACATGAAAATGAATATAAAATAATTACTTTATTGATCCTTTCCCATGGAAATGGTATCTATAAGAAATATATAAAAATGAATATAAAATAATTACTTTATTGATCCTTTCCCATGGAAAAAATATCTATAAGAAATACATGAAAATAATTTGAAAATAATTACTTTATTAACCCTTTCCCATGGAAATGATATCTATAAGAAATACATGAAAATAATTAAATAATTATTTTATATTTAACCCTTTCCCATGGAAATGATATCTATAAGAAATACATGAAAATAATTAAATAATTATTTTATATTTAACCCTTTCCCATGGAAATGATATCTATAAGAAATACATGAAAATAATTAAATAATTATTTTATGTTTAATCTTTTCCCATGGAAATGATATCTATAAGAAATACATGAAAATAATAAAATAATTATTTTATGTTTAATCTTTTCCCATGGAAATGATATCTATAAGAAATACATGAAAATAATTAAATAATTATTTTATGTTTAATCCTTTCCCATGGAAATGATATCTATAAGAAATACATGAAAATAATTAAATAATTATTTTATGTTTAATCCTTTCCCGTGGAAATGATATCTATAAGAAATACATGAAAATAATTTTAAAATAATTATTTTGTATTTAACCCTTTCCCGTGGAAATGATATCTATAAGAAATACATGAAAATAATTTTAAAATAATTATTTTGTATTTAACCCTTTCCCGTGGAAATGATATCTATAAGAAATACATGAAAATAATTAAATAATTATTTTATATTTAACCCTTTCCCGTGGAAATGATATCTATAAGAAATACATGAAAATAATTTTAAAATAATTATTTTATGTTTAACCCTTTCCCATGGAAATGATATCTATAAGAAATACATGAAAATAATTAAATAATTATTTTATGTTTAACCCTTTCCCGTGAAGTTTTGACTGTTTGGCACTGTGGTGTTGCCTCTCTCCTTTCTTTTTTTCCCCCCACCTGGAATCCTGTGTTTGGCCAGCTCCTCCTTGGCCTGGGATACACAAAACAATAAAAATATTCATTTTTCCCCCGGCAGGAAGGCCGGGGAGGACCCGGCGGCGCTGGCCCCGCTCTTCGGGCCCCCGCTGGAGTCTGCGTTCGAGGAGCAGAGGCTGGAGGGTGAGCCGGGGGGGGTTTGGGGTATGGGGGAGGGGGTTTGGGATATGGGGAGGGGTTTGGGGGTATGGGGAGGGGCTTTTGGGGACGGGGGGAGGGGTTTGGGATATGGGGGAGTGAGTTTGGGGATGGGAGGGGTTTGGGGACGTGGGGATGGGTTTGGGGATATGGGGACGGTGAACCTGGGAGGGGGATTGGGGACATTGGGGGATGAGTTTGGGGGACATGGGGAGGGTGAGTTTAGGGCTGGGGAGGGTTTGGGAACATGGGGGAGTGAGTTTGGGGACAGGGCAAGGGAGTTTGGGGCTAGGGAAGGGATATGGGGACATGGGGAGGGGTTTGGGGACACGGGGAGGGGTTTGGGACATGGGGATGGGGGTTTGGGGATATGGGGGAGGGGTTTGGGGACATGGGGGAGGGGTTTGGGGGGTATGGGGAGGGGTTTGGGGGTATGGGGAGGGGTTTGGGGATATGGGGAGGGGTTTGGGGATATGGGGAGGTTTGGGATATGGGGAGGGGTTTGGGGATATGGGGAGGGGGTTTGGGGGATATGGGGAGGTTTGGGGACATGGGGAGGGGTTTGGGGACGGGGGAGGGGTTTTGGGGACGTGGGGAGGGGGTATGGGGAGGGGTTTGGGATATGGGGAGGGGCTTTGGGACATGGGGAGGGGGGTTTGGGGGTAGGACGGGGAGGGTTTGGGGATATGGGGAGGAGTTTGGGAGGTATGGGGAGGGGAGGGGTTTGGGGATATGGGGGGATGAGTTTGGGGACATGGGAGGGTGAGTTTAGGGCTGGGGAGGGTTTGGGAACATGGGGAGTGAGTTTGGGGACAGGACAAGGGAGTTTGGGGCTGGGGGAAGGGATTTGGGGGACATGGGGAGGGGTTTGGGGACACGGGGAGGGGGTTTGGGGACATGGGGAGAGGTTTGGGAACATGGGGAGGAGTTTGGGGACACAGGGAGTTTGGGGCTAGGGGGATATGGGGATGGGAGGGGTTTGGGGACACGGGAGGGGGTTTGGGACATGGGGATGGGGGTTTGGGATATGGGGAGGGGGTTTGGGATAGGGGGACATGGGGGAGGGGTTTGGGGACATGGGGATGGGGGTTTGGGGACATGGGGAGGGGCTTTGGGGTATGGGAGGGCCGGGATATGGGGATGGGGGTTTGGGATAGGGGGACATGGGGAGGGGTTTGGGATATGGGGAGGAGTTTGGGGCCATGGTGAGTTTGGGGCCAGGGTGAGGAGTTTGGGGACAGGATGAGTTTGGGGCCATGGGGGGTGACTTTGGGGGCCATGGCAAGTGAATTTGGGGACAGGGTGAGTGAATTTGGGGCCTGGGTGACTGAGTTTGGGACCATGTTGAGTTTGGGGCCATGGTGAGTTTGGGTGAATCTGGGGACCTGGTGAGTGAGTTTGGGGACATGGAGGGTGACAAGGGAATTTGGGGCCATGGCAAGTGAGTTTGGGGACAGGGTGAGTTTGGGGCTGGGGTGAAGGAGTTTGGGGACCTGGGTGAGTGACTTTGACTTTGGGGTCATGGTGAGTGACTTTGGGGCCAGGATGAGTTTGGGGCTGGAGTCAGGAGTTTGGGGACTGCTGGGTGAGTTTGGGGGACCTGGCAAGAGAGTTTGGGGCCCTGATGAGTGAGTTTGGGGTCAGGGTGATGGAGTTTGGGCCCTGGTGAGTGAATTTGGGGACCAGGGTGAGAGAGTTTGGGGCTGGGGGAGGCACTTTGGGGACTTGGGGGTTGTTTTGGGGCCCTGGTGAGTGACTTTGGGGCTGGGGTGAAGGATTTGGGGCACAGGGTGAGTGAATCTGGGGACCTTATTTTTCATTTTACTGCCTGATGGGTTTGAGGTTTTTTTTGTTTGGTGTTTTTTTTGGTTTTTTTTTGGTTTTTTTTTATCTCCTAAAATTCCAAACCACTTTTGTCCTCGATGTTTTCCTTCCCATAATTTGATTTCTCAGAGTCCACCCCGGCATTGTTTTGTTTGTCAAGCAGCATAAGTGTCAAACTAATTGAGTGTCCTGCTTCCAAATCAGATTTTAATCACCCACCATCACAGAACTCCCTGTCTGTAATTAATGAAATTTCTGTCACTGTCTGGGCCCCCTTTTCCCAGAGTCTGTGTCTCATCCAATTGTTTGGGTGTTTGGAAGAAAATATTTGAGTTTTTCCTTGTTTTCAAAAGTTTATTTTTGATTTTTCAGCTGCTCTGGACCAGCCTGAGATATGGGGGTCAGCCCAGCCCATCAACACAAACGTCGAGTCCCCAAAACTTCCAAGACCTTTTCCAACTGGAAGTAAGTGTGCATAAAAATAAATTAATATTTAATATTTAATACATTAATATTGATTAAAATTAATATTAAATATTTGAGTTTTCCCCATCCAGCCTGTGCAATTCTATAATATTTTAAATTAAAGGGTTGTTTTTGGGGTTTTTTTTCTTTCCCCTGTGTTTGATTTGGTTTCCAGCACTGTGGGGTGGAGGGATGGGATGGATCCTGATCCTGCACGTTCACACTTGGCTGGAAAAGTTGGGAGCACCGGTTTTTCCAGGAAAACATCGGGAAGAGCAGCACAGCCCCGAATCCCAGAATTTTTTTATTTTTTATTTTTGCAGCTTTCCCTGCGCCCGGGGCAGCTGGGGAATCATTTCCTGGGCGCTGCTGGTTAATTAGCAGCTGTTAATTAACCCCCCATTCCGGATTCACACCGGGGGATGGGCGGGGGAGAAAGGGTGGAGAAGGCAGAGTTTAATTAAAATGTTAATTTTGGGGGGTTGGAAGTTTGAAAGAGGAGATGCTAAAAAAAAAAAAAAGGGAAGAAGAGGGGGTGGAATTTAAAAAAAAAAACAAGAAAAACCCCCAAAAAAACCCCCAAAAAGGAAGGAGCGGAATTAAAAAAATAAAAACACCAAAAAAAAGAAAAACCTCAAAAAAAATAAAAACCCCAAGAAAAAAAAAAAACAAAAAAAGGAAGGGTGGAATTAAAAAAATAAAACACCAAAAATAAAAAAAAAACCCAAGCAAAAAAAAAACCCCAAGGAAAAAAAAAAAAAAAACAAAAAAAGGAAGGGGTGGAATTAAAAAAAATAAAACACCAAAAAAAAACAAAAAAAAAAACCCAAGGAAAAAAAACCAACAAAAAAAGGAAGGGGTGGAATTAAAAAAATAAAACACCAAAAAAAAACCCCAAAAACAACCCAAAAAAAAACCAAAAAAACCAAAAAAAATAAAAAACCAAAAAAAAATGCAAAAAAAAGGAAGGGGTGGAATTTAAAAAAAAAAAAAAACAAGAAAAAACCAAAACAAAAACAAAAACCGACCAAAAATGCGGAGGGGTGGATGGATGGATGAAGGGAACGGATTCCTGGGCGGGCTGGGATTCCAGAGCCGCCCCCGCCGCTCCCCCGCTTGACTTTCCCCGGTGTTCGCCCCCTGTGTTGTAGCCCCGCCGCCGCTGCCCCCCAAGAACGTCCAGCCACGCCGCCGCGCTCCGGCTCGCCGCTGGCCACCGGTAACGGGCGGGGGCACGGGGGACAGCCTGGGGACAGCCCGGGGGATGGGGGACACGGCCCGGGGGATGGGGGACAGCCCGGGGACAGGGGGCGGATGGGGAACAGCCCCGGGGCGAGGGGACAGGACCCAGCCCTGATCTGAAGGGGATAAATCCCATTCCTGGATCTGGGAGGGATAAATCCCATTCCTGGATCTGGGAGGGATAAATCCCATTCCTGGATCTGGGAGGGATAAATCCCATCCCCAGCTCTGGGGGGCAAGGAGGGATAAATCCCATTCCTGGATCTGGGAGGGATAAATCCTATTCCCAGCTTTGGGAGGGATAAATCCCACTCCCAACTTTGGGGGGCATAAATCCCATCCCCAGCTTTGGGGGCAAGGAGGGATAAATTCCATCCCCAGCTTTGGGGGCAAGGAGGATAAATCCCATTCCTGGATCTGGGAGGATAAATCCCATCCCCAGCTCTGGGGGCAGGGATAAATCCCATTCCTGGATCTGGGAGGGATAAATCCCATTCCTGGATCTGGGAGGGATAAATCCCATTCCTGGATCTGGGAGGGATAAATCCCATTCCCAAATTTGGGGGGGATAAATCCCATCCCCAGCTCTGGGGGCACGGAGGGATAAATCCCATTCCTGGATCTGGGAGGGATAAATCCCATTCCTGGATCTGGGAGTGATAAATCCCATCCTCAGGCCTGGGAGGGATAAATCCTATCCCAAACTTTGGGAGGGATAAATCCCATTCCCATCTCTGGGGGGGGAAAAATCCCATTCCCAGCTGTGGGGTGACCCTGGAGGGGACAGGTCCCAGTCCCAGTGGCACTGGAGGGGACAAATCCCCACGGCTGCATTTTGGGCACAGATTTGGTCCCTGTGCATCCTCTTCCCTTGGAATTCAGAGAATTCCAGGCTGGGCTGGGCTGGGCTGGCAGGAATTTCCATCCTCCCCAGCTCCCTGTGCCATGAGCAGGGACACCTGCCTCTGTCCCAAACCCCAGCCTGGCCTGGGACAGCCACAGCTTTGTGGGGTTTCAGTGGGTGCTGCCTTAGCAGCAGCACAAATATTTCATTTTTTTTTTTTTTGCTCCCAAGTTGGTCTCACCCCGGTGAAATTAATGTTCTTTACACCATCCCTGCCTTTGGATCAGTCAGTCTGGGATTTGCAGGATTAGCCTTAATATCCTGCTGAAAACTGGGATGAATTCCCAATTCCAGTGCTGGGGGAGCAACTCAGGGTGGGCATTAAATGACAAATTCCTGGGGCAGGGAAGGGAAAAGGGGCTGGGGATGAAGGACAGCCCGAGGGCAGGGATGGAGAAGTGCTGGATGCAGCCAGAGGTGCTTCCAGGAATATAATTCATGGTGCTGGCTGATGTTTGAGCAGGATTTGGGCAGGGAAGGAGTGGCTTGGGGGGGAACTCGGGCTGGAGCTCCCCTGCTCTGTCCATCCCCATCTCATCTGTGCTCCCACATCCCAAAATTCCTGCTCTGGGAGCAGCAGGGTGTCCGTGTCCATCCATCCATCATCATTTCCCAGGAGCAAATGCCCCATCGTGTGCTGGGCTGTGCCTTGTGGATCTGTCAAGCTGAGCTCTGTTCTTGTCTGGTTCAGCAAATTCCTCTCTTATCTCCCCTGCCCTAAATGTGGAACCGTGGCTGGATCCCCAAAACGGAGGAGCAGGGGTGGGGTGATGCTGCCCCGAGGGCATTTAGAGTTAGGGTCTGCCTTCCCTGGGTGTGAAACGCTTGGCTGATGGATCTGTGCTGGTGCTGGAGTCAGAACTCCCATCTGGGAATGTTGGTGTGCGGTGGCTCAGTGAGCAGAGTCCCGAAATCCCGACCTGTGCCCTCAAAATCCCGACTTGCGCCCCCAAATCCCGATCTGTGCCCCCAAAATCCCGACCTGTTCTTGCTTCTGGCTGGAATCCATTCCCTGTGGCTGGAATCCACCCCCCATGTGCATCCGTGCTGCATGCCCAGACTCCAGCAGTGTCCAACCAGCATGTCTAAATATATATATATATTTATTTATACCTGAGTTTATAAATATATATATACAGAGAGTGGGGCGTGCCACAGTGCTGAGTGCACACCTTTGACATCTGCCGATAACAATCTGATCATTCAGAGCTGCTGAGGAGGGCGTGGTGTGGTTTAGAGGACAGAACAATTTGGGAATTTGGGATTTTTTTGGCTGTGAGTGCCGGCTCGTGCCGCACGCGGGATTCATTCCATTCCGCGGTGGAAACGTCCTCGCCCATGAATTATATAAATACCACTAAGAAAAGGCTGGTTTTGGAGCCTCTCCCGTAGAAGTAGAGCCCGTAGAGAGTAGCGCAGCCCTCTCCTAATGCTCGCTGTAAAACCGACCTCCTCTGACCGCAGGAGGGGACCAGGCAGCGGCAGAGCCCAAAAGGGACAAACCCCCGTCCATCAATGACTTGGACAGCATTTTTGGCCCCGTGCCGTCCCCTAAATCTGCCGCTGCCACGGCGGAAGACAAGTGGGTCAATTTTTCCGACCAATCCCCGGAAAACGCAGCTGCGGAGTTGTCGCCCCGGGACAAGGCGCCGTCGCCGCCGGCGGCCGCGGGCAGCCCGGCCGAGCATCCCCGCCCGCTGCCCTCGCCGCTGCAGCTGCAAGACGCGCCCAAGAAGCTTCCCGAGCATCCTCACCTTAAGGAGGAGCCCGCCGAGCCCGCCGCATCCTCCCCCAAAGATTTCGGGGCGGCCCAAAGAGCCACCCCGCCGCCCCCTCCGCCGCCCACCTACCGCGCCGTGGTCTCGTCCCCCGGACCGGGCGGCAGCGCCAGCGGTACGTGCTGGGAGCTCGGGGGTGTCCGGGGCTGAGCTGCGTCCCCCCCAGCCCGTGCCGTGCTGCCCGAGTGTGTGCTGCGCCCCAAATTTCCCGAAGCTCCCCCCCCCGAGCCGCCCCGAAACGCGCCGCGGGGCTCTCGCTGTGTCTGTTGCTGCTGCGGTTCTGTCGGGATAGGAATTGTAGCAAAGTGGGCAAGGCTCAGATCCAGGGTTCCGTTTTGTTTTGTTTCTTTTTTTTATTATTTATTTATTTATTTATTTATTTATTTATTTATTTATTAGTTTTTTTATCGCGTCCTCTCACCCCGGTAATTCACGGGTGTGGATGGATGGTGCTCGGTTCTTTCCCGGCTCTGGGCATGGGGAGATGTGCTCCAGGGTGAACCTCAAGCCTTCAGCTGCTTAATTATAAATGTTCATCAAGGCAAACGAGCTGGGGGAGGCTCAGGTTACCCACACTCTTGGCTGGAGGAGCTGCGGCCCGAGCCTGGCGCCAGCCCAGCCCCATCCTGCATCCCCCAGGGCTGATTTTGGGAGGGCATCGCCCCGCAGAGCCCCGAGGAGCCTGCCCTGGTGGTGGGGTGGGTGTGCAGCCCCCCAGCTCCGTGTCCAGCCCTGCCCCCTCCCCCCGGGATCTTGGGATTGGTGTCCGTGCCGGGGTTTGTCACCTCCAGGAGGGTCCCCTGGGTGGGGCTGCTGCTGCACGTGTGGCTTTGCTTCAGTGCTGGTGGCTTTTCCGTGCTGGCTCGGGGGGTGGGAGGGGTCCCTGTGGGGGCTGCACCACCAGGATTCCTCCTGCCCTGCTCCTTCCCAGCTGGGACGAGGTGGGGACGGGCCAGGGGCTCCCCAGGTGGGGATGGATGATGGATGATGGATGAAGGGATGGATGGATGGATGGATGGATGATGGATGGATGGAGGATGGATGATGGATGGATGGATGAAGGGATGGATGGAGGATGGATGATGGATGGATGGATGAAGGGATGGATGGAGGATGGATGGATGATGGATGATGGATGGATGGATGGATGGATGGATGGAGGATGGATGGATGGATGGATGGATGATGGATGGATGATGGATGGATGATGGATGGATGATGGATGATGGATGGATGGATGATGGATGGATGGATGATGGATGGATGATGGATGGATGGATGATGGATGGATGAAGGATGGATGATGGATGGATGGAGGATGGATGATGGATGGATGGATGGATGATGGATGGATGGATGATGGATGGATGATGGATGGATGGATGGATGATGGATGGATGATGGATGGATGATGGATGGATGATGGATGGATGGATGGATGGATGGATGATGGATGGATGGAGGATGGATGGATGGATGGATGGATGGATGGATGGATGATGGATGGATGATGGATGGATGGATGATGGATGGATGGATGGATGATGGATGGATGATGGATGGATGGATGGATGATGGATGGATGATGGATGGATGGATGATGGATGGATGATGGATGATGGATGGATGGATGATGGATGGATGGATGGATGGATGATGGATGGATGGATGATGGATGGATGATGGATGATGGATGATAGATGGATGATGGATGATGGATGGATGATGGATGGATGGATGATGGATGATGGATGGATGATGGCTGGATGATGGATGATGGATGGATGGATGGATGGATGATGGATGGATGGATGTGGATGGATGATGGATGGATGATGGATGATGGATGGATGATGGATGATGGATGATGGATGGATGGATGGATGGATGGATGGAGGATGGATGGATGGATGATGTAAGATGGATGGATGGAGATGCTCAGTCTGTCCCAGATCCACATCCCTTCTCCAGGAACTGCTCCAATCTCAGCCTGGACTGCTTGGAAATCAAAGTGTGGCCACAGCCACCCAAGTGCTGCAAATCCTCCCAGGGCTGCAGCAGATCCAGCAGCTGCCCCTCTCCTCCCACCTCCCCAGGCTGGTTTTTGGGTGCTGTGCAGCAGAGCCACCCCAGGCTCCTCCTGCTGTGAGGGATCTCCGAGCTCAGCTTGTTCCAAACCCCTCCACACCCAGAATTCCAGCAGATTTCTGGTTTCCACACGCTGTCAGCTCCTGGAGTAGGAATTATCCATTCCCTGGGTGGAGCCACTATCCCCACAGAAACCCCCTCAGAAAGGTTCCATCCTCTGAGAGTCCTGCAAGTTTATTTTCCCCTCAGTGTTTCCTATTTTAGTGGGAAAAAATTCCGACTTTGGTTCCCAAATTAGGCTTTGAAATAAAGGTGGCTTGGGTTTTGGAGCTGTGCAAAGGAATGACTGGAATTCACTCCCTTTAAGCCAGGCCCTCTCTTGTCTGAGCCTGCTCTCCTTCACCTCTTCTCGTTTCTATAAACCCAGCCTTGATCTTTGATTAATCTGAGCTATCACCCAAAAACTTAGGGAGCTGTTCTCTTGGAAGTGGGGAAGCGATGGAGTCATCATCTCCTCAGTGTGAGCTGGGCACAGAGCTGTTGTGCTCCGTGGAATTCATGGCAAACCCTGGGAATGAGGGCTGAGCTCCTCCCTCCCGTTCCTGCTGTGTCCTGGTGCCACCTCTGCCTGCTCTGCACAGCTCCAGTTATTGCTGGAGTTCTCCTGGGAGGGATTCCCGGGTGTGGAGCCAAGCAGGCTCGTGCTCTCCCGTGCTGAAATCCCCATTTGATCCCAGAAATCCCCTTTGCAGCACGGTCCATGTGAGCCCTGAGACCATCAGCCCTTCTCTGGGAAACTCTTCCAGAACCTTGGAACAGCAAATCCCAAACCCTTCCTCTCCCCCCTTTCCCTTCTTTGCCCTGTGCTGGGCATCCCCAATTCCAGCTGTGCCACCCTTGGAGCACCCATCACCCCAAACCCTCCTGCCCCTATTTGCTGGCAGAGCCCCAGGACTCCTCCCATCCCAATTTTGAGCAGGAATCCGTGGCCATCACCCATTCTGGGACGTTCCATGCTCAGCTGTCCCATCCCGGGGCTCTGGGTGGGCACAGCCCGTGGGGCACTCACAGCTCCCGTTTGTTGAGCCCTGAGACCATCAGCCCTTCTCTGGGAAACTCTTCCAGAGCTGTGGAACAGCAAATCCCAAACCCTTCC
This sequence comes from Luscinia luscinia, assembly GCA_034336685.1. NCBI lineage: Eukaryota > Metazoa > Chordata > Aves > Passeriformes > Muscicapidae > Luscinia > Luscinia luscinia. The sequence continues at coordinate 28,615,784 of CM067615.1, forward strand.
TCTTCCTCCTTTCCTTCTTTTGCCCTGTGCTGGGCATCCCCAATTCCAGCTGTGCCACCCTTGGAGCACCCATCACCCCAAACCCTCCTGCCCCTATTTGCTGGCAGAGCCCCAGGACTCCTCCCATCCCAAGTTTGAGCAGCCCCTGCCATCCCATCCCGGTTTGGAGCAGGAATCCGCGGCCATCACCCATTCTGGGACGTTCCAGCTCCCCTGTCCCCGGGCTCGGGTGGGCTCAGCCGCGGGGCGCTCACGCTCCCGTCTCTTGCAGGTTCCTCGTCCCCCGCCCGGCCCGGGACGCCGCTGGCCGCGTGTGGCACCCCGCCCCCGCCGCCGCCGCGACCCCCGTCCCGGCCCAAGCTGCCCCCCGGGAAACCGCCCGTGGGCGACGCGGTACGTGCGGGGGCGGGGGCGGGTGGCACTGCCAGCTGGAATGGGACAGTGCCAGGGGTGGCACTGCCAGCCTGGAATGGGATAAAGGGACTTACCAGGGGTGGCACTGCCAGGCTGGAATGGGACAGTGCCAGGGGTGGCACTGCCAGCCTGGAATGGGATAAAGGGACTTGCCAGGGGTGGCACTGCCAGCTGGAACGGGACAGTGCCAGGGCTGGAGAGGACATTGCCAGGCTGGAACGGGACAGTGCCAGGGGTGGCACTGCCAGCCTGGAATGGGATAAAGGGACTTGCCAGGGGTGGCATTGCCAGGCTGGAATGGGACAGTGCCAGGGGTGGCGCTGCCAGCTGGAACGGGACAGGGGATGTGCCAAGGGTGGCACTGCCAGCTGGAACGGGACAGTGCCAGGGGTGGAGGGGACATTGCCAGGCTGGAACGGGACAGTGCCAGGGGTGGCACTGCCAGCCTGGAATGGGATAAAGGGACTTGCCAGGGGTGGCACTGCCAGCTGGAACGGGACAGTGCCGGGGGTGGCACTGCCAGGCTGGAACGGGACAGTGCCGGGGGTGGAGAGGACATTGCCAGCCTGGAATGGGACAGTGCCAGGGGCGGGGGTGGCACTGCCAGGCTGGAATGGGACACAGGGATGTGCCAGGAGTGTAAGGTGGCACTGCCAGCCTGGAATGGGACAGTGCCAGGAGTGGAGGGGACATTGCCAGGCTGGAACGGGACAGTGCCAGGGGTGGCATTGCCAGGATGGAATGGGATAAAGGGACTTGCCAGGGGTGGCACTGCCAGGCTGGAACGGGACAGGGGATGTGCCGGGAGTGGCACTGCCAGGCTGGAATGGGACAGTGCCAGGGTTGCAGGGTGGCACTGCCAGCCTGGAATGGGACACAGGGATGTGCCAGGGGTGGCACTGCCAGCCTGCAATGGGATAGAGGGAGGAGGGTGGCATTGCCAGGCTGGAGTGGGACAGTGCCAGGGTGGAACGGGACAGTGCCAGGGCTGGGGTGGCACTGCTGCTGTGGGTATAAAACAACCCCAAAGGACCCCTGAGGACCAGGGCTGCTCCCTCCCCGATGCCCAGCTGTGCGAATAAAGGAGTTCTGAATGATGAATTAATGCAGAAGTCAATATATTTCATATTTTATATTTTATAGTTTTTTATTTTTTATTTTTATTTTATATTATTGTATATTTTATATTATTTTATATTCTGTATTTTATATTTTATATTTTATATTGTTCTATATTTTATATTATTTTGTATTCTATATTTTATATTATTTTATATTTTACATTATTTTATATTTTATATTTTATTTCTATATTTTACAATGATTATTTACACGATTACACATTTTTCATCCGTGTTTTAATTTTGTTTACGTGTTTTGTTGATATTTTGCAGGAAATATGATTGGTTATAGTTTAGTGCTTTACTGCTTATTTATTTTCATTTTTTAAATTTTGCTATTTTGTTTTCTGGTTGGAGTTTTTTTGGGGGGTTTTTTTTGTTTGTTTTTTGGGGTTTTGTTTTTGGTTTTTTGGGGTTTTTTTGGGGGGGGTTTGGTTTTTGGTGGTTTTTTTGTGGTTTTTTGTTTTTTGTGGTTTTTTGTTTTTTGGGTTTTTTTTAAATTTAGCATAATTTATATTTCAGTAGCTCTGATGAATTTCAGAGTGTTTGCTAAGACTGAAAACCCCCTAAAAACGGCTCTAAAACCCCTAAAACCCCTAAACCCCTAAAACCCCCACCCACTGCCCCTGCATCTCCCACCCTGGGCACGGCTGGATGGGGGAAATAAATTGGATTTAATTAAAACTTTACCTTGGAGCTGGGAAAATAAATTTCCCTTTCTGCACACCAGCAGCGCCACGGCGACAATTTAATTTATTGGCGGATGCTTTTGCGCGGATTTTGCTTTAATCTGGTGTGGTTTGTGTCCCCGCAGCCCCGGCCGTTCAGCCCGCCCGCGGTGGCGCCGCTGGCCCGCGCCGAGAGCACCTCGTCCATCTCCTCCACCAACTCCCTGAGCGCCGCCACCACTCCCACCGTCGGTAACGCGCCCGCCGCGCCCCCGCGCCCTCACTCGGCCCTCGGGCGGGTTTTGGGGATGTGTCAGCCCGTGTGTACGCGCGGAAAGGGATTTTAGGCGGGGGAATTGTAATGGGAAATGTGGTTTTGGGTTGGAAATTCAGCAAAATCAGCTTTTTTTTTTGTTGTTGTTTGTGACTGGAGGGGATGGGGCTGGAAGCCAGACTTGGGATGCAGGAATATTCAGTCTGTTGGGGCGACTTAAATTCCCACTCGCCCTTAGAGCAGTGTCCCCTCCTGTCCCCTCCTGTCCCCTCTGTCCATTCCTGTCCCACTCTTGTCCCCTCCTGTCCCGTCTGTCCATTCCTGTCCCCTCTCTGTCCCCTCTCTGTCCCCTCCCTGTCCCCCCTCTCTGTCCCCCTCCTGTCCCCCTCTCTCGTCCCCTCCCGTCCCCCTCCCGTCCCCTCCCGTCCCCCTCCCGTCCCCTCTGTCCCCTCTTGTCCCTCTCCCGTCCCCTCCCGTCCCCTCCGTCCCCTCTTGTCCCTCCCGTCCCTCCCGTCCCCTCTGCCCCTTGTCCCTCTATCCCCTCCCGTCCCTCTATCACCTCCTGTGTCCTCCCCGTCCCTCTGTCCCCTCTGTCCCTCCTGTCCCCTCTGTCCCCGCTGCCACCCCCGCTGCCGCCCCTCGCTCCCGCAGCTCCATCTCCTCCTCCTTTGTCTTTTCGTCCCCCCGGAGAGCCCAGCCCGGCGCTTTGTCACCGCTGTCACGGCGGGGGGCGCCTGCGGGGCCGGGAGGGGCTGGTGGCAGCGCTGTCCCCGCCGCGCGGTGGCACCGATGGCACCGATGGCACCGATGGCTCCGAGCCCTCCCCGCGGCTTTTGTTGGCGTCTCCGTCCTTTGTTGCTTCACTCTCGGGTGTCGCAGGTGCTCGTACCTGTTCTGGCTCTCTGTCGCTGTCACAGCACCTCGCTGGGGGAATGTCACCTGGCAGCGAGCCCCGAGTGTCCCCTGTGCCCGCTGGTGGCGCTGTCTGAGGGCGCGGGGGCCACAGGGACGTGTTGTGGTGGAGGGGACACAGGGACGGGGACAGGGACAAGAACAGGGACAGGCAGGACAGGGACAGGCAGGACATGGATAGGGACAAGGACAGGGACAGGGACAAGGACAGGGACAGGGATAAGGACAGGGACAGGGACAGGCAGAACATGGACAGGGACAAGGACAGGGACAGGCAGAACATGGACAGGGACAGGGATAAGGACAGCCAGGACATGGATAGGGACAAGAACATGGACAGGGACAGCCAGGACAGGGACAAGGACAGGGACAGGATAAGGACAGGGACAGGGACAAGAACAGGGACAGGCAGGACAGGGACAGGCAGAACATGGACAGGGATAAGGATAAGGACAGGGACAAGGACAGGGATAGGCAGAACATGGACAGGACAGGGACAAGGACAGGGACAGGGACAAGGACAGGGATAGGCAGAACATGGACAGGGACAGGGACAAGGACAGCCAGGACATGGATAGGGACAAGAACATGGACAGGGACAGCCAGGACAGGGACAAGGACAGGGACAGGGACAGGGACAGGGACAAGGACAGGGAGAGGCAGAACATGGACAGGGACAGGGATAAGGACAGCCAGGACATGGATAGGGACAAGAACATGGACAGGGACAGCCAGGACAGGGACAAGAACATGGACAGGGACAGGGATAAGGACAGGGACAGGCAGAACATGGACAGGGACATAAGGACAGGAACAGGGACAAGGACGCTGGAGACAGGGACAGAACATCCAGAAAATGTTTTATAAAATAAAGAGGAGCTAAAAGTGTGTGGGGAAGGGCTTGAAAAGGTTTCAAAGAAAAGTATCTCATGGGCTGGGGGGAGAAGTTGGGGTCCCACACTCTCCACGGAGGTTTTCCTTCCAAAATCGGGGCTCTGGGGTCACCCCTGACTGGGAACTCCAGGCGGGGCAGCCAGGAGGAGCATCCCAGGCTTTGTGGGGGCTGCACTCCCAGCTCCATGCATGGATTGTGCTGGGTGGGAAAGGATCCCCGGGATCATTGCTCCAGCTGCTGGCCCTGCACAGACACCCCAAAATCGCACCCTGGCATCCCTGGGAGAGGTGTCCAAACTGCTGGAGCTGCTCTGGCGTTCCCTGGGGATCTGGGCAGTGCCCAGCACCAAAATCGCACCCTGGCATCCCTGGGAGAGGTGTCCAAACTGCTGGAGCTGCCCTGGCGTTCCCTGGGGATCTGGGCAGCGCCCAGCACCCTCTGGAGGAGGAAGTTTTCCTGCTGGCATCCAGCCCAAACCTTGGGGAAAGCTGCGTGGGGCCCAGGCACGGCCGGGGTTTGGGATCTGCGCTGGGGACAAAAGGGGACACCAGGAAAACCCCCAGCAGGGGAGGGAGGAATTGCAGTCCCCAAAGAGGAGAAGCCGGGCTGGGAGGCGGCAGGGACGGAACCAGGGACCTGCAGGTCCTGGGGGGCCGGGACACCCCAATCCAGCCTGTCCCCAGCATCTCGCGCTCCCCGCGGCGAAATCCACGGAATTGGAGGGGCAGTTCCCGCTCGTGTCCCCCGTGCTGCTCTGCTCTGCTTTCCTCGTTGGCTTCACGTCAGTCCGGACAGCTCCCGGCCGAGCACGGAGCTCTGATCCCGTCTCGGTGCCCCCCGTCATTTCTCTGTCTCTGCGTTGATACAAGTGCTCTGCTTGGGATCCGTGTTTTCATTCTTTTTGTGTTCTTTTTTTTTATTCCTTTCCTTCCTTTGCGTTTCTTCTGCTTGTGTTATCAGAGGATGATGCTTTTGTTGCCAAACTGCCCGCGTTTGAAAGGCGCAGTGAAACGCCGGCAGGTACTGTACTAGCGGGGAGTTTTCCAAGAATTCCGCCTCTGGAGCGGCCCCCACCGCTCGCAGCACCTTGCATGACAGTTTCTCAGTGACTCCAAGGACTCGGAGGTGGAAAAGTCGGCACCTCCCGAATTCCAAGAGGTTCATTTGGCAGCCGCGCCCCGCTCACCCCCACCCCCGGCTCTCCATCCCAGTTGCTCCAGCGCGGTGGCGCCGGAGCTGGCGGTGCTGGGGAAGGGAAGACTCCGGCTGGGATCCGCTGCTGTGTGTGTGTGTGTCCGGTTCTCTGCCGAGTGTCGTGTCCTGAGGCAGGTGTCCCTGTCCCCGCGTGTCGCAGCGTCCCGCCGGGAGCGCTGCGCGGCGCGGGCGGAGCCCTCCGCAGGAACGAGCCGACAAAACCTCTTCTACCGTGGGCAGCGCAAAGCGAGAGCTCCCTGCGGAGCGGAGCGACTCTTCCACCCGGCCTTCCATAGCTTTGCTTCCCGCTTGCTGCGCCCCGAGCCGGCGGTGTCGCCGCGTTGTCCCCGCACGCGTGGCCGCCCCGCCTCGCCCCTCCCTTGGCGACACTGATGACCTGCTCTGTGACTCACACTGTGTCCTTCTCTCTCCCTCTCCTTGACCTTTCCCATCCCGCTTCAACTCCCGGCCATACAGAGAATGAACAGCCTTCCCTCGTTTGGTTTGACAGAGGAAAGTTTTATTTGACTTTCGAAGGTAAGTAGTGCAAAGCACGCCCGGTAACCGCTCGCTCCCCTCGCTCTCTCGCTCCCGGGGTTCCCTTCCAGGGCTCCATCCAGTCCAGCTTTCCCGGCTCCATCCTGTTCACTTTTCCAGGCTCCATCCTATTCAGTTTTCCAGGCTCTATCCAATCCAGCTTCCCGTGAGGAATGCTATGCGCATCGCCGCTCCGATCGCTTTGATTCGGTTTGTGCCGTTTGTCCCGCTGATCTCTTTTATCCATCTTTTATCTTTGATCTCCTAAAAAACAAAACAAAACAAAAATTTCAAAAACAACAAAAAACACCAAAAAAAAACCAAACCCAAAAAAACAAAACAGAAAATCCGTCCCAAGCAAAGCAAAACCCCGAGTGAATATTCGGAATTTTGCCGGAGGGAGGTGAGAACCAGGGAGCGGAGCCGCTTGCGCTGCCCAGGACCTTGACTCTGCCAGCCCGGGCTTCTCCCGCTCTCCCGCTCGCTGCTGCGGGAGTTCCAGCCCCAGGGAATCGGGCTCGCCGCCTCCTCCCCCGCTCCCGAACCGGATTTGGGCAGGAAGGGCGCCGGGGTGCGCTGGCACTGCCGGGCTGTGCCGGGCTGTGCCAGGCTGTGCCAGGCTGGAGGTTTTGGGTCGCTGGATGAGGGGAGGATGCAGGGAGGGGAGAAGCTCGGTTTGGGGCTGAGCTGTGTCACATCCCGGTGAGGACAAAGGGTGAGTCCTGCTGGGAGAGCTCCGGCTTTGGGGGAAGTTTAATTTTCCGTTTAACAGCAGAGGGAAAGGCAGGAGGTTCTGTGGCAGCCGGGAGGGAATCCTGTAAATCCCGGGGAGGCTCCTGGGAGATGCTCTGGTGCCTCAGGCAGAGCTGGGGGGTGATCCTGGCACGGGCCAGCCTGGAGGATGGCTCCATGTGCCGTCCCAAAGTGTCCCCTCCTGCACTGGGGTGGCATTGCCTGGCTGGGGAGTGACCCCAGGGTGGCACAGCCTGTCTGAGGAGTGGCCCAGTGTGACATTGCCTGGCTGAAAAGTGACCCAGGGTGACACTGCTGGCTGGAGAGTGACCCAGGGTGGCACAGCCTGGCTGGGGAGTGACCCCAGTGTGACATTGCCTGGCTGAGGAGTGACCCAGGGTGGCACAGCCTGGCTGGGGAGCACAGGAGTGACCCCAGAGTGGCACTGCCTGGATGAAAAGTGACCCAGGGTGACACTGCTGGCTGGGAGTGACTCCAGTGTGACACTGCCTGGCTGGGAGTGACCCCAGTGTGACATTGCCTGGCTGAGGAGTGACCCAGGGTGGCACAGCCTGGCTGGGGAGCACAGGAGTGACCCCAGAGTGGCACTGGTTGGCTGGGAGTGACCCAGTGTGACATAGCCTGGCTGAAAAGTGACTCAGGGTGACACTGCCTGGCTGGGAGTGACCCCAGGGTGACATTGCCTGGCTGAGGAGTGGCCCAGGGTGGCACACCCTGTCTGGGAGTGACCCCAGGCTGGCACTGCCTGGCTGGAGAGTGACCCAGAGTGACACTGCCTGGCTGAGGAGTCACCCCAGGGTGACACAGCTTGGCTAGGGAGCACAGGAGTGACCCAGGGTGGCACAGCCTGACTGAGGGGTGACCCAGGGTGACACTGCTGGCTGGGGAGTGACTCCAGTGTGACACTGCCTGGCTGGGAGTGACCCCAGGGTGACATTGCCTGGCTGAGGAGTGGCCCAGGGTGGCACAGCCTGGCTGAGGAGTCACCCCAGGGTGACACAGCCTGGCTGGGGAGCACAGGAGTGACCCCAGGGTGGCACAGCCTGACTGAGGGGTGACCCAGGGTGACATTGCCTGGCTGGGGAGTGACCCCAGGGTGGCACTGGCTGGCATGGGCTGTTGGCATCACCCAGCAAACCCACCCTGGTGCCAGCAGCAGCACAAGGCCGGGATCAAGGTGGTGCCCAGGGGGTTTGGGACCCTCCTTTTGCCTCAGCCCCAAGGTCCCCACTCTGACAATTCCCCCTTTGCTGTCCCCACTCCCATGGCATCTCCCAGCTTTGACCCCAGAGGGGTCAGGGAGGAGCTGCTTCCCCCTGGAGCTGTTTCCAGCCCAAATCCCTGTTTGGCTTTCCTCTCTCAGGCTCTGGGGACAGCAGTGTTACCCCTCAGCAGGAATATTTAATCCCAACTTGAAAATAAAAAAAAAAAAATAAACTTAATGTGCAGGGAAGTGAGAGGAGATCTGCTGAGTTTGGCATCTGGAACTCAGGCCATGGAGTGCCAGAAGGGAGTTGATGGTTTCTGGATTTTTTTTTTCATTGATGGTTTTCTGGATCCAGAAATTATTATTTCTGGATTTGGGTGGTTTGTTTTGGTTTTTTGTGGCAAGATCCAAGTGCTTGGTGGACACAGGGCAGTTTGTCCCTGTGTGGAAGGAGATGTGCTGATGTTCTGGGATCCCTCCACAGCTGCATTTTCCACCTTTTGTGGGGAAAAAAATAAAGCAAATTAAGCTGCTCTGCTGCTTATGGCTGGATCCAAGGCTCCATAAAATGGGTTTATATTTTTTTTCTCTGTTGTTATCAGGTCATTTGTGCAAATGAAATGTTTGTAAAAATGACTTTTGAAGCAGGAGCTGAAAAGGCAGGTTTGGGGTGGAGTTGTGCCACAGCAGCTGGATTTGTCTCTCAGGTTTCTGGACAATAATTCCAACACTTAAAATAGTTTATACTTTTTTAAAATTATTTTTTAGTGAAAAAACTGAGCGTGAAAATTAATTTATTCTCTTTAGCCATGAAGATTTATGGATTCATGAAGGAAGAGTGGAGGGAACCAAGAACCCCAGTTCCACCCACATGATCTTCAGAGCATTAGAAATGAGGATATTTTGTTGCTGCTGCTCAGATGGACCCACATTCCCACATCCCACACCCATGGGATCCCCCCTGTTTATTCCTGGTTTTCCATCCTGGACAGTCAAGGGCACAGATGCAGAGGGGCAGAGGAAAAGGGAGAGGTGGAAGATGAGAAGTGTGGTGTGTGGGAGACACCCCTGCCCCTCATTCCACACCTCAGGCTAAGCCCAGCTGGAATTTGTGCATTTGGGAGCACACACATTTTCCTTCCCTTCTCCCAGCAGTGACTGTTCCATTTCCAAGCCCTTGTGCTTTCCCTAGAGACAAGCCTGGGGCTCCTCTGCTGGCTGACACCTCCATTTCCTCCCTCCCCAGCCAGATTTCGTGGGGGTTTTGGAACCCCATCAGAATTTCCACTGGAATATCCCCCTGCTGGGGTTTGATGCTCTGAGGGGTTGTTGCTGTGGGTGGGGAGCAAGGATTTGCTCCCAGTGGTGTCCCTGGGGAGGATTTTTAGGAAATCCTGTGTTCCATGGTTTTGGGGAGCTGCCTGTGCCCTCACCTGGAAGTGTGGCTGTTCTTCAGTGGGAATTCCATCAGGGAACCCCTGGGGCTGTCCTGGGCTGCAGCAGGAGGCTCTGGGCTCGTTAGGGTGATTAATGTGGGTGGGATGTCCCAGCTGCCCAGCCCAGAACAGCTGGATCTGCTCCCAGGATGGACCAGCTGGAATCTCTGGTTCCCTGAGCCTCTCCAGGTGTGTGACCAGAGGGACACGTGTGGCTGCAGCAGCTTTTCACACTTTTATTCTGCATTAGACACTGGAGGGGAGAATCCCTCATCTGTGCCTTTAGGGAAGAGCATTTAGGATTTCTCCATTAACCCATGGGGAGGTGTGAGGATTCTCCTCCTTGGTGGAAACCATCATTTCTCCCATCAATATTCCCAAACTTACAGAGTAATTGAGGTGGCAGCAGTGCTTCCCTGTGGGAGATGCTGCCAATCCCAATTTCCTGCTCCCAAATCCCTTTTATTCCCAAAGGGGAAGCAGCAGAGAGAAAAGGGAAGGGATCATTTTTGAGGATGGCCCAAGCAGGAGAGCTCACAGGGAACGCGACACGTTTTGCTCAGCTTTGCTTCCCCCTTATCTGCCCGTGGAATGCTGCCCTTCCTGGGGCTGCTGTTGGAATTTCTGTGGCTTTGGAATATCTATGGGTTTGGAATTTTTATGGATTTGGAATCCCTACAGCTTTGGAGTTCCTATGGATTTGGATTTGTTATGGACTTGGAATTCCTATGGATCTGGAGTTCCTGTGGTTTTGGAATTTTTATGGCTTTGGAAATCCTAGAGCTTTGGAATTCCTATGGATTTGAATTTGTTATGGACTTGGAATTCCTATGGCTTTGGAGTTCCTAGAGCTTTGGAATTGCTATGGATTTGGAATTCCTATGGCTTTGGAGTTCCTGTGGTTTTGGAATTTTTATGGATTTGGAACTCCTACAGCTTTGGAATTCCTATGGATTTGGATTTGTTATGGACTTTGGAATTCCTATGGCTTTGGAGTTCCTAGAGCTTTGGAATTCCTATGGATTTGGAATTCCTATGGCTTTGGAATTTTTATGGATTTGGAGTTCCTACAGCTTTGGAATTGCTATGGATTTGGAATTGCTATGGATTTGGAGTTCCTATGGTTTTGGAATTTTTATGGCTTTGGAATTCCTACAGCTTTGGAGTTCCTACAGCTTTAACTCTGAGCAAACCCCAGGCTGGATCCATCCCCTTTCCACGCTCCTGGCAGTGATGGTGATGGAGTGAGGGGGTCCCTGGATAAGCTGCCCCTCTGGAATCCTTTGCTGGTCTTTATTTAGCCTGTTTGGGGCAAAATAATCCTCATAATAATGCTTCAGCTCATAATATTGTTAATGTGGTATTGAAGAAAAGTTCCCCCATGGTGCAGTGCAGAAAATAGATGAGGCTGAAGGGCTGGGAGTGACCTCCCCAGGACTTTTTTGGGTGTCTGTGGGATCATCACCTCGGATATGTGGGCTGATCTTTGGATATTTTCCATGGGGAAGAGGTGAGGGCTCGGCTGTGCCAGCCCCTGGGGGGTGGGCACAGGGCTTGTGGTCCCCAGAGGGTTTCCAGCACTCCTGGAGCTCCTGAGGAGCACTTGCAGTGACAATTTCATCCTCAAATGTCTTTTGGAAACAATTCCTGGCCAGCAAAGGGAAACCTGGGCTGAATTGTTTCAGAGCCTGGCAAGTGCCCATGGATGCACAGCACCACTGAAGCAAACTTCTCTCCTTTTTCAAATTGTGGAATCCTAGAAAGGTTTGGTTTGGAAAGAACCTTAAATCTCAGCCTGTTCCAGGTGGCTCCTGTCCAGCCTGGCCTTGGACACTCCCGGGGGTCCAGGGGCAGCCACAGCTGCTCTGCACAAGCAGTGCCTCTGTTTTTCCAGGTTTCTGACCGTTTGCAGATTTCCTGCTGGGATGGGTTTGGGAAAACACTTGGAAACCGAGGGTTTTGTGGAGCGAGTGGGGCGTGGAGGTGCATGCAGAGGGCAGGAGAGGAGAGCAGAGCGTGCTGGGGATTGCAGGAGTCCCCTCAGCTCGCGTGGGGACACCAGGGGGACACTGCCAGCACCCTGATCCCACTGAGCACCCCGGGGGTGACACAACGAGCCCCCCCAGCCCCTTTTTATGGGGCAGAAAACACCCAAAAAAAGCAACTGCAAAAACTGTCATGCAAAGCCTGCCTCGTGCAGCCCCGCATGCTGCTCCTGCCACTCCATCCTTTTCTTTGCTTGCTTTTGGGAGGGGGGCAGAGATCATTCTCCAAAAGCCTCATCCAAAGCCTGGGGTTTTTTTTTTGGCAGGCTGGGGGGCAGGGTGAGCTGCCAGGGCTGGGGCAGGTGCCAAGGGGGCTGTTTGCTCTGTTGCAGGCTCATCTCGAGGCCCCAGCCCCCTGACCATGGGGGCTCAGGACACTCTGCCCGTGGCCGCCGCCTTCACCGAAACCGTCAACGCGTACTTCAAAGGGGCTGACCCCAGCAAGTAGGTGCTGAGCCCCTGGATTTTGGGGTGTCCCTGGCAGGGGTTTTGGGGTGGGGATGGCTAGAGATGTGCTGGGAAGGATGGAGGTCTGATGTCCTGGTTTGTAGGACCGGTGTCTTGCAATAGAGGCAGGAGCTTCTCTTTGAAATGGAGAATTTAAACCCCCTCCCTCCAGATTATTGTAATTTTGAAATTAAGGAGCCCTCAGGCAAAGATATAATAGTTCTTTACTAGAAAAATTAAGATAGAAATGCAGCATTACAAAGAACAATCCCCAAACACTGCCAGGGTCAGAATCCAAGCTGACACCCGTCAGTCAGTCAGGGTGTTGGCAGCAGTCCCATTCAATGGTGGCTGCATCCTCCTGCAGGGGCAGATGTGGTTCAGCTGGAGCAGTGCTCCTGGAGAAGGTGCAGTTTCCTCTGAAGCTCCAGGGATGATGTGGAAAGGTTTGGCTTTCCTCTGGAATCCAGTGGAAAGAAGGTGCCTTGGTGTCCAAAATCTCAGTTTTTATCTGGGTAGGAAAGGCTTGGCTCCTCCCCTGGCTGGAGCATCTCCCAGTGGGATGATGTAATTTTATCAGCCATGCCCTGGGACTCCATGGCCCATGAACAGGAGATATCTCCTGGAGGGAGGATGGGCTGTGGAAAGATAAATATGATTGCCCCAGCTGGTTTAAAGATGGCCCATGAGCAGGAGATATCTCCCATGGAGATAAGGATCACTGCCACACCCTGTTTTTAACAATGGCCAATTAAGAGGAGCTATCTCCCACAGAGAGAAGACTCACTGCCACACCCTGTTTTTAACAATGGCCCATTAAAAGGAGATATCTCCCATGGAGAGAAGGATCACTGCCACACCCTGTTTTTAACAATGGCCCATTAAAAGGAGATATCTCCCATGGAGATAAGGGTCACTGCCACACCTGGGTTTTAACAATGGCCCATTAACAGGAGATATCTCCCACAGAGAGAAGGCTCACTGCCACACCCTGTTTTTAACAATGGCCCATTAAAAGGAGCTATCTCCCATGGAGATAAGGGTCACTGCCACACCTGGTTTAACATCTGGGGACAGAATTCACATTTCTGGTCACATTCTGTATTGCAACCCAAGACAAGCAGAAAGATCTTTGTAAAATCTGAAGAAGGAATAGAAATGAAAGCAAGTTTTGATGTAGAAGAATTCCTGAGCCAGTCTTACTGGATAACTAAGAAAGCATAAGGTATGTTAGTATGGGAGTTGGAAGGGTTTTTATGGCTCAGAGCAAAGGATAAACCCACCCCAAACAGAAGATGTTTTTACCAAGCAAAATGGTTCTACAGGCAAACAAGAAAGCCAATGTTGCAAGTAGAAAAAATATCTCAGAATTTTCCACAGCAGGAAAACTGAAAAACAACTTTTAGCCTAAACTGTGACACACTAACTTTTTGTGATTGGAATATAGTACCACGGATATGGAAATGTTAGTAGTTATGATAGGGTATAGGTAATAGTCAAAGTATTGATTGGTTGTTAGGTATTAAAAGAAAAGTAAATAATGCATTTTAACCAGAACTAGAGTGGCTTCAGACAAACCCCACACTGGGCTCTGTCACCCACAACCCATGAATTGCTGTATCCTCTGGATAGAATAAGCAGCATTTTAAATAATAAATAAATTGCTGTGTCCTCTGGATAGAATAAACAGCATTTTAAATAATAAATAATTTGCTGTGTCCTCTGGATACCATAAACAGCATTTAAAATAATAAATAAATTGCTGTATCCTCTGGATACAATCAACAGCATTTCAAATAATAAATAAATTGCTGTGTTATCTGGATGCAATAAACAGCATTTAAAGAGCCACCTGGAAGGTGTCAGGTGGGCTGCAGCCTCCCCTTCCCGTGCCCAAAATGGGATGGAATTCCAACAGAAACTGGCAGGGTGCTGTTGTAACCCAGTACCAAAGGTATAAGGAATGTTTTAACCCAGAAAAAAAAAGCCAAATTCCCCTCCCTGACCCTTTCCTAGAAAAGACCATTATCTGAGATCCTCTTTTGCCCTGGGAAATAAACTACGGGATAAACCATGAAATAAACCACAAACTTCAACAAAAGCAAAGACAAAGTCATTTCACTGAAATACTGAAATACTGAAGGACAGCAATGATAAGAACCTTTAACATTTAATAAAGTACAGAGCCTCTTTTGGATCCTTTGTTTATCACATGCTAGTGCCCAACTCCCTCCTAGAGATTAATAAATAGCTAGGAGGGAGTTACAGTGAACTTAGCAGTATATTGTAGAAAATTGGTTAATGGAAATTAAAATATCCATCATAAGAAAATACTTATTGTATTGTAAACAAAAAATTTACCTCGTATGCTTCTTATCCTCCACACTTCTTATCCTCCCTTTATTCTCTTCTATTCTCTCTATTGTCTCTTACACTCTCTCCCTCATTTACCCACATCCTATTGATCAACTACAAACTTCAAAACCAGAATTCAGAATATGGAAATTAAAATATTCATCATAGAAAATACTTATTGTATTGTAAACAAAAAATTGACCTCTTATAATTCTTATCCTCCCTTTATTCTCTTCTATTCTCTCTATTGTCTCTTACACTCTCTCCCTCATTTACCCACATCCTATTGATCAACTACAAACTTCAAAACCAGAATTCAGAATACGGAAATTAAAATATTCATCATAAGAAAATACTTATTGTATTGTAAACAAAAAAATTGCTCTTTTACGCTTCTTATCCTCCCTTTATTCTCTTCTATTCTCTCTATTGTCTCTTACACTCTCTCCCTCATTTACCCACGCCCTAATGATAAACTACAAACTTCGAAACCAGAAAAAAAAAAAAAAAATAAAAAAAAAAAAAAAAAAGAAAAAAAGCAAAAAGCAAGCTCCTGAGTCTGTCCTAACCTGTGTGTGCTGGGTGCTGCAGGTGCATCGTGAAGATCACAGGGGGAGATGGTGCTGTCCTTCCCCGCGGGCATCACCCGGCACTTCGCCAACAACCCCGCGCCCGCCGTGCTCACCTTCCGTGTGCTCAACTTCAACAGGCTGGAGCACGTCCTGCCAAACCCCCAGCTGCTCTGCTGGTGAGCCTTTCCCCTCAGCTGCATGCCAGGGTTCCAGGGAAATGGGTGTTTGCAGGAAAATGTGGCCTGAAGGGTTTTCTTTGCTGATTTTGGGAATGGAACCCTCAGATTTTTAAATACTTGATAAAAAAATCCCTCAGTGGGTTGGGGTTGATGGATTATCAGGGTTGTCCTATGGGCAGGGACACCTTCCACTGTCCCAGGTTGTCCAGCCTGGCCTGGGACAATTCCAGGGATCCAGGGGCAGCCACAGCTGCTCTGGGAATTCCTGCCCAATATCCCATCCAGCCCTGCCCTCTGGGAATCCATTCCCTGTGTCCTGTCCCCCATCCCTTGTCCCCAGCCCCTCTCCAGCTCTCCTGGATCCCTCCAGGCCCTGCCAGGGGCTCTGAGCTCTGCCTGGATCCTTCTCCTCTCCAGGTGTCACCCCCAGCTCTCCCAGCCTGGCTCCAGAGGGGCCCCAGCCCTGCAGCAGCCCCAGAGTCTCCTCTGGGCTCTCTCCAGCAGCTCCAGGTGCTGCTGATGTTGTTGCCCAGGGTGGGGCAGCTTGCAAGTGGGATCTCACCTGAGAGGGGCAGAATTCCCCCTTTCCTGCTGCCCACACTGGGGGATCAGCCCAGGACTGGGGGGATTCTGCATCCCAGCTGGATCAGGACAAGCTGGAGCTGTGTGGGAGGGAGCCAGAATTCCCCTGGAGGGGGGATTGATGCAGTCCCTGTGCCCAGGCAGGTTATCCAAGGGGTTCATTCTCCTCTGTGCAGTGACAACGTGCAGAGTGACTCCAACTCCAAGGAGTTCTGGGTCAACATGCCAAATCTGATGACTCACCTAAAGAAGGTATCGGAACAGAAACCTCAAGCCACCTATTACAATGTGGATATGCTCAAATACCAGGTAGGGGTTTTTTTAATGAGATAAAACCGTGCCAAAAAAAAAAAAAAAAAAGTGTGCTGGTTAAAAAATGGTGTTTCCCTAGTGCAGAGTGGAGTTAATGTGAGGTGGGGGATGTTGTCCCACTGTCCCTTCTGTGTGGCACTGGCTTGCCTGCCTTTAAGCCCAGCTCTAAATTCAGGGCGAGTTCAAGGCCTCCCCTCCAACCGCGCTGTCCGCGTCGGTAAAAACGGGACTTCCCCCTTCAGCCCTACGGAAACTAAATGTTTTTTCTGTCATTTTGGAAGGTGTCTGCCCAGGGTATTCAGTCTACTCCATTAAACCTTGCAGTGAGCTGGCGCTGTGACCCTGCAAGCACTGACCTGCGCATCGACTACAAATACAACACGGAGGCCATGACCGCTCCCGTGGCTCTCAACAACGTCCAGTTCCTCGTCCCCGTCGACGGAGGAGTAACCAAGCTTCAGGCTGTGCTTCCTCCTGCTGTCTGGTAGGGATTGCTCACCCAGGCATCCTGGAATTCCCATCCTGCAGCCAGAGTGGTCCCCTGGCCTCCTTGGGGGTCTCAAACCCCCCTGGTGAGGGTCTCAAAGGCCCCTGAGTGAGACCCTGGTGTCTGAATTCCAACCCCTGGGGGAAATTACCAACACAGAGGGAAAAATGGGAACAAGACACCAAAATTAGTAAAGTGTAAATTAGGTTGTTAGAACGTAGATAAATAGATTTTTGGGGATGTTTGTGATAAGGGACACGTGGCCAAGATGGAGAATTTGGGGTGTGGGTACCTCTTCCTCCTCCTTCTCCGTGCCATCCATGCTGGGTGACATGCTGGCACTTTAGATTGGATGGGTCAGAGCTGGACTGTTTAACAAAGTTGTATTGTATTGGAAAATAATTGTAAATCCCCAGTAGGTAATTTAGAGTATAAAAGATCAGTCCTGCCTCTCCAGGCAGATTCTGCCCTGGACGTCTGGCGAGCAGAGCTGTGAGCTGGGCAGAGCAATCCTGAGATGAGGGAGAACAAACAGCCATGAAACCTCTGAGAACAGCTCCTGCAGCCTCCCATGGAAAGAGCTGGGCTCAAACCACCTGCAGAGGTGATCTCAGGGCTAAGGGACACCTCGGGCTGTGACATGTTAGTTCTCTCCTCTTGGAGGAGGAAATGTTTAACCTCGCTCTGGTTGGCTTTTTCTTGTTGTTCCTGCAAGAAAATGGTCAGAGATGGAGGGATCTGTGCAGGCAGCCCCTTTTTTTGTGTGTGTTTTAGCTGCTTTGTCCTGGGCTTAGAGGGGTCACAGCCCAGATGTGGCTGGCCCTGGATCCCTGGAATGTCCAAGGTCAGGTTGGACAATGCTTGGAGCAGCCTGGGGCAGTAGAAAGTGTCCCTGCCATGGCAGGGAGTGGGATTGGATGAATTTTAAGGTCCTTTCCAACCAAAGCAGTCTGGGATTCTATGGAAAGATGCATGGCTGTCATTTCCATGTCTCTTGCCCACAGCTCACTTGCATTCCTCACAACAATCATACAATTATTTTGTTTGGAGAAGCCTTCTAAGATTATCAAATCCACCCATGAACTGTGAAACCCAAATCCAAGCTCCCAGAATTGCTGCTCCAGAAAGCAGCACCAGAGCAGTTTCCCTTCCTCTCCCCCAGCCTTGAGCAAAATTCAAATTACTCCCCAGCAATTCCTTGATTCCTACAGAAATGCTCTTCTCTGTGTGTTTGCAGGAACGCTGAGCAGCAAAGGATATTGTGGAAGATCCCTGACATCTCCCAGAAGTCAGAAAATGGAGGTAATCCTGCAAAATGCACGTCCTTAAACTCAGAATCCCTCCCTCAGACCCTGACCCGCTGATGGTGCCAGCACACAAGCCCAGACACTCAGATTCCTGCTGGGGCTTGCTGGGGACAAAGCTGTTTAATTTTGGAGCTTAAAAAGCAGGGCTGTGTGCCACCAGCACTGCTGTGCCAACCAGCTTGGCATCCCGAGGGGCATTCACACACGGGCTGGGATGGGCTGGCTTGCCAGTTTTTGGAGGCTGAGGCCCCACTTGCATCCCAGTTGGGAGGATTTCTGTCTCCCACCAGAGCTTTGCAGCGTGGGAAGCAGTTCCTAACAGCTTCCAAAGTTTTTGGTATAGAGTTTTAAACAGAAGTAAAGTTTAATTAGAGGTAGAAGTTGTTTTTGTTGAGGTTTTGGTCGGGTACTGGGATGTGTGAAAATGAGGATGAGGGGGTTTGGTTTGGCTCTGCCCCCTCCTGGGGATGCTGCAGGGTTGTGGCTTTTTGCACATCCCCTTGTGGGTGCCAAAAACACTCCAGGCTGCCCTCTGTGCTGAGCAGGGTCTCTTTGGGGTTTCATTGCAGGTGTGGGGTCAGACCCCACTGTGGCTCTTTGCACATCCCCTTGTGGGTACCAAAATGCTCCAGGTTCCCCTCTGTGCTCACCAGGCTCTGTTTGGGGTTTCATTGCAGGTGTGGGATCAGACCCCACCATCCCCTTGTGGGTACCAAAAATGTTCCAGGTTCCCCTCTGTGCTCACCAGGCTCTGTTTGGGGTTTGTCTGCAGGTGTAGGGTCAGACCCTGCCATCCCCTTGTGGGTACCAGAAATGCTCCAGGTTCCCCTCTGTATTCACCAGGCTCTGTTTGGGGTTTCTGTGCAGGTCTGGGGTCAGACCCTGCCATGGTTCTTTGCACATCCCCTTGTGGGTACCAAAAATGTTCCAGGCTCCCTTCATGCTCACCAGCTCTGTTTGGGGTTTCATTGCAGGTGTGGGATCAGACCCCACCATCCCCTTGTGGGTACCAGAAATGTTCCAGGTTCCCCTCTGAGCTCACTGGGCTCTCTTTGGGGTTTCATTGCAGGTGTGGGGTCAGACCCCACTGTGTCTCTTTGCACATCCCCTTGTGGGTACCAGAAATGCTCCAGGCTCCCCTTCATCCTGACCAGGCTCTGTTTGGGGTTTCATTGCAGGTGTGGGGTCAGACCCCACCATCCCCTTGTGGGTACCAGAAATGTTCCAGGTTCCCTCTGTGCTCACCAGGCTCTGTTTGGGGTTTCTCTGCAGGTGTGGGGTCAGACCCCACTGTGGTTCTTTGCACATCCCCTTGTGGGTACCAGAAACACTCCAGGTTCCCCTCTGAGCTCACTGGGCTCTCTTTGGGCTCTCTCTGCAGGTGTGGGGTCAGACCCCACTGTGGCTCTTTGCACATCCCCTTGTGGGTACCAGAAATGCTCCATTCTCACCAGGGGTTTCTCTCTAGTTTCTCTCTGTGTCTCTTTGCACATCCCCTTGTGGGTACCAGAATCACTCCAGGTTCCCCTCTCTGCTCACCAGCTCTGTTTGGGGTTTGTCTACAGGTGTGGGGTCAGACCCCACTGTGGCTCTTTGCACATCCCCTTGTGGGTACCAGAAACACTCCAGGCACCCCTTCATACTGACCAGGCTCTGTTTGGGGTTTCATTGCAGGTGTGGGATCAGACCCCACCATCCCCTTGTGGGTACCAAAAATGCTCCAGGTTCCCCTCTGTGCTCACCAGGCTCTGTTTGGGGTTTGTCTGCAGGTGTAGGGTCAGACCCCTGCCATCCCCTTGTGGGTACCAAAATGCTCCAGGTTCCCCTCTGTGCTCACCAGGCTCTGTTTGGGGTTTGTCTGCAGGTGTAGGGTCAGACCCTGCCATCCCCTTGTGGGTACCAGAAATGTTCCAGGTTCCCCTCTATATTCACCAGGCTCAGTTTGGGGTTTCTGTGCAGGTCTGGGGTTGGACCCTGCCATGGTTCTTTGCACATCCCCTTGTGGGTACCAGAAATGCTCCAGGTTCCCCTCCATGCTGACCAGCTCTCTCTGGGCTCTCTCTGCAGGTGTGGGGTCAGACCCTGCTGTATCTCTTTGCCCATCCCCTTGTGGGTACCAGAACCACCCCATTCTCACCAGCTCTGTTTGGGGTTTCACTGCAGGAGTGGGGTCGGATCCTGCCAAACCCTGGCGGGTACAGAACCGCCCCATTCTCACCAGCTCTGTTTGGGGTTTCACTGCAGGAGTGGGGTCGGATCCTGCCGAACCCTGGCGGGTACAGACCCGCCCCATTCTCACGGGCTGTCTCCGGCTCTCTCCGCAGGGGTGGGGTCGCTGCTGGCGCGGTTCCAGCTGGCCGAGGGGCCGAGCTCCCCCGCCCCGCTGGCCGTGCAGTTCACCAGCGAGGGCAGCACCCTGTCCAGCTGCGACATCGAGCTGGTGGGCGCCGGCTACCGCTTCTCCCTCATCAAGAAGAGGTTTGCAGCAGGTGGGTGACTCGGGCAGGCTCTGTGGGGTGTCCCTGCAGGATTTCTGGGGTGTGCTGGGGATGCACTGGTGCTGCACTGGTGCTGCACTGGTGCCCCAGCTCACGCAGGGTGGGGCAGCAGCTCCTGTTCATGGAATAAATCCTGCTGCCACTCACCAGCTGGATTTTTCCTCATGTTCACTGCTGCAGAGAATAATGAGGATTTTTCCTCGTGGATTTTTCCCTGTGCTCATTGCTGCAGAGAATAATGAGGATTTTTCCTCGTGGATTTTTCCCTGTGCTCATTGCTGCAGAGAATAATGAGGATTTTTCCTCGTGGATTTTTCCCTGTGCTCATTGCTGCAGAGAACAATGCGGATTTTTCCTCGTGGATTTTTTCCTCATGTTCATTGCTGCAAAGAATAATGAGGATTTTTCCTCGTGGATTTTTTCCTCGTGGATTTTTTCCTCCTGTTCTTGCTGCAGAGAATAATGAGGACTTTTCCTCGTGTTCATTCCTGTAGAGAATAAGAATAAAGAGGATTTTTCCCTGTGCTCATTGCTGCAGAGAATGAGGATTTTTTCCTCGTGGATTTTTCCTCGTGCTCATTACTGCAGAGAATAAAGAGGATTTTTTCTCATGGATTTTTCCTCGTGGATTTTTCTTTGTGGATTTTTCCTCATGTTCATTGCTGCAGAGAACAACGAGGATTTTTCCTCGTGGATTTTTCTTCATGTTCACTGCTGCAGAGAATAATGAGGATTTTTCCTCGTGGATTTTTCCTTGCGGATTTTTCCTCCTGTTCACTGCTGCAGAGAACAACAAGGATTTTTCCTCGTGGATTTTTCCTCGTGGATTTTTTCTTCCTGTTCTTGCTTTAGAGAATAATGAGGATTTTTCCTCGTGGATTTTTCCTCATGTTCACTGCTGCAGAGAATAATGAGGATTTTTCCTAGTGGATTTTTCCTCGTGGATTTTTCTTCCTGTTCTTGCTTTAGAGAATAATGAGGATTTTTCCTCATGGATTTTTCCTCGTGGATTTTTCCTCATGTTCATTGCTGCAGAGAATAATGAGAATTTTTCCTCGTGGATTTTTCCTAGTGGATTTTTTCCTCCTATTCTTGCTGCAGAGAATAATGAGGATTTTTCCTCGTGTTCATTCCTGCAGAGAATAAGAATAAAGAGGATTTTCCCTATTGTGCTCATTGCTGCAGGGAACAATGAGGATTTTTCCATCTGATTTCTGATTCCATTTCTAGGTAAATATTTGGCAGATAACTGATGGAAGCTTATGCAAGTCTAAGGAAAATACTATGGAAAATACCCAAGGACTGCTGTGCGTGGAACGGGTTTTAATTACAGTTTAAGGAAAATGAACTAAATCCTGCACTCGGGACATTTCTGTTGGAAGTGTCGACAACTTTCAGCATTTTTTTTTTCCTTGGAAAACACCGTCTTGACCAGTCCTCCAGTATTTACTTCTAGATGTAACATTGTTAATGGTTTTAAAATGTAATTATTGTATTTGTAAATTGTACTCATTCCAGTAAGGCTGTATTTTGGCAGTTAGACCCTTGAGTTTTAGCATTTTACCATTCATGAAATGGATGTAATTTAAACTGTGGTATATCAATCTAATAGTAGTACTGTTGAATGGCACAATGCTTACAGAGGTAGATTGCATTTTGTCAATATATACAATTTAAATACTGGTAGCTGTTATGAAGGGGGTGCCTCAGCAAAAGAGAGTTCAGTAGAGCCCACAGGCTGATTTAATTTTCCTTCAGTCCTTAGTACGTCTCACAGCAATCAATAAAAGCAATCAAGAAAAAGTTTAACTCCAGAAGAATATTGCTGGAAAGCTGGAGGTTCCTAGGATGCTCTCCCAGGAAGAAAAATCTCACTTCTGCAAGGAGTATTTACTCCAAATTTCCAGCCCCTTGTTCTCCAACAGCTGCTGGAATCCCAGCAGCCCTTCCCTGCCCCTTGCCCGGGTATTTTGCAGGGATTCAGGTGAGGAAAGGAGCAGCAAAGAGGCTGGGTGGTCACTCTGAGCTCACCATGGCATGAAATGGCATTTTGGGTTCAAGGGTGTGTTTTCCCAGCTGCCTCCAGATGTTTGCTTGTTTTTATGTTGCTTTGCTGGCTTTTTTCTGCCTTTCCCCTCCCCATTTTTGGAAGCTCTACGGGTTTAAAAAAGGCTTTAAAGACTTGCAGCCGCACCTGCTTCTCTGTTTTAGCACTCAGGCAGGAAAATGTGTGTGGAAAAGCAGAGGGAAATGAATTCCCCAGGCAGCAGGGGCAGCACAGGGGGTGTTGATAGCAGTCAGGAGCTGAGATGGGAAAACACATGGAAGGGCTGAACTTGAGAATGGGACAAAACATTATCCCTCAGTGTTTTCCCTGTCCCACTGTGCTCATTCCCATGGTCTCAGCCTCATCCTACTCCTGGCAATGCCATGAGAGCGTTGGTGGCACTCACAGTGCTGCAAATGTAACTTGAGCAGGAGAATTTGGCAATATTGGGAGTGAAAAATGAAGGAATCTTTGTGGAATGAAACGCAGGTGCACTGAGGAGGAGCAGAGCAGCACCCACCCAGCGGGGTGCTGGGGCTTTGGGGATGTGGAGGATGATGAAAAGTTCGGGTTTTACAAGTGTTGCCAGGATTAGGGTGGTGCATTTGCATGGAAAACAGCCTGGGCGTGTTGGGAAGTGCTCGGTGTGGGAGAACAGAGATCTGTGCCCCTCCTGAAAGGAAAGAAGGAATTGTGGGGATATTTCAGGTGTGGGGTGGCTCCCAGGCTGAGGTAAGGGGGTGAGCTGCGTGTGAGTTGAAAGGAAAAGCACAATCACTCCTGCAGCTTCCCACATCCTCACAGATTTTGGGAGTGCAGTGTTCCACCCCATGATTTCCCCCCTGAACTGGAAATTTGTGTAAAGTGTGGAGCTCACCCCTTTCTGACACAGAAATACAGGGCAAACCCTAAGAATCAGGTTTATGGTGTGTACAATTGTTCCAAACCCATCCATCCAAAAAGAGAACTACTGCATAGACCTGGAAAAAAATGATTTATAATGTAAATATTACCAGAGCATAGAGATTTTACTTTATATTTCATTTGAAAGACAAAGGTGTTTACATTAGCATTGGGTTTTTGAGTGCTTTTGAACAGAAAAACCCATAACCCAAAGCTCCCAAGCTCATCCTGTTTGAGCTGGTGAACAAAACAGAAGTCACTTTTTTGGGATGCAGCCCTCATGGCCTGGGGAGAGAGATGGGGACATTTTGTCCTGTTTTTGGGACATGTGGGATGTGCCAGCAGTCCCAGCCCCACAGGGACACAATCCCAGCTCCAGCCCTGGCAGGTGACACCAGCCCTGTGACACTGGCACCACGAGGAGACCTGGGACAGGTGGTTTTTTTCATGCTGTTCTTGCTAATTTTTGGCACAGTGTTTCCTGAGTGCCCCAGGGAATTTGGGTTTGTTGGGAGTTTGGTGAGAGCACCTGGCTCCAGAGAGGGGCCTGTGGTGTTCAGGGCATTCAGGCTCTGCAGGTTTCACTCTTCTGTGGTTTTTAGGAAGGGAAATGTGTGTTTTCAGGGAATTTGTCTGTTTGGGGTTGGCAGCAGGGAGGGGAAATGGTTTTGGTTTCAGACAGATCCCAGACTGCTTTGGGTGAGAAGGGATTTTAAAAATCATCCAGTTCCACCCCTGCCATGGCAGGGACACCTTGCACTGTCCCAGGGATGCTCCAAACCCATCCAGCCTGGCCTGGGACAATCCCAGGGATCCAGGGCAGCCTCAGCAGCCAGGAATTCCCAATTCCCAATATCCCATCCATTTCTGGGAATCCATTCCCTGTGTCCTGTCCATCCCTTGTCCCCAGCCCCTCTCCAGCTCTCCTGCCAGGGGCTCTGAGCTCTGCCTGGATCCTTCTCCTCTCCCAGCCTGGCTCCAGCCCTGCAGCATTTTCCTCACCTTTTTTCCAAGAGTGAGGCTGGAGAGGGGGCTCAGCCCTGGCACCCCTGAGCTCAGCAGCACCAGGATCCATCTGAGTCAACAGAAAGAAAAAAGAAATCAAATAATTTTCAGGCATAAAAATGTGGATGCATGCACAGAGAGGCTTTAGCTCTGTTCCTTCCACAGACTTTTCCCTTCAGACTCTGTCCTCAGCAACCTCTCCCAAGGGGATTTTCCCCTGGGAATTTGGCAGCCCACACCTGCAGAGCAGAGTTTTTCCCCCAGGACACCTTCAGACCTGGAATCTTACATGGCAGGAGCAGGAAGTCATTTTCGTGCCACCTTCCTGCTCTTTGCTGCAGTCACAATTCTCAGCCACACAGGAGACCTTGCAGAGCAGTTTTCCACTTTAACAATATTTCTTCATAACCCTGAAATCTCTCAATAGTAGGGGAAACCACCAAATAATGAGCTTTTTGTTTGGTGTCTGCATTTATTCTTAAATATCACTGCCCTGTTTAAATCTTTGTGGTTTTGCTGTCACTCAGTATTTCAGTGAAATGCATTTTCACTCTGCCCTTTCAGGTTTTATCTATTAATTTTTAAATCATAAGTGGGAAAAGCCTGGAAGTTTCTGTTGGAATGTTCTCCCTTTTTAGCCAGGCAGAGAGGGGATGGGAAGGTACAGCCCCTCTGCCACCCTTCCCCTGCTGCTCTCCAAAATTCCTCCAGCTGGAACATAAAAAAAAAAATTTAAAAAAGAGTCACCACCTCTTTCTCCCAGCAGAAACATTTTTAAATTGCTGGAGTGCACTGAAAAGGTGACACATTTTGAATTTACCTAAGAGAGCCAGACTTTTTTTCCTTACCCTTTTGTTGTTTTTATGTAAAAATATATTGGTTAAAACCCCTAATTTTGACCAAAATACTTAACACCATCTTACTGTACTTCCCTGGTTAGAAAACACCATCTCAAAGATTTCATTTCATAGCCAGAATTCTTCTGCTCTTCTTTTCCTCACAATGTCCCAAGGAAATGAATCCGTGTAGAACCAGGGAGGTTTTGTGATAATCAGGATTATTCCAGTCAGGATTTTAATTATTTTTTCACTGCAAGACAAGGAGAGGATTTGCAGGACTATGCCTGGCTTCCCTTGTCCCTTTAGGAGGGATGATGCTGCTGGCAGTGATTTTTGGAAGCACAGATTGATGGTGGGGATGCTCTTCAAAGATTTGTGGACAAGCAGGATGTGGTGGAGCAGCAGATCCCAGTGAGGCCTTGGGGATATTTTGTCCATCCATTAGAAATCCAGGTGTTCTGGGAATTGCTGTCCCAATGCTGGGTTTTTTGGGGGTTTTTCACTCCCAAAGGTCCTGAGGTGGATGAAATAATTCGAATGCCATGAAACAAGCAGGGATGTGTGGTGCTCTGAGCCAGGAGTCGGGTTGGGATGTGCCAGGAAGCTCCCAGGGCTGGTGGGAGGAGGATGTGACACCCCAGCAGTGAATCCAATACCCCCAGGTATCACCCTGGACTGTTTAATGAACTCCCTCGTGTACAAAATGTTTATAAATATTTGTGGATGAAGATGCACAGGTCTATTTTTAAGATTTAAGTTAAATAAGTTAATGACTGGCTGGCCTTTTCTGCCTAAACGTGCAATGAGATATATTATACCTTTAGTCTACGATGGCCTAGGTACTGCTTAGTCTGTGATGAAAACTTTGCTGCTTTCCTACTGTTCTCAGAGAAAAAAAAAATTTAAAAAAACCTATAAAAGACGTACAGGTTTGTTGCACAGGGACTACTGCAGCGAAGCTTTGTATTTGACCACTGGTAATATGAATGTGTTGTATTGACTTGTTGAAGATAATCATGAAACAACATATTTTAAATGTTACTTGCCTTATAGATTAGAGTACGACTATGTGGATATCATTTTTGTAAATACTGTTTTTTATAAATGTCTCTCCTCCATCCTCCCCCTCACCCATTTCACCGACTCTCAAATATGCAATTATTTACCATGCAGAGCGTTGTGACAAAGAAATCCCCCACGTCAGAACAAAGTTTATTCATTCTATACATAAGAACCACATGGAATACCCAACTGAGTTGCAATTTAAATGTGATTATTATTATTATTTTTTTTCCTTGAAAATAAACAAAAAAAGGTAAAACATTTCTTTTTCTGAGCGGGTTTTGCTTCCACAGAGGAGCAGGCAGAGGGATGGAAATCTGGCCCAAAAAATGGGTCTAAAAAGGGTCCCTGTCCCAAAAACCATCACTGGTGCTGGAGTGATGTGCAGTGTCCCAGCATGGGGACAGGACGAGGGTGGCATGTGGGGACATGAGGATCCACAGGGAGTGAGGGGATGGAAGGAGCTGCAGGGAACGGGGTGTGGGGACATGGGGGACCCGTGGAAGGTGTAGGGAGATGGAGGCATGGAAGCTGGGAATGAGGGGGATGGAGCCAGGAATGTGGAGGGTGGAAGTGGGGAACGGGAACAGGGAGGGATGGAGGCGGGGAACAGGAATACGGAGGGATGGGGACCGAAATGTGAGAAGGGATGGAGGCGAGATCGGGAACGTGAGGGGATGGAGCCGGGAATGAGGGGTGATGAAGGCGGATCGGGAATGACTGGGAATGCAGGCGGATCGGGAACGTGAGGGGATGGAGCCGGGAATGAGGGGTGATGAAGGCGGGATCGGGAATGACTGGGAATGCAGGAGGATCGGGAACGTGAAGGCATGGAGGCGGATCGGGAATGTGAGGGGATGGAGGCGGGAATAAAGAGGGATGGAGGCGGATCGGGAACGTGAGGGGATGGAGGCGGATCGGGAATGAGGGGAATGGAGGCGGGAATGAAGAGGAAAGGAGGCGGATCGGGAATGAAGAGGGATGGAGGCGGATCGGGAATGAGGGGGAATGGAGGCGGGAATGAAGAGGGAAGGAGGCGGATCGGGAATGAGGGGAATGGAGGCGGGAATGAAGAGAGATGGAGGCGGATCGGGAATGTGAGGGACTGAGGCGGATCGGGAACGTGAGGGGATGGAGGCGGGAATGAAGAGGAAAGGAGGCGGATCGGGAATGAAGAGGGACTGAGGCGGATCGGGAACGTGAGGGGATGGAGGCGGATTGGGAATGAAGAGGGATGGAGGCGGATCGGGAATGAGGGGGAATGGAGGCGGGAATGAAGAGAGATGGAGGCGGATCGGGAATGAAGAGGGATGGAGGCGGATCGGGAACGTGAGGGGATGGAGGCGGATCGGGAACGTGACGGGATGGAGGCGGATCGGGAATGAGGGGAATGGAGGGGAATGAAGAGGAAAGGAGGCGGATCGGGAATGAAGAGGGATGGAGGCGGATCGGGAATGAAGAGGAATGGAGGCGGATCGGGAATGTGAGGGGATGGAGGCGGGACGGAGGAGGGATGGAGGCGGATCGGGAACCCGGCGGGCGGGCCCCGCTCCCGGCACCGCCTCCTCGCCGCACCTGAGGGCGATGGAGGGCGGCGGAGCTTCCAGCGGGCCCGGCTCGGGTGGGTCTCGATTGCCCCTCCAAAAACCCCTCAACACTTGGGGCTTTTCCTCCTAAAGCCGAGCTGTGCCCGCAGGGCCCGGCGGGCGCTTCCCGGTGGCGGCGATCCTGAGGGACAAGCCCGGGCCGTGCCGGCGTGCGGCCAGGGACATCGCCCAGGTGGGACATTCGTGCCTCTAATATCCCCCAAATACTGACAAAGTGTGAGGTGAAGGATAGGAGCGGCCAGGGATATCACCCAGGTGGGACATTCGTGGCTCTAATATCCCCCAAATACTGATAAAGTGTGAGGTGAAGGATAGGAGCGGCCAGGGACATCGCCCAGGTGGGACATTCGTGGCTCTAATATCCCCCAAATACTGATAAAGTGTGAGGTGAAGGATAGGGGTGGCCAGGGATATCACCCAGGTGGGACATTCGTGGCTCTAATATCCCCCAAATACTGATAAAGTGTGAGGTGAAGGATAGGGGCAGCCAGGGACATCAACAAAGAGGGACATTCATGCCCCTAATATCCCCCAAAATACTGATAAAGTGTGAGGTGAAGGTTGGGGGTAGCCAAGGATATGGCTGAGGTGGAACATTCGTCCTCATACCTGAAAGATCCCCCATAAATTACCATAAAGTGTGAGGTGAGGGCTGGGAGTGGCCAGGGGCATCACTGAGGTGGCACATTTGTCCTCATGCCTTAAATATCCCCCCAAAATGCCAATAAAGTGTGAGGTAAAGGCTGGGGGTGGCTGTCAAGGTGCTGGCCAGGGTTGCTCAGAGGGGGTGCAGACATCTAGGAGTTAATTAATAGATTTACAGGCTGGTTTGGGTGGGGAGGGACCTCAAGGCACACCCAGCCTCACCCCTGCCATGGCAGGGACACCTTAAACTGTCCCAGGCTGCTCCAGCCTGGCCTTGGAGCCTTCCAGGGATGTGACAGCCACAGCTGTGAGCAACTCCTAGGGCCTCCCCTGGCACAATTCCTTCCAATATCCCATCCATCCCTGCCCTCTTGTCAGCTCAATTCCCCCTTGCCCTGCTGTAAATCCATCCCCATTTTTGAGCACATGTTTGTTTTTCTCTGCAGGCTGTCACGCACGGATCAAAGCTGGCAGTGCCCAGGTGCAAGGTGGTGGTGGCACACGTGGGGCAGCTGGGTGAGCAGAGCCTGCAGATCAGCAGCAGGTGCCTCTGGCATCCCAAGGGTGACACATTTTCCTCCCAGGTGTTCAAAAGCACCTCACTGTTTGCTGTGGCAAGTGTCTGCAGTGTGTATTTTGAATAGGGAGGTAGTGGAGTTGAGCAGCAGCAGAGGTGAATATTCAGCCTAGCTCTTCCTGTCTCTGTTGTTGAAAAGATCTGTGAAGGACCAAGGTTCTCTCACCTGTTTTGGATGAGTTTTCTCTGGGAAGTGGCTTTCTCTTTCCATAGCACAGTTTTGCAGCTGATTGCAGCTTTCAGCACTTGGCCTGGAGGGGAGATATTTTCAGAATATTCCCTGTAAGTAAAGTTTTCCCTGTTCTCCTCCAGGGAACATTGCTGGAAGCATCTGGAGCAGGAAATAAACCCTGGGTTTTACCTGCCTGGTGCTAATGGTCCCAAGTCTCTCCTGGTCCTGCTATTCCCACTAACCTTGCTCTGAATCTGAGACCAGACCTTTTGCTGCCCCTATTTCCCAGCTGAAACCTGCTGTTAGATTTCCCTGACTCAGAGAACAAGCCTATCACAAACTGCTTATTTTATTACATTTTAGATGCAAAGCTAGAACCAGGACAGTAGTTAGTTGGGAAGAAACACTTCATGTGCTCATGACTCAAAGTTTAACCCACTGTAAACACTGTGAAATGCAGACAACCTGAAGCCAGTTGCTGAAGTTTTCCCTTTTCTCCTCCAGGGAATATTGCTGGAAGCATCTGGAGCAGGAAATAAACCATGGGTTTTACCTGCCTGGTGCTAAGGGTCCCAAGTCTCTCCTAGCCCTGCTATTCCCACTAACCTTGCTCTGAATCTGAAACCAGATCTTTTCCTGCCCCTATTTCCCAGCTGAAACCTGCTGTTAGATTTTCCTAACTCAGAGAACAAACCTTTCACAAATTGCTTATTTTATTACATTTTAGATGCAAAGCTAGAACCAGGACAGTAGTTAGTTGGGAAGAAACACTTCATGTGCTCATGACTCAAAGTTTAACCCACTGTAAGCACTGTGAAATGCAGACAACCTAAAGCCAGTTGCTGAAGTTTTCCCTTTTCTCCTCCAGGGAATATTGCTGGAAGCATCTGGAGCAGGAAATAAACCCTGGGTTTTGCCTGCCTGGTGCTGATGGTCCCAAGTCTCTCCTGGTGCTGCTATTCCCCACTAACCTTGCTCTGAATCTGAAACCAGACCTTTTGCTGCCCCTATTTCCCAGCTGAAACCTGCTGCTAGATTTCCCTGACTCAGAGAGCAAACCTTTCACAAATTGCTTATTTTATTACATTTTAGATGCAAAGCTAGAACCAGGACAGTAGTTAGTTGGGAAGAAACACTTCATGTGCTCATGACTCAAAGTTTAACCCACTGTGAAATGCAGACAACCTGAAGCCAGTTGCTGGTGTGCACTGTGACATTTTAACACCCAAAAGCTGCAATTAAAGAACAGAACTGGAAGAGCTGTGGTTCATGTCATGATTATTTTAATCCTGGGAGCTGTGGCACTGCATTTCAGCACAGGGAGCTGATCTCTCTCCTGCTGCAGCCCAGGTTGCAGCAGGATGTGGCCAGCAGATCAGCTGCCTCACGTTTGCTTAGCACAGAGACTTTGCTGCTGCTTTGCAGGTCTTGCTCAGGTTTGACATCCTGGGGTTCTTTGCTGTGGATCCCCAGCCTCAGCTCTGGCTGTGATGAGGAGTCAGCATCACCCTCTTCCTTGTGTGGGAAATGCTGGGAGTGTTCACTCTCTGTCACAGGAAAATGAGAAGTTAGAAGTGGAAAAATGAGTAATTAATGCTTTTTATCTTAACTAGAAAGAGAGACCAAGCTGCAGCCAGGGAGCTGAGTGTTACCCTCTGATGTGGGCACCACACCACTGTGAGGAACAGTCTGTGATCAAAGTGGTGAAACTCAGTAGTTTAGGGATTTATATTGAGGAGTGTCCTGTGTTGCTCTGAGTCTCACCTTGATATATTTGCTTCTCCAGGAAAAACTGGGATTTGATGTGTCAGAGGCTCTTGACCAGCACGTTAAGCTGGACCTGGGGTGTTCCTGAACTGCAGGTGTTGCAATAAAGCATCAGCTACCCCAAAATTCTGGGTGTTCCTACAGAAAATACCATCCAGCTGCAGTTGAAACACCTCAGTACAGCTGGGCCTTGAGCAGTCTCTGAGAGTGTAGTAGTTCTCACTTTAAAAGCAAGTTTCTTCAACAGATTTTGGCTGTTGTTGCCCATATTACCACTTTTGTATTTGTTTAAAGCTGCTGCTACAAGAGAATTTTCCAAAAATGCAGATGTGGCAAGTGCAGAAAGCTTCTATTGCTCTCATCTGCCTCAGTTATTTTCTTTTTCTCTATTTCTATTTTTCTTTTTCTCTGTTTCTATTTTTCTTTTTCTCTGTTTCTCTTTTTCTCTATTTATTTTAATCTGTCAGAGTACAGATTTCTAGCTGGGCGTGTAATGGTTGAATTTCCTGACTGTCAAATCAAAATTTTCTCATATCAAAAAAATCTGCTAATAAGCATAAATATACACAAAAGCATTAAATTGCAGAGCAGATATTCAACATGCCTTAATGACAAATTTCATAAAGTTTCTGGTTTCTAGTGGGGAAGGTGAAGACTGCAGTAAGATGCACTGACTTCAGCAAAACTTGTCACTGCCACTTGAGATGTGGTGGCAGAGAGATTTTCAGTGGCAGCCTTGCCTTGGATCCTGTTCCTCAGGTGAGCTAAGTTATTTTTCTTTAGCAGGAAGGTGCAAGGAGAGGGGAGGTGAGGAGCTGCAGCTGCCTCCCAGCAGGGAGTGTGGTGCAGGAATTGAGGGGAGCAGGGGATGTGCAGCTTGTCAGTGCCCTGGGATGCCCTGGGATGCCCTGGGATCCTCTGGGATGCCCTGGGGTGTGGCTGCAGCAGGCAGGGAGGAGCCTGGCTGGGGGTTGCTACTCACCCTGCAGCTGCTGCTGCTGCCTGAGGTCCCTTTTCCAGCGGGAGCCGCCGCAGGTGAACACCACGGCTCGGATGAAATCTCTCCCGCAGAGCCTCACCTTGCTCCCTTCCCCCTGCCCTTGCTGTGCCAGCAGCAGGAGAAGCAGGCAGCCCAGTGCCAGCACCGTGCCCCTCATGCTGCCAGCCTGGTGCTCCCCAGCTGGCTGTGGGCAGGGCAGGAGGGATCAAGTAGGGAATTCTGCTGGAACCTTCCCATTTATACTGCAGGTCTGTCCACTCCACTGGGTAGCAGCTCACTCTGAGGGTGGCAATGTTTGCTAAAAACAAATAAACTGCTTGTTTCTGGTCATGTTTGAAGTGCTTTGGGATGTCAGGCAGGTATTAAAGATTTCTGAAGTCTTTACTGGGAACACCTGAGGTGTGACACGTTTATGGGGTATGGCTTAGGTGGGGGCAGTCCATGTGTGCTCTGCCAGAACAGGAGGGTGTTTATGACATGGTTTGTGCTTCATGGGTTTGGTGTCTGTGTTCCCTGATCCCATCCTGACTGGGGTCTTTTTCTGTGGGTGATCCCAAAGAAAAATGGAATTAACTCCTTGCCATGGTGTCTGTGTGCACCTCTTCATTCCCCCACCCTGTTTACTGCTAACTGTGGATGCTTGTGGGGAAAACTTTGCTGAGGAAATCCACCCCAGAGGGGGTTTGGGGCAGATATTGGTATCCCAGCCAGGATTCCCAGTGTGCCAAGAGATAGGACATGATCCTACAGCACATGGAGCTGAGTCTGCTCTGGGAGGAGAGCTTGGTTCTGAGTTACTGGTTCCTAGCATTGTATTTACATTTCTATAAAAAAATCCTTGCAATAAAATGCCTCCAGGGGAGGAAATTTCTCAATTATATGGTCAGAAATTCCATGTTTAAGGACAAAATACATGAGGAACTTTGGAGATCTTGAGCCCTTCCTAGCACCATAAGGATTTTCCAGCACCATAATGTTACAGGTAATTAATTTTCACTGTCTGCAGGGTGGGTTATGATGTGTTACAGAAAGCTTGCTTTTTAGCAGTAAGCAAACAGTCATGGGCATGAATGGAAAATATAGGGTGTATTTTGGTCAGATTTATAATAATGATTAACAAATGATTCACCTTAACGAGTGCCTTTCTTTGAAACACACCAAGATGAATTTTATGTCAGGGGGAAGTTTGCATGTCCCCTGTCAGGTGTGCAGCACACAGAAGGAAGTGGATGTTAATGCAGCACAAATGATCCTTAATTCAGTGCTGTGTTTGAGTGCTGGGTGTTTATTGTCAGGATAATGAGAGAGGCTGGATGTTCTGGATCTATAAAATACACTTTTCCATATGTAATGTGCTCAGCAGCAGGGCTACAACTTGTGCTTCATCACTCCTCTGGAGATGCTCCCTATTTCCTGGGGGCAGGAAATCTCCCAGCTGGCTATTTTT
Organism: Luscinia luscinia; assembly: GCA_034336685.1. NCBI lineage: Eukaryota > Metazoa > Chordata > Aves > Passeriformes > Muscicapidae > Luscinia > Luscinia luscinia. The sequence continues at coordinate 28,649,050 of CM067615.1, forward strand.
TTCTGTTTCTTCTGCTCTGCTCCCCCAAAAGCCAGCCTAGCCAAACACTGCCTGCTTTCAACCCTGGGGGAAAGGACTTTGGGGGAAAAGCAGAAAAGGGTAAAGGAGAAAAGACACAGAGAGCTTTCCATGATCAGGATTCCAGAAAGGACCATCCATGAACACTGTTCATGCAATGAGACTTCCAGGAGGAAATTGAGAGATTTGAAAGAAGTTTCTAAGCAGTGTGGCTTCAAAGAGAAACTTTATTGATTACAAAAGGATAACCAGTCTATGTTCATACTACAGTGTTTCCTGAAGGAGAAGGGATATCAGCTCCTGCTAAACAGTTCCAGCAGGAGCAACAATGTCACACAAGGAACCAAGCTGGAAAACAAGAGGAAAAGGAGCTGATTCTTCTTTGGAATTCTGGTAATGCTGGAAAACAGCACTTGGGTTGCATTGTGCTGTCACATTTGGCAGCATGCAACCATTTCTCTGGTTTATAAAGGAAATTAATTTCCAGTGGTGTGGCAGCAGGAGAGCAGCAGCCACCACCGTTTAACCTGCTGCTGGAACTGTGATCCCACCTATCCCAGTGCTCCCCAGCTGGGTGTTTCCCAGAATTGCCTTGCAGAGGAAGCTCTGAGCTCTTACCTGCTCGGTGCTGGGGACAGCCAGGTTGTGCAGCTGCCACACCCCCACCTGGCCGCAGCTGTCCCCCAGGAGCAGGCACTCGGCATTCCTGGCAAACAGGAGGGAGCTGAGGTTCCCTTCAGGGCTGGCAGCACAGGAGAGCACGGGCTGGAAGCTGCAACCCGACAGTTAATGGGTACCATGCATTTATCAGCTGCACATTTCACTCTGTGCTCTAGGTTATCTCAAAAATTGGGGAGTGAGGCAGTGTTTGGTTTGGGCTCTGCCAGAAGAAAAAATCCCAGTTGCTGTTAACTAAGATAATCCTGCTTGCCTAAAATCTGTGCTAACCTGGAGAGTGGTGGTTAATATTTTTACTAGATGAATAATTTGCAGGATGTGGCAGGGCTCTGGGTCCACCAGGACTTCACACTGTCAGTAACACAAAACCAGAGCAGCTGGACAAGGTCACAGGTAACTGAGCCATCTCAACTTCAGACCAATCTTTACCAAAGCAGATCAGTGTTGTTACTTTTCCTCCTAACTGCCACGATTTCTGCAGAAAAAAGGGCAGTTTTATACTTTATCAGCTCCATGAGGCATCCAGCTCCTCCTCTTCTAACCCCAAATCTCTGGTAACCACCATCTGCTTCTGCACAAGGAGTATTTCAAAATGCAATGGTTTTGAGCAAGCAGAATGTGGAGCTGTAATGATCTGATAAAAGCACTGATGAGGTCACAATGTGTGACAAAGAGATTTCAGAGTCCTCATTACTCACATGCTGACGCTCAGATCCCAAATCTCCACCCTCCTCTCGTTGACTGCTGCGAAGATGAAGGCTGATTGTGGAGCCCACTTGATGTCGTGAACAAAAGCTGTGACAGAAGTGAAGGTTAGAAGGGGGGTGTGGGAGTCCCGGTGCCACAAAAGGATGCTCCAGTCTGCAGAGCAGCTGAGGAAAGTGTCTGTGCTGGAGGGATTCCAGGCAACTTTGTACACAGGGCCCTGTTTGGAGATAAAAGAGAATTTGGTGTTGCTGTACAGCTGCAGAATCTATTCTAGAGCTGCCCAGCCTTCCTCCCACAGGTAAGAGTGTTTAACCCTACAGGACAATCAGATTTCTGATTGCTGTCTTAAAATAAAGCCAGAACTGAAGCTTTCAAACAGTTTATAGTACCAGTTTGAAGAAATGACTTGAAAAAACTCCTGACAGTGTAGAAAGTAATCCTGTAAGACTGTGATGCTTTATGCTATGGGAATTCATTCCTAATATCAGAGAAAGAGTTGAGGTTTCTTTTGTTGCAGATCTTCACTACATTTTTTAATTGAGCAGTTCCTGCTGTCCTTGTTTAGTGTGTCACTCACCTTATGGCCTCTGTATGTCCCCAGAATCTGCCCCTTGCCTGAGCAAGAGCAGCAGTGGATGTGGCCCTCTTCTGTTCCAGCAAGAAAAATATCAGTATCCTGCAAGAAAGGGAAAAGCAGCCTAGGTTGGTTAAACTGATCACTCCTGCAGAAATCATCCAGGGCTGGAGGAGTTCAGAGCCAAGGAGGAGCTCCTGTGAGTGGTGAGTGAAGTGGAACCACAATGCTGCACATTTGCTGGGGGAGTTCTCCAACAGTGTGCTGGGGTTTGACTCCTGAAAGTCTTGGATTTTCAGCAAAAGTGGAAAAGGCAGGAATTCTTCGAGTGCTCTGTGGAGGAAGTACTCAGCTGGCTGAAGAGAAGCTCAGCTGAGTCCTGGATGTGGGAGGTGTTGAACAAATTCTCCCAGGCTTGGCCATCACTCAGAGGGGAACTGCCCCAAGGAAATGTGAGTAACGTGGCTGGGAGTGATGCCTTAAATTTGAGCTTTCATAATTTCCAGACTCTGCACTGCATTGGTGTGTAATTCTGAACTTCATACAAAGTGTTACAAGTTCTCCTCCCAGCTCAGTCACACACAACAATCCTGTTCCAGCCCCAGAACCAAGGACACGCTGCAGCTTCAGTCCCAAAAAGTGCAACCAGCAGCAAATTGAGGAGAGAATCTGGGAGGGTGGGACTGCAGAACCTGGAGCTGGGATTGGACAGTGAACCCCAAGATGGAAATGGAACAGAACTTAAAAAAGTGTGAAAATTCATGACTTGGGTCCATCTTGGGTGTAGGCATGGTCAGGCTCTTGTGTCAAGGTGAATCCTTGGAAGGGCTTTTAATAAATCCCTGCTTTATTCCTTTGGCTCTGCCCAGCCTCTGTCCCAGGCAGCCTCTCTTTAGGCATCAGGAGAACAGGGCTTGTTTTACCATTTCATTTGGGGTAAATCTTAGTAGCTAGAAAACAATTTATTTCAAAATGAATGTGATTTAAATAGCAGTGCCAAAGTCCCTGGCCAGCTCCCATTAAAGCAGCTCCAGCTGAGCATCCCACCTCTGCTACAGAGATTTTCTGGCTAGTACTTCAGCCAGGATGGGCTTTCTGAGCCTACCTCTGGATGGAAGTCGAAGCACATTCCAGCTGCCTCTTGTGATATGGGACCTTCACTTTTCCTTTCTCTCTCACCTGGTATTTTTTTCTTCGCACTTTGTGTTCGCTTGATTTTCATCACATCTGTGTGAAGAGCAGGAGGTTTTGGCAAACAGGTGTGAGGAACTCGTGCTGCTGTGGGATGCCCAGCAGCTCTGCAATGTTTTGTGGGATAAGTGGTGGAAAGAATGTCAGCAGGAATCAAAGGGAGCAGTTTCAGGTGCTCACCAAAGCAATCCAGCCTTTGCTGGATGAACCACTGGGTCATTCTCCCATCTCCTGAGATACACATCAGTCTCTCTTTTTTGTCACCTCTGTCCTGTTCCACCCACCTCAGCTGCCACACAGGACCTTTGTGCTTATTTAGGGATGCACTGGGACAAAAAAAACACACGTGGTAAATCATAGATCGAGCAAAGACAAGACAACATGTTTGAAAAATAATTAAGCTTCCACTTCGTAATGAGTGTTAAGTCTTATAGCAGAAATGTTTAGCTTTATTTTTTGAACAAATGGTCTGAACATTGGTTGTTTTCTCCAGGAAAATGTTTCCTTTATTAAACATGTTTGATAATTTGTTTCAGGGCACTGTTTATGTGCTTGCACCATGAAATCAGTCTGCACCTTGTAGGAGAGTGTCTGAAGCCTGGGGAGCTGCCCTTGGGACAGGTGCTTCCCTCAACCTCCACCCATCCCTTCTCTCATTTCCTTCTTCATTCCTGCACACCCCTCACTTCCTCTGATGTTCTCTCCATTTCTGGCAAGAGGGATCAGAGAGAAAGCACCAAAAGCTCCCACTGCTCTCCCATAAGGATTTGGATTGTGCTAGCTAGGTGTCCTAGGTTACAATGTAAAGATGTGCCCAAAAGTTTATATTCTATCACCATCTGTTAAACCAGCTGGGGCAGTGATCCTTGTCTCTGTGGGGGATATCTCCTGTTAATGGGCCAGCTGTTATAAACCAGGTGTGGCAGTGATCCTTATCTCTGTGGGGATATCTCCTGTTAATGGCAGCCACCGTTAAAATCTCAGTGTGGATGGTAATGATCTTTATTCTATCCGGTGATATCCCATTCCTGCATCCTCCGCATGAATATCACTGTGTGGAGCAATTATCTTTATCTTTCCCACAGCCCATCCTCCCTCCAGGAGATATCTCCTATTAATGGGCCATGGAGTCCCAGTGCATGACTGATAAAATTACATCATCCCACTGGGAGATGCTCCAGCCAGGGGGAGGAGCCAAGCCTTTCCTACCAAGATAAAAACTGAGATTTGGAACACCAATGCACCTTCTTTCCACTGGATTCCAGAGGACAAGAGCTACCAGACCTTTCTACAGGATCACTGCTTCAACAAGAGCACTCCATCTGCACTACCACCGCCCTGACTAGTGGGGTGTCAGGTTGTATTCTGACTCTGGCAGTGATTTTTCTTTTCTACTATTGCAGCTATTTTTTCTCTTTTTTCCCTTTAAATTGTACTTTTGACTTGGAGTCTCCCACTGGTTTTGCTTTCAAAACCATTATATTAGGACATGGAATGGGGACAGCTGAGGGTAAAAATCTGCAATTCCTTGAAGGGTGAGGCAGTGACACTCCTTTGGTGGCCCTTTGCAAGGTTTGCCTGCTCAGAGGAGGGAGCTGCAGGCTGACCTGTAGCTGTTTTTGGGTTGGGTGCTTTCCAACCCCGGGGTTGCTCCCTCGAGTCCAGCTAGCTCAGAACTCAGGCTGCAGAGCCCCAGCTACTCACTAGCAAAGAACAAAGGCTGAGACCATGTTGCAAAAGTTCCGAAGATGACTTTATTTCTTCAAAGGGAATTGCTAACAACGGTCTAATTACATCAGACAACAAAGGGTTTTTATAGGTCTCTAGAGGATTGAACGTCTAACCAATAAAAACTACAAATTACAAACTAACCAATTACCTTAAAATTCTAAGTAAGAAAAGAACCAATCATCTTGTAACTTTAAGAACCAATAGAAATCTTAAGAGATAACAGGAATTTCGATAAGGAAAAGGGGTCCTGTTTCAAGGAACTCCTTTGTTCCAGGGGATAGAATCCCAGGGGCACATTTTGGGGGAAGTAACATCTTCCACACTGACCTGCTGTCCAGCAGCGCGGCGTCCCTGCGGCTCCGCACGTCGTAGATGGCCACGCAGCCATTGGCCATCCCCACTGCCAGGAGGTTTGGGCTGGCCAGGGAAAAATCCACAGCAGTGACGCCGTGCTCGCAGCGGAAAATGCGCTCTGGCCACTGCCCCGGGGAGAGACACAGCACAGGTGTGAGCTGGGTGATTAGTCACCTCTCTTTTCTTAACACTGAGCACTAAATGCTGCAAAACTCATGATGGTGACCAGAAATTACTCCATATTCTGACTGGCTCCATGTATTTCTTGCTACAACTGATAAAATTATAAAATTAACTGATAAATACATAAGTTAGGTAGGGCTGCTCCAAACCAAACACCTAAAAATGTCTTTGGTGACAGCAGAGAATTATGAGAGTTTTTGGTGTGGCAAAGATGCTTCAAAGATTTGACTCTGCCTTTCTGGTTTAAATTAGTCAAATGCAGTTTTGGCCAAGAGAAGTTTGTGGTAAAAATCAAACTGAAATGTTGTAATTTATGGCAATCAGAATTTTTTTACTGGGACACTTTGAGATTTGCAAATAGTTTTTTTTAATGGTTGATTTTAAAAGGATCCCTTTTCAGATGCATCTGCAGAGGTGTAAATGTTCCATCTATAAAATTTCCTCTTTTGTTGACAGTGTTGTGAGAAGTTAGAGTAAATAATTGGAGCTAAAAGGCAAATAAAGCAGAAATTGTCCAGAGAAAAGCAGATTGCAGGAAAAGCAAACAAAGGGACTCGTTACCATGGGGTTCTTCAGTGACCAACAGCAAGCCAGGCCTTTCTTCTGATCCTGAGAAACAAACTCTCTGTAACCAACTGCTACGAGATCCTGCAAGCACAGAGCAGCAGCAACAGCTCAGCCCCACTTGAAGCTCAGCAGGATATTCCCAAAAGCACCCTTGTGTCAAGGCAAACTGGAGATACATGGATCTAAAATCATATTTTAATGTGCTTTATTTAGTGGAGTACAGAAGAATTCTGCTAATTTTCCCTCTCAGGGTTAGCTGTAAAAGGAGCTTCAGAGGGCACCTCAGACTCCTGGATTTTAGCTTTCCACACTCCAGTGAATTCCCTTCATTCCTTTCATAGGCAGAAGTAAAAACCAGCAGCAAGTCTTTAGCCTTCAGCTCCATTAATTTTTTTTTCTTGCACTCAAGTCATTTGTGAAACTCACATTTTAAAAGTAGCTGATTGTTTGCCCTAAGTATTCTAAGACTGAAGTCTTTGAATGTGTCTAACCTTTTAATATCTGGAGATTTGGGGTACTAAAAGTATGAATTGTTTTTATTTTTTCTCCCACTGTGTTTCTGTTTCTCAGCAGCTTTTTATTTCTTTTCCATCCATTATTTTTGTTTAAAAAGTGAGTTCAGTTGGGGAAACAGAGCTTTACATGACCAGATTAAAGGAGCTTTGGCTTCTGTGCTGTTACTGTGCATCTTATCCTTAAATCTTGAGGAATTCTGCTTTTTTGGGAGGTTCTTGTTAGAGACAAATAAACTCCATCAATGATGATAAAGTTTAGCAGCAAGAGTTAAATTTCAATTTTAGGACAGACCATTGATGTTCAGGGTAAACTGGAGCAATTCATGACATTCTGGGCCAATTAAAGCTGTGATGTGTAGGGAAAGCCAAGTGCAGCCTGTAGATGAAAGCAGCAAGAGTGAGGGACTGGATCCATCTTTGAGATCCCTCCCAGGGAATCCCTCCAGAATCAGGAGTTAAATTAAATTAAATTTAACAGAATTAAAGCTGTGATGTGTAGAAAAAGCCAAGTACAGCCTGTAGATGAAAGCAGCAAGGGATTGGATCCACCTCTGAGAAAATCACCCCAGAATCAGGAGTTTATTGCCACCACCCAGTTTGGGACCAGCTCAGGGAAGATTTGGGGACTCACAGGGTTCACTTTGTTCCAAGCCATGCTGCTCACACTGTGACCACTGGTTAAATCACACCTGTATGACCAGAGCTGCTCCAGGCTGGGACCTGCACCTTCTGCTGAGCTCTGGTCTGGCAAGGATGTTTCCTCCTGCTTCTCCTCTTCCTTTTCCTCCTCATCCTCTTCAGCTTCTTCCTCAGTCTCTGAGACAACAACAGGTTCTAAAATGCACAGATGTAGAATCTGAGTAGATGTCACCTCACTCTAAATATTCACAGCAGAAGAAAAATTTGCCTTTTCAGCAGATATTTTGTAGTGAAAAAAAAATAGAAATTAAGATTTGAGGAATTAAGACATCCTAACTTGTGAAACTGTGACTAAAATTGGCTGGGGACAGAGCAGACAGCTGGTTTGGGCTGGAGTGAGCCAGGTACAGGTGGGTTTAGCTACCCAGCCAAAAGTGAGGAATTTCTGTGGAAAATGAGGAATTCCTGGCTGGAGAGAGGTTACTGAGCAAGGAACAAACCTATCAGGACAGGAATTTCTGTGGAAAATGAGGAATTCCTGGCTGGAGAGAGGTTACTGAGCAAGGAACAAACCTATCAGGACAGGAATTTCTGTGGAAAATGAGGAATTCCTGGCTGGAGAGAGGTTACTGAGCAAGGAACAAACCTATCAGGACAGGAATCTGCCGATAAAGTGCGAGTTTGGGTTGAAAAATGTTCTCCATGAGAATCCTCTCCATGACAACTAAATCCTGCTGCAGGTTTGCTGAAGTCAAGATCTCTTCTGAACTGCATTCCTTCTCCTCAGGGCTCCTGGCAGGCTCAGCACTCTCTGCAATGATCATGGGAGAAGGTGAATCACACAATTATGGGATATTCCAGGTTGGAATGGATCCACAAGGATCAGAGGATCAACAGGCCCATCCTGCCTGATAAGAGATAAATGGGATAGAGATGCTTTGAATGTGATAAAACTTCACACAGAAAAATCAAGGGATAAGAATTCTCCACTTGCAAAAAGCAGAGGATTCAAAAAAATACTTTCACTATGGATTTTTTCTTGCTGTAATTTTCTTTTCTTATAATTTTATCATCTTATTTAAGTATATTTTTTATCTTTTTCAGATACTTCTGGAATTTTTCTCAAATGGTGTTTTGCTTCTACTTTTTAGGTGAGTACCAGCAAACCTTGTCCCTGAGTATTTATCTTTACTTGAGATAATTTCTGATGGCAGTGTGCAGAGAAGTGCAGCCCTGCCCAAGATCCTTTAGCAAACTCTCTTGCAGGTTCCAGACTGTTCTTCAGGAGTTTTTCCCACAAATCCCAGGGATGTTTCTGGATTAGGAGGATGAGAACTGGGAAATGTTACCTCTGGCAGAAGGGGCAGCCACAGCCTGACTGTGCTCTTCAGCTGAGGGAGATTTGCTGATTTTCCCTGCTGGGGCTGTGACTTCTGTCTGTCCAGCTTCTGTTTCTGAGGCCTCCAGTGAGTTGTCCAAATCCCAGAAAGTCACCATGATCCCTGGGAATGAATTTCCCTTCACACAGGGCTCTTGTTTTTGGTGAATTATTGCAAGGAGCTTCCTACACCCCAACTGCTGGGCTGGGGGGCTTTGGAACCAGCTCTGCTCCCAAAGATGTTGATATTTGAACTGCTATTTCTGATTTCATGCTTTAATTTCATCTTTTAAGAGTTATCTTTTGCAAATTTACAGCAAAGGTTGCCTGTGCTTAATAAGAATCATGCAAGCAGATGAAATAACTTTAAAATTCCTCCTCTTGTGTGACTGCTGCAGCTCCAGCAGGGTTTTTTTTGGGGTGTGGTTCCCCTTGAGCAGCACCCACCCAAAACTTGCCTTGATGTACTCAGGGGTTGGAATGAGCCCTGTTCATATTCCAGGCACACAAAAAAAGTGGCAAATAGCTTTTCAAGAGATTATTATCTACTTTGGGGGTTTATTCCCTCATTTTACAGACACTGACACAAAGGAAAAGTGTTGGGAACAGCATTCCCCATCACTTTGTTGGCCTCTTACACACAAAAATAACATTTTCTGGGAGTGCTAACAACATTTTAATTGCAATGGATTCAGTGTTCCAGCACTAAATTCAAGATTTAGGAGGGGCACAACCCAGACTGCCTGAACTTAAAGCTCTGGAAGTGGAAGTTGAGGAAACATCTCCTGCTTAGAGATAGAAGTAAAAAATCCCTTTTCTGCCAGGATTACCTTTGTCTGCCGTGGTGATTGTCTCACATTGCTCTTCCTTGGTCTTGGCAGCTCCAGAGATGGTTTGCACCATTTTTTCTTCAAAGTACTCACTGCCAATCTTAGCATTGCAAATCTCTGCATAAATCTTATTCCTCTCCCTGGAAAACAAAGGAAACACTGGCTGGTGACTCCCTGGGAGAACTCTGCCTGGAGTTCTCAGTGTCTTTAACAAGAGAGGCTTTTCTGTGGCTAAATTTTCTGCTTTTTGGGCTGCTGGATGTTATTTCAGCCTTTGCATCATTCAGCAGCTCCCTCTGATCTTTGTGATGCTGTTCTAAAACAGGAATGGCATGTGGAGAGCAGAACCCAAAAAAAGCAAAAATCCCTCACAGAGCTCTCAATCCTCACAGAGCTCTGAGTGCTCACTCACAGAGCTCTGAGTGCTCACTCACAGAGCTCTCAATCCTCACAGAGCTCTGAGTGCTCACTCACAGAGCTCTCAATCCTCACAGAGCTCTGAGTGCTCACTCACAGAGCTCTGAGCTCACTCACAGAGTTCTGAGTGCTCACTCACAGAGCTCTCAATCCTCACAGAGCTCTGAGTTCACTCACAGAACTCTCAGTGCTCACTCACAGAACTCTCAGTGCTCACTCACAGAACTCTGAGAGCTCACTCACAGAATTCTCAGTGCTCACTCACAGAACCCTCAATCCTCACTCACAGAACCCTCAATCCTCACTCAGAGTGCTCTCAATCCTCACTCACAGAACTCTCAGTGCTCACTCACAGAACCCTCAATCCTCACTCACAGAGCTCTCAATCCTCACTCACAGAACCCTCAATCCTCACTCACAGAGCTCTCAATCCTCACAGAACTCTCAGTGCTCACTCACAGAACCCTCAATCCTCACTCACAGAGCTCTCAATCCTCACTCACAGAACCCTCAATCCTCACTCACAGAACCCTCAATCCTCACTCACAGAGCTCTCAATCCTCACTCACAGAGCTCTCAATCCTCACTCAGAGAGCTCTCAATCCTCACTCACAGAACTCTCAATCCTCACTCACAGAACCCTCAATCCTCACTCACAGAACTCTCAGTGCTCACTCTCAGAACTCTCAATCCTCACTCACAGAACCCTCAATGCTCACTCACAGAACCCTCAATCCTCACTCTCAGAACTCTCAGTGCTCACTCACAGAACTCTCAATCCTCACTCACAGAACCCTCAATCCTCACTCACAGAACCCTCAATCCTCACAGAACTCTCAATCCTCACTCACAGAACTCTCAGTGCTCACTCACAGAACTCTCAATCCTCACTCACAGAACTCTGAGTGCTCACTCACAGAACTCTCAATCCTCACTCACAGAACCCTCAATCCTCACTCACAGAACCCTCAATCCTCACTCACAGAACTCTCAATCCTCACTCACAGAACTCTCAGTGCTCACTCTCAGAACTCTCAATCCTCACTCACAGAACCCTCAATGCTCACTCACAGAACCCTCAATCCTCACTCTCAGAACTCTCAGTGCTCACTCACAGAACTCTCAATCCTCACTCACAGAACCCTCAATCCTCACTCACAGAACCCTCAATCCTCACTCACAGAACTCTCAATCCTCACTCACAGAACTCTCAGTGCTCACTCTCAGAACTCTCAATCCTCACTCACAGAACCCTCAATGCTCACTCACAGAACCCTCAATCCTCACTCTCAGAACTCTCAGTGCTCACTCACAGAACTCTCCCAGCTTCCTCTGCCTCCGTGGACACCAGAGCAGTTGGCAGATCCAACATCCAGAGCGTGTCTGTCTCTGACAGGACAATATCCACCCTCTGCTCCAGCTCTGCTTCTGTCAGGGCTGCTTCCCCCTCCTCCTGCTCAGCTGCAAAAACCAGGGCAGCAAAACCACACAAAATTAATAGAAAAACGAATTCTGGAAGTCCCAGGGTCTCACAAATCCCAGAATATATAATTTTATGTATTCAATTTGTAAATATTGGGTGTGTTCTTTACCAGACAAGCTCAAAGTTGGGTCTTGGTGAGGTTCTGTTTCATCTGAGCCAGGCTTGGTTGTTGATATGCTGCTTCTGTGTGTCCTTCAGGGACAAAAAACAAGCAGAAATTGTCTCAAAAAACGAAAAAAAGTGTTTATTTTCTGGAGGTACTTTGTATTTTTAAGCCATTTTTATGTATAATTGCTCCTGGTTGATATTCCAACCCCTGGGATTGTTCTTTGGAACAACCAGCCTGGGAAATGTGGCAAAAAAAGGAATATCTTCATCTCAGAAATCAATGTTTACAATTATAATTATAGATTGGAAATAATTACAGTTACTCCTTGCATTTTGATAATGCCATGGCTCAGGATTTTTCATTTAAAACACCAATAATTATTGATCTTCTTTGCATGACTTCACTGAGTCTGTCAGCCCAAACTCCACTGACTCTGTTTGTTTTTGCAGTGAAACATAACTTAGGAGTTTTAACTCCAAATTTTTTGTTCAAGAGCATTTTTTGGAGATGCATGCACATAATCCCACAGAGGTAACTTGCTTAAATATTATTAAAGCTGAGAATTCTTACAATGTTAAACATATTTGGGCTTGATCTTGAAGGTCTCTTCCAACCTAGCCATTCTGTGAATATTTTGATAGCTGAGCTGATATTTTTAATATTTTATTTCAGTATTTAATTTCTATATTTAATAATTTTGCATGAAAGGTTGTCTGCACTTACTAAACACCACTAAACCAGATAAACCACTTTAAGATAAAATTTTCTTGCCTGGTTACAGCAGCATTTGGGCCTGGCTGGAAGAGGGGATGGGGTGTCACATTCTTCCCTTCCTCATCAAAAACCTGAAGAAAAATGGAATTAATCAGGATGATTTCCCTGTGCTCCCTCCCAAGGAATGGCACTTGGGAGGGGTTTGCATTCCTGCTCAGCTGCTGGCATTCTTTGGGAAATTTGCATTCCTGCCACTGCCAGCCCCACTTCTGCTCCTCCCTGTGGCTTTCCCAGCTCATTTATTCCCTAACCACCACCAAGGGTCATTATTGATTCTCGTTAATCCACTCCAATTAACAGAGCAGCCAAATAAATCAGATGAACAATTACACACCTTTTTCATGACAGTGTTTAAAATATGTCAGTGCAGGAAGGTGAGGTGCAGAAATGATTCCCAGGGTATGTTTGGGGAATATTGTGGATTTTGGGTGAATACAGGAGCTGTTCCAATAACAAATTTCAGATGAGGAATGTTAATTATTGTCAGATTGGAGCTTCCCCATCCCTGGATGTGTCCAAGGGCAGCTGGGATGGTGGGAACTCCCTGTCCTTGGGCAGGGGATGAGCTTGGAGGTGCAACCCAACCATCCCAGGATTTTTGGTTCTTCCCATGGGTAAATTTGGGGTTTTTCCCCCATTTCCCAACCCAACCATCCCAGGATTTTTGGTTCTTCCCAATGGTAATTTGGGGTTTTTCCCCCTTCCCAACCCAACCATCCCAGGATTTTTGGTTCTTCCCATGGGCAGATTTGGGGATTTTCCCCCTTCCCAACCCAACCATTCCAGGATTTTTGGTTCTTCCCATGGGTAATTTGGGGTTTTTCCCTTTCCCAACCCAACCATCCCAGGATTTTTGGTTCTTCCCAATGGTAATTTGGGGTTTTTCCCCATTTCCCAACCCAACCATTCCAGGATTTTTGGTTCTTCCCATGGGTAATTTGGGGTTTTTCCCCTTTCCCAACCCAACCATCCCAGGATTTTTGGTTCTTCCCATGGGTAATTTGGGGTTTTTCCCCTTTCCCAACCCAACCATCCCAGGATTTTTGGTTCTTCCCATGGGTAGATTTGGGGATTTTCCCCTTTCCCAACCCAACCATTCCAGGATTTTTGGTTCTTCCCATGGGTAATTTGGGGATTTTCTCCCCTTTCCAACCCAACCATTCCAGAATTTTTGGTTCTTCCCAATGGTAATTTGGGGTTTTTCCCCCTTTCCAACCCAACCATCCCAGGATTTTTGGTTCTTCCCAATGGTAATTTGGGGTTTTTCCCCCTTCCCAACCCAACCATCCCAGGATTTTTGGTTCTTCCCAATGGTAATTTGGGGTTTTTCCCCCTTCCCAACCCAACCATCCCAGGATTTTTGGTTCTTCCCATGGGTAATTTGGGGATTTTCTCCCTTCCCAACCCAACCATCCCAGGATTTTTGGTTCTTCCCAATGGTAATTTGGGGTTTTTCCCCCTTCCCAACCCAACCATCCCAGGATTTTTGGTTCTTCCCATGGGTAATTTGGGGATTTTCTCCCTTCCCAACCCAACCATCCCAGGATTTTGGTTCTTCCCAATGGTAATTTGGGGTTTTTCCCCCTTCCCAACCCAACCATCCCAGGATTTTTGGTTCTTCCCATGGGTAATTTGGGGTTTTTCCCCCTTCCAACCCAACCATCCCAGGATTTTTGGTTCTTCCCATGGGTAATTTGGGGTTTTTCCCCCTTCCCAACCCAACCATCCCAGGATTTTTGGTTCTTCCCAATGGTAATTTGGGGTTTTTCCTTTCCCAACCCAACCATTCCAGGATTTTTGGTTCTTCCCATGGGCAGATTTGGGTTTTTTCCCCTTTCCCAACCCAACCATCCCAGGATTTTTGGTTCTTCCCATGGGTAATTTGGGGTTTTTCCCCTTCCCAACCCAACCATCCCAGGATTTTTGGTTCTTCCCAATGGTAATTTGGGGTTTTTCCCCCCTTCCCAACCCAACCATCCCAGGATTTTTGGTTCTTCCCAATGGTAATTTGGGGTTTTTCCCCTTTCCCAACCCAACCATCCCAGGATTTTTGGTTCTTCCCAATGGTAATTTGGGCTTTTTCCCCCTTTCCCAACCCAACCATCCCAGGATTTTTGGTTCTTCCCATGGGTAATTTGGGGTTTTTCCCCTTTCCCAACCCAACCATCCCAGGATTTTTGGTTCTTCCCATGGGTAATTTGGGGTTTTTCCCCCTTCCCAACCCAACCATCCCAGGATTTTTGGTTCTTCCCATGGGTAATTTGGGGTTTTTCCCCTTTCCCAACCCAACCATCCCAGGATTTTTGGTTCTTCCCAATGGTAATTTGGGGTTTTCCCCCTTCCCAACCCAACCATCCCAGGATTTTTGGTTCTTCCCATGGGCAGATTTGGGTTTTTTCCCCCTTTCCCAACCCAACCATCCCAGGATTTTTGGTTCTTCCCATGGGTAATTTGGGGTTTTTCCCCCTTTCCCAACCCAACCATTCCAGGATTTTTGGTTCTTCCCAATGGTAATTTGGGGTTTTTCCCCCTTTCCCAACCCAACCATTCCAGGATTTTTGGTTCTTCCCATGGGTAATTTGGGGTTTTTCCCCCCTTTCCCAACCCAACCATTCCAGGATTTTTGGTTCTTCCCATGGGGAATTTGGGGTTTTTCCCCTTTCCCAACCCAACCATTCCAGAATTTCTGTGATCCATTCCAAAGGTGCATTTTGTTCTCTCCTCACCTTTCCCAACCATTTTTTGTTTCTGTGATCCCTCCACTGATGGATTTTGTTCTCTCCCCACCTTTCCCAACCATTCCAGAATTTCTGTGATCCCTCCACTGATGAATTTTGGATATTCCCACCTTTCCCTGGTTTCTTTGATCCATTCCACAGATGGATTTGGATCTCTCCCCACCTTTCCCAACCATTTTTTGTTTCTGTGATCCCTCCCATAGGTGCATTTTGTTCTCTCCCCACCTTTCCCAACCATTTTTTGTTTCTGTGATCTATTCCACAGATGGATTTGGATCTCTTCCCACCTTTCCCAACCATTTTTTGTTTCTGTGATCTATTCCACAGATGGATTTGGATCTCTCCCCACCTTTCCCAACCATTCCATGGTTTCTGTGATCCCTCCACTGATGGATTTTGGGCTCTTCCCACCTTTCCCTGGATTCTGTGATCCCTCCACAGGTAGATCTGGCCTCTCCCCACCTTTCCCAACCATTTTTTGTTTCTGTGATCCATTCCACAGTTGCATTTGGATCTCTCCCCACCTTTCCCAACCATCCCAGAATTTCTGTGACCCCTCCCCAGGTGCATTTTGCTCTCCCCCTTTCCCTCTGCTCTCACCTGCCCAGCTCCCTGGCTGCCCAGCAGGGCTCTGCTCCTGCTGCCTTTTCCCTGGGAAGCTGCAGAAGTTCTCCTGGAATTTGGGCCTTTGGTGGCTCCAGCACCTCCTGCTGCTGCCCTGGAGTCACCACTGAAAATATTGATTTTTTATTAAATAGCAAATTAATACTAAAGGTGTGATCATTTATCTAATGTCATTCCCAATTTATTATTGTAAATCCTCATTTATTATGTATTTATATGCCAATTGAGATATAAGGATGGGATGTAAAGGATGGAAACCATTGATAAAGTTTTTTTACCATTTATTACATAATTTATTATATATCACCAATTAAGGATTTTCACCATTTATAACCATTTCTAATAAAGGATTCTCATAATTTCTTATATATTACCAAATATTTTAATGGATATCAACCTCATATATTAAAGGATTTAGGATTTTTACCATTATTTACATATTGTAATTGATTATATATTACCAAATATTTTAAAGCATTTTCACCATTTATGACCACTTATAATAAAGGATTTTTACTATTTCTAATTTATTTTAAAATACCAAATATTTTAAAAGATGTGAAACATTGATGAGAAAGGATTCTTACCATTTATTATATATCACTAATTATTTTAATGAATATCAACCTCTTAAATTAAAAGGATTTAGGATTTTTACCATTTCTTACATATTGTAATTGATTATATATTACCAATTATTTTAAGGGATGTAAACATATTTAAGAAAGAATTTTTACCATTTGCCCTGGAATCACCACTTAGAAATCTTGATTTTTATAAAATAGCAAATTAATACTAAAGGTGTGATCATTTATCTAATTTAATTCCCAATTTATTTTTGTAAATCCTCATTTATTATGTATTGTATATAAAGGATATAAACCATTGATAAGGAAGTTTTTTACCATTTATTACATAATTTATTATATATCACCAATTAAGGATTTTCACCATTTACAACCATTTCTAATAAAGGATTCTCATAATTTCTTATATATTACCAAATATTTTAATGGATATCAACCTCTTATAATAAGGGATTTTTACCATTTCTTACATATTTTAATTGATTATATATTACCAAATATTTGAAAGTATTTTGACAATTTATGACCATTTATAATAAAGGTTTTTTACTATTTCTAATGTATTCTAATTTATTTTAAAATACCAAATATTTTAAAGGATGTGAACCATTGATGAGAAAGGATTCTTACCATTTCTTATATATTACCAATTATTTTAATGGATAGCAACCTCTTTTAATAAAGTATTTTTACCATTTTTTAATATTATATTGATTATATATTACCAAATATTTTAAAGGATTTTCACCATTTATGACCACTTATAATAAAGGATTTTTACCATTTTTATATATTATAATTAATTATATATTACCAATTATTTTAATGGATATCAATCTCTCCTAATAAAGAATTTTTTACCATATCCTATAGATTATAATTGATTCTATATTACCATTTTATATTTATCTATATTTATATTTATGTATATTTTTAATTTATGTATTTACATATTTACATATTTACATATTTACATATTTACATAATTATCAATGTATATATTTATATTTTTATATATTTATATTTATTTATTTATACATTTACTTATGTATATTTATAAATATATATTATATATATTATATATAGTAAATCTATATTTATATACTTGTTTATGTAAATATATATTTATATATATTTATAGTATATATATAAATTTATATTTTTATATATTAATAATTATTTCAAAGTATTTAAGCCATTTATAAGAAAGGACTGCAGCCATTTATTACAATTTACTGTACATAATAATTAATTATATATTGCCAATTATGGATTTATGTTTAGGATTTAGACAATTTATAAAAAGGGTGTTTGACTATTTGTTATAATTTCTGATGCCTTATAATTTATTATCGATTATAATTTATTCTAGAATATAATTTATTACAGAATATAATTTATTACATAATATTATTATATATTACAATTCATATTCTACTACTCATTAATTTAAATATGTAAACCACTTATAATAAAAAGCTTTTAACAATTGGTTTATTATGATTTATAAAAGAATATAATTTATTGCATGTTATAATTCATTAAATGTTACCCTTTATTTTAATGGATGTAAACCATTTCCAATTAAGAATTTTGGCCATTGATGTAATTTATTAAGTATAAATTATTATTACAGAATATAATTTATTGCAGAAAATAATTTATTACAGAAGATAACTTATCACAGAATATAATTTATTACAGAATATATTATTGCATACTGCAATTTATTATATACTATAATTTATTATGCATTGCTAAAAATTTTAAGGGGTGTAATCCATACATAACAAAGCGATTTTTTCCCATTCATTAATTATAATTAATGATCTGTTAGAATTGATTCTGTATTATAATTATAATAAATATAATTTATTATATTTATTAAAAATCATAAATTTAATGTATTAGAATTATGTAGTATAATAAATATAATAATTCTGTATTATAATTATGATAAATACAATGATTAGAATTGATTCTGAACAATAATAATAATGTATGATAATTATAATATATAAGTTTTCTGTTTTATAATTATCATTATAATTATATATGTAATGATTATATAATTAAATAATAATTTAAAATAATTTATATAACAATTCTGCATTATAATTATAATTGATCCTCTATTCTAACTCTGTATTTTAGTTCTAATTGATTCCGTATTATAATTTTATTGTAAGAATTTTATCCATTCTAAAATGGATACAATTAAAATGATATCACATTTATAACTATAATTAAAATTATAATTATAAATGTGACATAAATACATATAATACTATATAATAAATCTATTCCCAGGTATTTTAAAGGTGTTTCAAGCATTTTAATTCCAATATCGGTGCAGCCTCACTCACGGCGGAGGCCGCGGCCCAGGCATGGCGTCACGCCGTTACCATAACGACGGCGCCCAAGACGGCGCGTGGGGATTGGCTGCCAGCAAGGGCGGCTCTGATTGGTTACTGAGCGGCGCGCGCGGATTTGCTGGAAGCAAGGGCAGCGCTGATTGGTTACTGAGCGGCGCTCGCGGATTTGCTGGAAGCAAGGGCAGCTCTGATTGGTTATCGCGCGGCGCGCGAGGATTGGCTGGCAGCAGAAGCGGCGCTGATTGGTTAGTGAGCGGCGCGCGGGGATTGGCTGCCAGCAGGAGCGCAGCTGATTGGTTAGCGAGCGACGCGCGGGGATTGGCTGGAAGCAAGGGCAGCGCTGATTGGTTACCGTGCGGCGCGCGGGGATTGGCTGGCAGCAAGGAGGCGCTGATTGGTTACCGCGCGGGGCGCGGGGATTGGCTGCCAGCAAGAGCGGCGCTGATTGGTTAGTGAACGGCGCGCGGGGATTGGCTGGCAGCAGGAGGCGCTGATTGGTTAGTGAGCGGCGCGCGGGGATTGGCTGGCAGCAAGGGCGGCGCTGATTGGTTCCCGCGCGGCGCGCGCTGTGCCGGCCGCCCCGGCCCCGCTGCCGGTCCCGCCCCCGCCCCGTGTGAGGGAGCGGCGCTGCCCGCGCAGCGCCCCGCCCGCGGCCCGGCCTTCCCGCGGGGAGTCACCCTCGTCAGCGCCGCCCCGCCCGCCGGAGCGTGCCAGGGCTGGGGATGCGGCTGCTCGGCTGAGCGGCGCGGCTCCGCAGGGGCTCGGCGTGCGCGTTTCACACAGGGCGGTGTCCTCGCCGTGACAGCCGCGGTGTCCTCGCCGAGCCACGGCCGCCATGCCCGATGTGCGCGCCGGGCGCTGCCCCGCTTCAGCCCGGGCACAGCGCTGAGCCGGGCAGCAGAGGCACCGCGCCTGCAGGGAGGACACGGTGAATGAGACACGGTGAATTACCGCTGCTTCTGCATCTTTTTTCTGTTTATTTCGCCTGGTTTTGCGGGTTTTATGTTTAACCTAGAGCTGCTATTGTGTCACCCAAAAGCCTCACGCCCAGCAAGAGCCCCCACTCCCCGAGGAACCCCCTGCCGATGAGACACCCCCCGCGCCTCTGCGGCTCCCCGCGTGAGTACGGCGGCCGGGCCGGGGAGGGGAGCGGCACCGGCACCGCGGGCGATGCCGCAGGGAACCGGGCACCGTGAGGGACCCGGCACCGTGAGCGGATCCGGGCACCGTGAGGGATTCGGTCACCGTGAGGGGACCCGGGCAGCGTGAGGGGACCCGGGCAGCGTGAGGGGACCCGGGCACCGTGAGCGGACCCGGCACCGTGAGGGGACCCAGGCACCGTGAGGGGACGCGGACACCGTGAGGGGACCCGGGCACCGTGAGGGATTTGGGCACCGTGAGGGACCCGGCACCGTGAGGGACCCGGGCACCGTGAGGGACCCGGCACCGTGAGGGACCCGGGCACCGGGAGGGGACGCGGACACCGTGAGGGGACCCGGGCACCGTGAGGGACCCGGCACCGTGAGGGGCCGCGGCGAGCGGGAGCCTCAGCGCTGCCGGGGCGTGGAATGAGCGCGGAGGGGGCGTGGCCTGAGCGTGATTGCCATGTGAGGGGGCGCGGCTTGTTAATTGAGTGCCACATAAGGGGCGTGGCTTATGCCCAATGACATATATAGGCATGAGCCCGCCAGCCTCGGCGGGCTGGGGGCGTGGCTTTGCGGTTTGACTGACAGGCGGGGCCTGTGGGCTCCGTGACAGGCGCGGGGGCGTGGCCTGTGCGCTGAGCGGCGGGCGGTGGGGAGCGGTGAGCGCTTTGATTGACGTGTAAGGCGGAGTGACAGATGGAGCCTTGCTTATGCACTGAGTGACAGGCGGGGGCGTGGTCAAACCCCAAGTGACAGGAAGAGGGCGTGGCCTCCACGCTGACTGACAGGTGGAACCAGCGCTGTATTACACACGAAGGGGCGTGTCTTCCTATTGACTGACAGGCGGTGCGGGCGTGGCCTCCCCTGACTGACAGCCGCCGCAGGCGCCCTGCCCGCTTCCCGCGGTGCGCGGTGACGTCGTGCGTAACGCGGCCACGCCCCTCCCGCCCCGCCGCCGCTCCCGGTCCCGTCCCCGCCGCTCCCGCCGCTCCCAGCGGGACCCGGCGGCGCTTGCCGGCGATGTGACCCTTTCCCGGGAACACCAGCGACCATGGCTGAGGTGAGAGCGGCGGGGGCCCGCCCGCCAACTTGTTGCGCGGGGCCGCAAGTTTGTTGCGGGGAGCGGAGGCCCGCGGGTACCGGCGCTCCCGGCCGCCCCCCTCAGCGGCTTTCAGCCCCTTCGGGTCCCTCCCGGGCGCTTCAGGCCCCTGAGCGGAGCGGGCGGCACCGAGCGCGGCGCCTCCCCGTTTTTACACGCTAAAACATCGCTTTATTTCCTTGAAATATCTTTTTTAAAACAAAGGGGAATCGCTTAAAAGGTAGCGCGGTGTCCCGGCAGGGAGAGTATTCTCGTGGAACTGCCGGGGTTGGCGGGGAGTGGGGGGTTATCTGGGGATAATGGGAGTTGTGTTGTGGGGTAGAATGGGGATGTGATATGGTAATGGTAGGGAAATAATGGGGAAATGGAAAAAAAAAAAGCCTCTTTATGGCAGTGTTGGGTTGATGGGGATTGGATTTGCCCATCCCAGTAGGATCCTTTCCCTTTTAGGAGTGGAATTGGGACTCATGAATTGATATTCCATTCAGTTTTCCTCGAATTATCCCCAGATCCCAATCTCAGGGCTGTTTGCTGCTCCAACAGTATTGACAAAAGTGTCAGAAAAGACAGTTTGAAAAGTATACATTGGAAAAGTAAAATCTGTGGGATAGGTGTTGCTTCCAGGGCAAGCTGGAAGTGTCAAAATTCGATTTTGCACATGAAGCTTCTCCCCTTGAAATTCCTGAATATATGGGGATTTCTCCTTAAATCATTTTCTCTTGTCCTCCCAAAACAAAACTTTAATGGAGCAGTCTTCCTGTTGTTGGGACAGCACGTCCTGAGCTAATCTTAGAAGTTCTGAGAACCTGCCTGGGTGGTTTTGTATCTCAAGAGGGAATCACAGGTCTGATCCCAAAAACTGTGGGGATTCTACAGAGCTGGAGAGAAGTGGGGCCTTGCTGTGGGCACTGGAGTATTTGGGGTGTTTGGCTGGAGTTTTGGTTCATTTTGTCGTGGATTAGCCCAAGTATCCTGTGATAATGCCAGTATTCCACGGGCTCTGTGCTGTGATCACTTCCTGCTCCGTGTCACGTCCTCACGTGCAAGTCACAGCAGTGGCAGCCCCAGGGCTGGGGGCTTGTGCTGCCCAGGGCAGGGGGATCCCAGCAGGATGGGAATCCCAGCAGGATGGGGATCCCAGCAGGATGGGGATCCCACCAGGATGGGGATCCCAGCAGGATGGGAGTCCCAGCAGGATGGGGAGTCCCAGCAGGATGGGGATCCCAGCAGGATGGGGATCCCAGCAGGATGGGGATCCCAGCAGGATGGGGTGTACCACCAGGATGGGGAATCCCAGCAGGATGGGGAATCCCAGCAGGATGGGGATCCCAGCAGGATGGGGAATCCCAGCAGGATGGGGATCCCAGCAGGATGGGGAATCCCACTGGCATGAGGAATCCCAGCAGGATGGGAATCCCACCAGGATGGGAATCCCAGTAAGATGGGGAGTCCCACCAGGATGGGAGTCCCACCAGGATGGGAGTCCCACCAGGATGGGAGTCCCACCAGGATGGGAATCCCACCAGGATGGGGAGTCCCACTGGCATGAGGAATCCCAGCAGGATGGGAATCCCAGCAGGATGGGGATCCCAGCAGGATGGGGAATCCCAGCAGGATGGGAATCCCACCAGGATGGGGATCCCAGCAGGATGGGAATCCCAGCAGGATGGGAATCCCAGCAGGATGGGAATCACACTGGCATGGGGAATCCCAGCAGGATGGGGAATCCCAGCAGGATGGGGAATCCCAGCAGGATGGGAATCCCAGCAGGATGGGAATCACACTGGCATGGGGCATCCCAGCAGGATGGGAGTCCCAGCAGGATGGGAATCACACTGGCATGGGGCATCCCACCAGGATGGGGAGTCCCAGCAGGATGGGGAGTCCCAGCAGGATGGGGAGTCCCACTGGCATGAGGAATCCCAGCAGGATGGCAATCCCACCAGGATGAGAATCCCACCAGGATATGGAGCTGCCACCTTTGGCTTCTCCCTCTGTGGGTGTTGTTCAGTGGGTGAGGCCTTTGCTGTGTGTCAGTCTCAGGCAGGAACAGGGATTTTCATCTTTGCTTTTTTGGAGCTGAATTCCTTGTCCTGTGTGAGGTGTTGGAGGTTTGATCCATCCCTGGGTGAGTTCAGGGCAGCGGCACCTGGAGTTCATTCCCAGGCAACTGTTGCATCTGCATGGAGAAACAGTAATAATTTGAACAAATTAATCCTCTCAGTGATTTAACCTGTTGCAACATCCTGGATACAGTTGTGTCCCTGCTCATGGCAGGGAGTTGGAGCTGGATGGGCTTTAGGGTTCCAGGATTTTATAAATTTAGGGAACAGAGTGGGAATTCTCCTGAGCATGGCATTTCCTCATAACTCTGGTGTCAGCCACTGCCTGGAGGAGCTGCAGATGATCAAAATATGGATGGGGAGGTGTCAGTCTGATGGTTCCTGTCCTCTTTGCCATCATTTTCTAACAGCAAACCTTGTGCTGGCTGCTCTGAAGGGAGGCACAGGAGCTCCTGCTTCCCTCAGGAACCATCCTAAAATGTTGTGTTGCAGAGAATCAGAAACCCTCAAAGCACAGTGTGATTCTGAAACTTGTAGTTGCACAGGAAGGCTCTTCAGAAAGCAGGGCTGGAGGCCAGAAAGTGAAACTAAAGTCACCAAAAGTGCTGCTTCACTTTTGCAGAAGCTATTTGAATACAGGACAGACAAAGAAAAAAAAAAGATTTTGAATATATATTAAATTTGAGATTAATAAACCTGTGTTAGGGTTCTTTTTACTTTTATGTGATTCCTCATATTTCAACATGTCAGAAGTTTGTTCCAGGCATAAACTGAAAAGAAAATATCTCTAACTTAAGATCAGCTGAAGCTTTGTGACTGTTACAATATCCTGCACTAAGCTGCTTACAGGGTGGTTTTGGTGGAGGGAATGCTGATACACACAGATTTTCTCCAAAATAAGTATTTTAATGCCTCCTGAGAAGAAAAGATTGGGCCTGAAAAGCTTGATTAGCAGCTGAAAGAGAATAGGTTTTGTTAATTCAGCCTTTATAACACTGGAGTGAAATGTAAGTGAGAGAATGAGATCTTCTGATCCCAAACCTGGAAGAGCTGAGGTCAGACTTTTGTGTTGAACAGAGGCAGCTCAATACCTGCTGTAATTTCCAGAAGTGCCCAATTCCTGCTGTTCCTTTTGTTCCCTGAAGGGATGCACTTGCCAGGATACTGAGCATGCAAAACTAAAGGGAAAAAGATGAGGGTTTGGGGGTTTTTGCTGTTTTTCAGTGAATTAGGTTTGCTTTGTGGGAAAGAGGGTGGGCATGTGTGGTCAGAGGTGAGGTGGGAGCCTTGGGGACTAGATATCCCTGATTTTTGGTTGGCATAGCTTGGAATTAACCTCAGGCTGGTTTAGTTATGGGTTGAGGTGATCTGACAGCTCCTCAAAGGGGAGATCCTGCTCCTGATGCTGCTTTTGTGTGATGGCCCTAAACTTCCAAGGGTTGCTCCATCTCTGGCTGGGAACCTAAAAGTTTCCTGCAGGACAAGGAGGGAAAGATCCCACAGGAGCCATAGGATGAGCAGGAGCTGCCCTGGGATGAGCAGGAGCTGCCCTGGGCTGAGCAGGAGCAGCCCTGGGATGAGCAGGAGCAGCTCTGGGATGAGCAGGAGCTGCCCTGGGATGAGCAGGAGCAGCTCTGGGATGAGCAGGAGCAGCTCTGGGATGAGCAGGAGCTGCCCTGGGATGGGCAGGAGCTGCCCTGGGATGAGCAGGAGCTGCCCTGGGATGAGCAGGAGCTGCCCTGGGATGAGCAGGAGCTGCCCTGGGATGAGCAGGAGCAGCTCTGGGATGAGCAGGAGCAGCTCTGGGATGAGCAGGAGCAAACCTGGGATGAGCAGGAGCAGCTCTGGGATGAGCAGGAGCAGCTCTGGGATCAGCAGATCCTTCTGGCTCTGCACAGCTCTCTGCCAGGAGGGGACAGCCAGGGAGGATTTGGGATCCCAGGGAACAGCATCAAGCTGGGCCAGGGCAGGTCAGGTTGGATATTTGGGAAAATTCCTCCTGCAAAGAGCTGGCACATTCCTTATGTGAGTGATCATAATTCCTGTTTGTCCCAAACCTCCAGCAGGCAGCTGAGCAGCTCCTTGTGGTTCACTCCCAGAACCTCTGAGGTTCCTCAATTTTCTGACTTGCTGAAATCAGAACTCAAAGTTTTGCTTCTGCAGGGTGAATTTCTGACGGGTTGAAAGTCAGGATTGGCATTTTATGGTGTTGGGAAAGTACAGGAAGAAGCTGGTCCTGCCTTTGTGCAGGAGCTCTCCTGTGATGTCAGTGGACAATTAAATGTCAACCTAATTTCTTGGATTGCACTTTCATGTTTTTCAGTCTCTGAAAGTTTAGTTGTTTTCAACCAAAAAATCAGTTTATTAGCATTGTAGGCTTTAAGAAGTCATCTATAAATTCCTATTGTCAGAAAAAAATCTCCATGTCTTTAATGTTCTGCTTCTTTCAGCTGAAGAATTTTAAACTTTGGGAATGTCACTGAATTCTGTTTTCACATTTTGAGCAATGCTTTCTGATTCCTATCTTGAAACAGCTTCAGGACAGAATGCTGAAGGAGTATGTGCTCTGATAACTGTTCTTAGTAACTTTTTTCCATTTTTATTGGGTTAAGGTGTAGTAGGAAGCACCAGCAAAGTTCACACAGCCACTGATGTGTTTGCAAATTGAGTCAGAGTTTTTGAGGAGCTCCTGGATACAGAACAAGGTCAAAATAGATTAAATCACAATTTAAATCAGGGATTGACATCAGTCAATCATATCTTTCCTGGTTTGATCTTAGCTGTAACTAATTGGAGCTTTTTGTGTCATTTTGAGCAGTGTTTGTAGAATACAAACTGAGGTATGGAGAGCTGGGAATTCTGGTTTTTCTCTTCCTTGATGAGGGAATAAAATCCCTCAAGGGAATTGCAGGGAATACAGTGTCACTCTGCTTTCTAATCTTAAAAAAAACAAACAAAAAAAAAGTTATTTTGTCATAATAGAAAGGTTTTGAGGCTATATTTCACATGTGATAAAACATTGATATTTATGGGCTTCCAGTCAGGACTTCAAGTCCTTCCTGACGCAGCAGAGGGATTTAGGCAGACTGGAATTGTTGTAAAGTTGTTTCTTTTTGAGCTTTTTCCTGGCCAGGAGCCCCAGGCTGCATTAATATTTCCCTCCTAATCCTTTCACGTCACAAATTGTCCATAGGAATGTTTCCTTGTGGTGCCTGCCATGCAACTGAGGCTGCTTTGTGCTGGAATCCAAGCTCTCCATAGAATCCCAGTATTTTAGATTATTACAAGGAGTTGAGGAAGATGCTGGAGTGAAAATAAATAGGAGATGGGGAAGTGTGGAATTGTGTGCTTCAGGTGGAGTTGATTGCCTGTGGTGTGGTGCTCCATAATTCTCTTGGAATGGGAAATTCTCCTGGTGGCATTTCAGGGAGCATCATCCCTCCAGAGCTTCCTCAGCCTGGAGCACCAGTCCCTTGGGAAAATCCCTGCCTGGTGGTTCTAGGGTGGGATCCTGGACAGAGCCTGGGACTCAGCACCCCAAGAACTGCAGAAAAGCTGAAAATGAGTAGGTTTGGGTGGATGTGGGAAGGGATTCCTGGCTGGGAGGGCAGGCCCTGGATCCCAAGCCAGGCTGGAGCAGCCTGGAATGGTGGGAGCTGTCCCTGCCATGGATGGGATGGCATTTCAGGTCTCCTCTCCAGGCTGAACACACACAGCTCTCAAAAATCTCAAACCTCAGCATTATGGGATGATTTGGGGTGCAAGGGAGCTCAGACCTTCTCTGCTCTGAGGTCTCCAGGCTTGCTCAGGGCTGTCTCCAGCCTGGTCTTGAAAACTTCCAAGGAAAAACGTTGTGGAAAACTCCTCTTGGTACAGGGATCAAGGCTCAGAGGGGAATGGCCCAGCCAGGGCAGCTTTGCTGAGGGAGAAGCTTCAAGGCTGTGATCTTCACATTTGGGATCTGTGAGTTCACACACTGCACTTGGTCCTTGTCCTCTGCAAGGACAGGAATTGTCTCATGTAGCCACCAAAGTAAAAAAGTAAAAATCCATGGATGTCACTGCACTTTGGGCTGTGCAAGTGTTCCCATGCAGAACTGGAAAAGTGGACCAGAAGTGTTTTTTCTTTTTTCCTTGCTTGACTATGTTGCTATTTTCTCCCCAAGTTAAAAATGTGGCTTTTTTTTATATTTTAACACAAGTTAATTTGTCACACAACACACAGAGAGGGGCAGGCTGGGATGTAGCATTCCTCTTATGGAAAGGGACACATTCTCTCTGGAATAAAAGATGTTATTCCCCATTTTACCCAGTTCTTTTCTTCATGACCTGCTCACAGGAGAGTTTTTTAACTTTGGGATACTTTCCTGTGGCAGAGTTCAAGAGCTGAACAAGTTGATGGTCTTGTTAGGTGTATTGCTATCAATATAAAGTGAATTTAATTCTAGTTTTTAACTGCTTTCATGTAACACTTCAAGAGCTATTAAAGATAACTGAGTCAATTTGGACAGGATGTGTATTTATCTTGTAGACACTGCAGATTATTCTGCAAATTTTAAGATGTTTCATTATTCATCAGGCCTGTTAAACAGTGTGAAAGGTGTCAGCAAAGACAACAGTTTTGTGGGTGGAAGTGAAACTGTGTCCTGTCCCTTCTGTTCAGGGGTTTTTGCTGTAGGGGAAAGAGAGAAAGCTCAGGGAATATCCCAGTGCACTCCAATGCCTGGCCATGTCCTGGCAGTTCCTGGAGCAAAGCCTGCAAGGGAAGGCTGCTTGCATTGAATCAACAGTGCAGCTCAGTGGGACGGGCTCACCTCCATCCCAAATGATGGCAGCACACAGATCCCAAAGTCAGGGAGATGTTTGAGGGGAATGCTGTGGGTGTTTGCATGTCTGGCACTTCTGTGCTGCATTCATGCATCACACAGGGGTCTGAAGGAGCAATGACTGAGCAACTTCAGTCCTTCTGTTCCATATCCAGACAACTGGGAATGTGTGGGATGGGATCTGTCCCATCTATTCCATATCCTGGGAATGTGTGGGGTGGGGTCTGTCCCATCTATTCCATATCCTGGGAATGTATGGGGTGGGATCTGTCCCATCTATTCAATATCCTGAGTGTGGATTGGGTGGGATATGTTCCATCTATTCCATATGCAGGGAATGTACTGGATGGGATCTGTCCAATCTATTCCATATCCAGGGTGTGGATAGGATGAGATCTGTCCCATCTATTCCATATCCACACCTGGATAGGACTGGATGGGATCTGTCCCATCTCTTCCATACCTGAGGAATGTATGGGATGGGATCTGTCCCATCTGTTCCATATCCAGGGAATGTATGGGATGGGATCTGTCCCATCTATTCCATATCCAGGGAATGTACTGGATGGGATGTGTCCCATCTATTCCATATCCAGGGAATGTATGGGATGGGATCTGTTCCATCTATTCCATATCCAGGGTGTAGATAGGATGGGATCTGTCCCATCTATTCCATATCCAGGAATGGATAGAATGGGATCTGTCCCATCTATTCCATATCCAGGGAATGCATAGGATGGGATCTGTCCCATCTATTCCATATCCAGGGAATGTGTGGGATGGGATCTGTCCCATCTATTCCATATCCAGGAATGGATAGAATGGGATCTGTCCCATCTATTCCATATCCAGGGAATGTACTGGATGGGATCTGTCCCATCTATTCCATATCCAGGGAATGCATAGGATGGGATCTGTCCCATCTATTCCATATCTTATTGGAAATCTGTAGGATGTGATCTTCTGGCTGGTTGTTGCTGCCAAGTGTCCCTAACTTTGGGCAGTCCTGTCCTTTCTGAGATTCCTGAAAGCACCCCTGGAATAAAACAGTGGCATTCCTGCAGTGCAGGTGACTTGGGGCTCAGTGTCTCTTTTTTCTCTTTACATGGAGTTAGTTCCCTTGCCCTCAGAGCTGGGATCTCCTTCAGGTTGCTCTGGAGCATTAGCAAACGAGCTCCTCAGTGAGCAGGGATCCTTGATCACTGGAGTTTCCCTCATTGTCCACGAGTCAGGAGTTCCTGGATGGTTTTTCATTCCTTGGAGCTCGCAGTGTTGCCCTTGCTGATGGTGCAGCTCAGGACAGTTGCAGTGTGCATTGCCTGGCCACTGTCAGTATCCCCTGTGCTTCTGTTTTTCTCTCCCCTTTATCCTTTGGTAGGTAGCAGCTCTTTGTTCCCACAGAGTGCTGTGTGCTTCCCTGGGAGTGGCTGAGCAGCAGATGAAGGTGCACTGAAGAGCAGGGGTGGCCTTTTCCCAGGAATTCCTGTTCCATGTGCCATCCATGAGAATCTGCCAACACAGCCATGCAATCCTCCACCAGTGCCAGGGAATTTTCATCATTAAATGCCCCCAAAGCCATCTGTGGTCCCCTGGCACAAACTGGGACTGAGCAAGCCTTGCAGCTTGTCTGGGACAGCTCTTCAAGCAGAGGATGCTCCTTCACCTTCTGAGCAGCCAGACTGGCACTGGAGGCTTTTCCAGCTCCTTCTCCAGCCTCAAACTCGTGTTTGCAGCTCGCAGAGGCCTGGGCTGGAGTCATGGAGAGGCTGGAAAATGGTGCCAGCCCTCCTGGGGGGGCTGCTGTGGGCAGCAGCTGGCCATTAATAAAGATGAGCTGCAGTGGGGCACTGCCCGGAGCTGGGACCAGGAGCAGGAAAGGACTGGCAGCTCTGGAAAGCAGGAAATGCAGATGCAGAATCCACATCAGGGCAGGTGTGGCAGAAGGAGCAGGGACCCAAGGCTGCTCCTGGAGCTGCATTTTGGCTCCCTGAGCTCCTCTAGCCCTGCTTTACATCCTGGTTTTCCTTCTGAGCTTCCCTTCCCAGGCTGGAGCTGAGCCCTTGGTGCAGCCAGAATTCCCCATGGCTTAGCCCCAAAATCAAGAGTGATTTATAAATCCATAAACTGCTTTCCAATCTCCCCAAAACTCCTCTGTCACATCAGAAATTATCCAGGGAAGCAGGAACATTTTGGAAAGATGGTTTTTTTTGTAAAATGAGTGTTAATTTGTGTAAGAGGCTCCCAATAAAAACACAATTTAATGGCTTTAATAATGGTTTTTCCTTCATTCCACGAGGAATTTTCATTGTGGTTTGGGATTCCTCTAAAATTCCTGAATTGAGGAACAGGGAATTTGTGCTCAGCTTCAAATGGGAATCTTTCTCTTAAACTGGGGCT
This sequence comes from Luscinia luscinia, assembly GCA_034336685.1. Taxonomy (NCBI): domain Eukaryota; kingdom Metazoa; phylum Chordata; class Aves; order Passeriformes; family Muscicapidae; genus Luscinia; species Luscinia luscinia. Next base: position 28,679,052 of record CM067615.1, read on the forward strand.
CACAGGATAGCCCTGGGTTGTGGAAAGGGAGATTTCTACCTGGACTTACATCAGAGCTGAAGCTTTAATCATTTTAATTGGAGAGGAGTTCTAAGATGGTATTTGCAGAATTTATCATTTACTAAGGAAAATCTTTCATCTCTCAGAATAAATTCTCCTCAGGCCTTTAAAGCCAGCTCTGTTCCTGGGAGGGCAGAGTCATTTCTGGAATAATTTTTTATGGTGGAATTAAGATTGGAAAAGATTTTTTTAAGATCATTGAGCCCATCCCATCATTAATCCATGTCCTAAGTGTCACCTCCATTAATCCATGTCCCCAAGGGTCACCTCCCCCTGGTTCTGGGCCCTTTCCATGAAAAAAAAAAATTGCTTTTTTCCTGGCCTGGGCAGTTTGAATTTATTTGGTTTCCATGATTGCTGCAATAAACCCATTAAGATTTAATTTGTATTAATGATTGCTTATTGCATTCTATTAATTATCCAGGTTGATCAGGCAAACAGAACATCCAACAAAGAACAATCCTTGCTGGCTGATGCTGATATTCAGCTCCAGATCAGGAATACTGGACTCTGGAATTTGTTTAAGATAATCTTTGCAAATAAAGAATTTTTTTGGGGGGGTGTAATGATGAGCAAAACTTCTCCTGGTGTTGTGCAACCATCAGCAAAAATGTTTGTGGTGTTCACCCAATTCGTTTGAATTTCTCTGGAAATTCTGAGGGGCTCCAGGAGAGCTGGGAATGGAATTCAGTGTTTCTACTCTGTATTTTCCTTTTTCTGGACACATTTTGAGCTCATTTCCACATTGGAGACTCCCACAAAAGAGAGGCAGATGTGTAAATGAAATTATTCCCTAAAAAAAAAAAGTCTCTTCTCACTTTGAAGAGCTGCTGCTATTAAAGAACTTGAAATTAGATTTTTTTCAATTTTAGATTTTGCTTTGCTGCATCACTAGGCTGAATTGAGAAGGAAAATCCTTTAGAAAATCCAAGTTTTTCCTTGAGGTCACCATTACATATTAATGAATCAATAAACAATATCTGAGTTTGCAGGAGGTGACAGGAGCACCAGAGGGAAAACTCAATTTTCCTGACTTGGAAATAAACACTTGATTACTGTGTGCCTGAAAAGAGTGGGAACATTTGCTGGAATTATGTTATTATTTTTATTTTTTATTTTTATTATTATACAAATGAGCTTTGAATAGCTGAGATGCAAATTTCCCCCCAGGAGGCTGAAGATTGGCAAAGGGATAAGCAAGGGAAAGATTTTTATTAAAAATTTTATTATTTTATTTTTTAAAAAATTGTTTATGGAGGTTAGAAAATTTAGGGCCAAAAAGAGGCTCTGGTAAATGGATTATTGGAGAAGTCTCATTTTTTAATCTCAAAAAAAAAAAATAATTCTGCTGGTTTTTTTTTTTTTGGTTTTTCCTCATGGCTGCATTGGAGATTAAGATTAAATTGATTTTTTTTTTTTAAGGAATTCTTATTATGATTTGGGATTCCTTTAAAAAATGTGTCCCTGAATTGAAGGAGAATGGAAGAAAAATTCCTCCTAATTTGGGATATCCCTGGATTGTGGAACAGGGAATTTATACCTGGAGTTACATCAGAGCTAAAATATTATTTCACTTACTGCTTTATTTATAAATTTAATTATAATTTATAAATATATTTTATATATTGTATATCTATATAATAAATATATAAAAATATATATAATTTATAAATATGTGTTCTGTATCAGCTGAATAATTTGATTTATACAGGTTCAACATAGCAAAAATAATTTACTTTATTTTCTTTTTTTTTTTTAGCCTTCTGTTGAGTCTTCAAGCCCAGGTAAATATTTTAAATAATTTAAATAATTTTAAATAATTCCCAAGTTTTTTGGCATCCTATGAGTGGAAAAACTTTCCAGGAGTTCCTTCAGCTGGGTTGTTGTTGCCTCTTGAGGTTTTATTTCTTTCAGAGAAATAATTAATTGCTTCATAATTAAACCTTAGAGTCACTCCTCCCTGATGTGGGGACAAAGTTTGGAAAAAGAAATTTAAATTGTCCAGGGAAAGGGTTGGGATTAAAAATTGGGGGAAAGATGAATTAAAAATCAGGAGAAAAAGGGGGAAATTTGAGGAAAATTGGAATTAAGAATCAAATTAAAATTTGTCTTGGCAGTTGTCAATGAGGAAGGTGCCCAAGAACAAAGGGGGTTTAATTTGATGAATTTTTATTTTCAACTCTGCTGGAACTAAAAATATTCTTGGGAATGTTCCCCACAAAGGAAATTTCCCTGGATAGCAAGGCAAAAACAAAGGAGACAGGAGAAATAATTTGAATTTTTATTCACAATTCTGCTTCAAGCATCACATAAAAACAACTGAAAAATCCAAATTTGTGAGGTCATGATGGAACTAAATAAATAATAATAAAAATAGTATTTGGAATATTCCTCACAAAGGAAATTTCCCTAAATAACAAGGCAAAAACAAAGGAGTGAGAAACAATAATTTGAATTTTTGCTCACGATTCTGCTTCAAGTATCACCTAAAGAAACAACAAAAAAAAATCCAAATTTTTGAGGTCATGATAGAATTAAATAAATAATAATAAAAATATTATTTGGAATATTCCTCACAAAGGAAATTTCCGTGATTAACAAGGCTAAGATGAAGGAGGGAGAAACAATAATTTGAATTTTCATTCACGATTCTGCTTCTAATTTCACATAAAAAAACAACTAAAAAATGCAAATTTGTGAGGTGATGATGGAATTAAATAAATAATAATAAAAATATTATTTGGAGTATTCCTCACAAAGGAAATGTCCTTGAATAACAAGACAAAAACAAATGAGTGCTGGAAAATAATTTGAATTTTCGCTCACAGTTCTGCTCCGAATATCACATAATAAAACAACAAAAAAAATCCAAATTTGTGAGTGCTGGTGGAACTAAATAAATAATAATAAAAATATTATTGGGAATGTTTCCCTCAAAGGAAATTTCCCTGAATAACAAGGCAAAAACAAAGGAGCGTGGGACAATAATTTGAATTTTCACTCATAATTTTTCTTTGAATATCACCTAAAGAAACAACAAAAAAAATGGAAATTTGTGAGGCTGTGATGGAACTAAATAAATAATAATAAAAATATTATTTGGAGTATTCATCACAAAGGAAATTTCCCTGAATAACAAGACAAAAACAAACGAGTGACGGAAAATAATTTGAATTTTCACTCACAGTTCTGCTCTGAATATCACATAATAAAACAACAAAAAAAATCCAGATTTGTGAGTGCTGGTGGAACTAAATAAATAATAATAAAAATATTATTGGGAATGTTTCCCTCAAAGGAAATTTCCCTGAATAACAAGGCAAAAACAAAGGAGCGTGGGACAATAATTTGAATTTTCGCTCATGATTTTTCTTTGAATATCACCTAAAGCAACAACAGAAAAAATGGAAATTTGTGCGTACTGCTGGAATTAAATAAACAATAATAAAAATATTATTTGGAGTATTCATCACAAAGGAAATTTCCCTGAATAACAAGACAAAAACAAACGAGTGACGGAAAATAATTTGAATTTTTGCTCACAATTCTTCTTCAAGTATCACCTAAAGAAACAACTAAAAAATCCAGATTTGTGAGGTGATGATGGAACTAAATAAATAATAATAAAAATATTATTTGGAGTATTCCCCACAAAGGAAATTTCCCTGAATAACAAGACAAAAACAAACGAGTGATGGAAAATAATTTGAATTTTCGCTCACAGTTCTGCTCTGAATATCACATAATAAAACAACTAAAAAAAATCCAAATTTGTGAGTGCTGGTGGAACTAAATAAATAATAATAAAAATATTATTGGGAATGTTTCCCTCAAAGGAAATTTCCCTGAATAACAAGGCAAAAACAAAGGAGCGTGGGACAATAATTTGAATTTTCGCTCATGATTTTTCTTCGAATATCACCTAAAGAAACAACAAACAAAATGGAAATTTGTGAGTGCTGCTGGAATTAAATAAATAATAATAAAAATATTATTTGGAGTATTCATCACAAAGGAAATTTCCCTGAATAACAAGGCAAAAACAAACGAGTGACGGAAAATAATTTGAATTTTCGCTCACAATTCTGCTCTGAATATCACATAATAAAACAACTAAAAAATGCGAATTTGTGAGTAGCTGCTGGAATTAAAAATCTTGTTGGTGGTGTTTTCCCCAGGAGGTTCAGCTGCCTCTGATGACCATGAGTTTGACCCCTCAGCTGAGATGCTGGTGCACGACTTCGATGACGAGCGCACGTTAGAGGAGGAGGAGATGATGGAAGGAGAGCCCAACTTCAGATCTGAGATAGAGGATCTCAACAGGGTAGGATTATTGATATTATCCCTCTGTTTGGGATTTAAAACAAATCAGCCTCAATCCATTCAGAAATAAATAATAAAGAGAGGGGGGAAAAGGATGAATGAATTTATCAAAAATCATGATGCATTCCATTTAATTCAACATTTAATTCATGATACTGTGAATAACATGATATATTTCATTTAATTCAACATTTAATTCATGTTATTGTGAACATGATGCATTCCATTTAATTCAACATTTATTTCATGTTACCCTGAACAACATGATATATTTCATTTAATTCAACATTTAATTCATGTTCTTGTGAACAACATGATGTATTTCATTTAATTCAACATTTAATTCATGTTACACTGAACAACATAATACATTCCATTTAATTCAACATTTAATTCATGTTCTTGTGAACAACATGATGTATTCCATTTAATTCAACATTTAATTCATGTTACTGTGAACAACATGATGTATTTCATTAATTCAAGTTACTATGAACAATATAATTTAATTTAATTCAACATTTAATTCATGGGGTTTGCAGGCTGGGTGTAAAGTTTAACCAAAGGATTGAGGAATAAGAGATAGAGGGGCTTAGTTCTTTAAAATAAAATAAAATAAAATAGAATAAAATAGAATGGAAATGGAATGGAATAGAATAGAATAGAATAGAATAGATTTAGAATAAAATAAAATAAAAATAAAATAAAAATAAAATAAAAATAAGATAACAAAGTCGAATAGAATAGAATTAGAATAAAATAAAATCAGAATAAAATAAAAATAGAATAGAATGGAATAGAATAAAATAAAATTAAAATAAAAATAAAGTAGAATAGAATAGAATAGAATTAAAATAGAATAAAATAAAATCAGAATAAAATAAAAATAGAATAAAATAAAATAAAATAAAATAAAATAAAATGCACATTTACTATGGGCTGGTAACCTCTGTCACCCTTGTTTTTCCAGAGCACAACCAACTCCACTTTTGTCATTGGGATTATTGGGATGTTCCAGAAATGAGATCAGTGCAGGCCCTTAGGATAGGAAGTCTAAGGTCAGCCAATAACTAAAAATATCTGATTATCAGCCAACATGGGCATTAAATACAAGCAAAAACTATTCAGAGCAAGCAGCCAACTCCAAATCATAAACAGAGAATTTTTAAATAATCCCTGAAAATTTCTGCTCTGAAAAATCTCCCTAGGGATGATTGTCCTGGAAACTGAGGATTAAAAGTAAAGAATTAAAAGTAAATAAATAAAAGTAAATAATTAAGGGATTAATTTGTAGAGTCAGCAGTTTTTTATTAATAGTACTTATTGGTAAAATGTAGTTTAAAATAATTATTAATAGTATTTATTAGTATTTTTATTGATAAAGGTTAGGGAGCCTTTATTAATAAAGTAAAATTTATTAATAAAATGAAATAATTCTTAAATTAATTTCTATGAGAACTGACAGTATAAATTGAAATGTCTCCAGAGCAGACCAGCTTTTTAATTTAAAAAAAAATCAGGTATCCCTGATCCCTGGTGGAGCAATTCCTGTGGGATAACCCAGCTAATTCCCAATTTTTATTTGGATTTTCCCCTATCCCTGTGTTTTAGTGATGCTGTGGAGCAATTCCTGTGGGATATCCCAGTTAATTCCCAGTTTTTATTTGGATTTGCCCCTATCCCTGTGTTTTAGTGATGCTGTGGAGCAATTCCTGTAGGATCCCCAGCTAATTCCCCAGATTTATTTGGGAATTGTTCCTGATCCCTGGTGTAGCAGTTCCTGTGGATCCCCCAGCTAATACCCAGATTTATTTGGATTTGCCCCTATCCCTGTGGTTTTTTGATGCTGTGGAGCAATTCCTGTGGATCCCCCAGTTAATTCCCAGTTTTTATTTGGATTTGCTCCTGATCCTGGTGTAGCAATTCCTGTGCATCCCCCAGCTAATTCCCAGGTTTTTTTTGGATTTTCCCCTATCCCTGGTGGAGCAGTTCCTGTGGAATTCCCCAGCTAATTCCCAGTTTTTATTTGGATTTGCCCCAATCCCTGGTGGAGCAGTTCCTGTGGGTATTCCAGTTAATTCCCAGTTTTTATTTGGATTTGCCCCAATCCCTGGTGGAGCACTTCCTGTGGATTCCCCAGCTAATTCCCAGTTTGTATTTGGATTTGCCCCTATCCCTGGTGTAGCAGTTCCTGTGGATCCCCCAGCTAATTCCCAGATTTATTTGGGTTTGCCCCTATCCCTGTGGTTTTTTGATGCTGTGGAGCAGTTCCTGTGGATCCCCCAGGTGACCCCCGTTGTGGTTTGCATTCCCAGGAGAGTGCCATGCCCATCCAGGAGCTGCTGAGCCGCTATGGCTACGATGGCACCGTGCCCCTGCAGGAGGAGGAGGAGGAGGAGGAGGAGGAAGAGGAAGAGGAGGAGGGAGAAGATGAGGATGATGTTGACAATGATGACAACAGTGGCTGCAGTGGGGAGAACAAGGTAAATGAGCTCATGTGCACCTGTAAATTTGGGATTTGCTCAGTGTCCCAGCTCATGGCAGAGCTAATTTGTGATTTTATAAAACTTATTCTTAATTGCCCATCTGTATTTCTCTTATTTCCATCTCTCTCATCCCAAATGGATAGGGATTTAAATTGAAATTTTTTAAATTTTTAAAATAAATTGAAGTTTAAATGCAGCACGATGGGATGGGGAGTTGTCATTCAGAACTTCAGCACTGACATTTTAAATGCCTGCAGACAACTTTAGAGATCCAAGTGAACACTTACTTTGAGTAGAAAAGCTGATTATTGAAACTGCACAAGTGTGGAGTTGGATGAAGTGTGCCTCTGGGTCTTGGAAATCCTGCAAATTTTCCAGCTTGAGCCTTTTAAATTGCATTTTTCCAGCCTGGTTGTACTTGAATTAACTGAACCTAATGCTTCAAGTCTCTGCCAAATGTTTAGTTTTGAGCTTAGCATCTTCAAACTCCTTCTCTGTGTCCTCTTCAAATAATTTTCTGATTTTAAAAAAGAATCCTGACAGATGTGGAGCAGATTGTTCTTTGTGGGGCTGAGCAGTTCAGAGGGAACAGCCAGAGTTAGCTGGGTCAGGGAAGGGTCACACAGGGGAGAAACTGGTGTGGCATGGAGGGTGCAGGGAGAATTCCTGCTGCAGAATTCCTGCTGGAGAATTCCTGCTGGAGAATTCCTGCTAGAGAATTCCTTCTGGAGAATTACTGTTGGGAGAATTCCTGCTGCAGAATTCCTGCTAGAGAATTCCTGCTGCAGAATTCCTTCTGGGAGAATTCCTGCTGCAGAATTCCTGCTGCAGAATTCCTGCTGGAGAATCCCTGCTGCAGAATTCCTGCTGCAGAATTCCTGCTGGCAGAATCCCTGCTGCAGAATTCCTGCTGGAGAATCCCTGCTGCAGAATTCCTGCTGCAGAATTCCTGCTGCAGAATTCCTGCTGGAGAATTCCTGCTGCAGAATTCCTGCTGCAGAATTCCTGCTGCAGAATTCCTGCTGCAGAATTCCTGCTGGAGAATTCCTGCTGGAGACCTGCTGCAGAATTCCTGCTGCAGAATTCCTTCTGGGAGAATTCCTGCTGCAGAATTCCTGCTGGAGAAGTCCTGCTGCAGAATTCCTGCTGCAGAATTCCTGCTGGAGAATTCCTGCTGCAGAATTCCTGCTGCAGAATTCCTGCTGGAGAATCCCTGCTGCAGAATCCCTGCTGGCAGAATCCCTGCTGCAGAATTCCTGCTGCAGAATTCCTGCTGCAGAATTCCTGCTGGAGAATTCCTGCTGGGAGAATTCCTGCTGCAGAATTCCTGCTGCAGAATTCCTGCTGGAGAATTCCTGCTGCAGAATTCCTGCTGCAGAATTCCTGCTGCAGAATTCCTGCTGGGAGAATTCCTGCTGCAGAATTCCTGCTGCAGAATTCCTGCTGGAGAATTCCTGCTGCAGAATTCCTGCTGCAGAATTCCTGCTGCAGAACTCCTGCTGGAGAATTCCTTCGGGAGAATTCCTTCTGGGAGAATTCTTCCAGGGAAGAGGCCTGAGTATAGGGATCCCAGCCCAGTTCAGCCCAGCTGTGCTCTGCATTGGGATCAGGCCCTCCCCAGTCCATCCCATCCCATCCCATCCCATCCCATCCCATCCCATCCCATCCCATCCCAGCCCAGCCCAGCCCAGCCCAGCCCAGCCCAGCCCAGCCCAGTACTGGGACCAGACTCTCTGCAGTCCAGCCCAGCCCAGAACTGGAATCAGGCCCATCCCAGTCCATCCCAGTCCATCCCAGCACTGGGATCAGACCCTCCCCAGTCCATCCCATCCCAGCACTGGGATCAGGCCCTCCCCAGTCCATCCCAGCCCCTCCCAGTCCATCCCAGCCCATCCCAGCACTGGGATCAGGCCCTCCCAGTCCATCCCAGCCCATCCCAGCCCTTCCTAGTCCATCCCAGTCTATCCCAGTCCATCCCAGCCCATCCCAGCACTGGGATCAGACCCTCCCCAGCCCTTCCCAGTCCATCCCAGTCTATCCCAGTCCATCCCAACACTGGGATCAGGCCCTCCCCAGTCCATCCCAGCCCATCCCAGCCCTTCCCAGTCCATCCCAGTCCATCCCAGCCCATCCCAGCCCAGCCCAGCACTGGGATCAGGCCCTCCCCAGCCCATCCCAGCCCATCCCAGTCCCTCCCAGTTGCATCTGGGCTGTGCTGGCTGAGGCAGAGCCCTGGGCACAGCAGCTGTGGGGGTGGGGCCGTTCAGGGCTGGCTGCAGCTCTCCCTGCTCAGCCCATTGCCCTCCTGCTCCTGGCTGGATTCTATTTTTAATCTGCTTTAAGCTGCCACCAACAGCCCTGTGTGTCCAGCAGGCAACACCAAATGTACACACAGCAGCCTTGCAAGCACAAAAAAGCCTTTAAAAAAATATTTCTATTTTTCTTCTTCTCTGCTTTTAATAATTCATGTAGTTTGAGGTGGTTTGTCTACAAATAAATTTGAATTTTTGGTTTTGTCTCAATGTTCTGAGCCAGCCCTGAACCACTGAATTGCTCTTCCTGTGGGGTTGAACCACTCAATTCACAGGAATTTTTTATGGAAGGTTCCATTTCCACCTAAATCCTCCCTTTTTTATTTAAAATTCCTAACAAAGGGCTTTAAAAACCAAAGTAAGATTTCAGGCAAAATGAAATTCAAGAAAAAACAAGAGGATTAAAAAAAGCCAAGATTAAGATTTATTTGGGTTCATATTTCTGAATTAATCTGCCTAAAAATAACCTCAGAACATATTCACACATTAAAATGTTATTAATTAAGGAATAAATGAATTTATTCTGATAAAGGAATTTATTTTGATAAAGGAATTTATTTTGATAAAGGAATTTATTCAGATTTTTAATCTTGACTCAATGTGCTCTTCCTGTGGGGTTGAACCACTGAATTCACATGGATTTTTATGGAAGGTTTTTTTCCCACCTAAATCCTCCCCTTTTCATTTAAAATTCCTAAGAAAGGGCTTTAAACACCAAAGTAAAAAATCAAGTGACATTAAATCAAGTAGAAACCACAAGGAATAAAAAGACCCAAAAATTTATGGTTTTATCTATTAAAAAAACAACCTCAAAATGTTTTCACACCTTAAAAATTTAAATTTGTGATGGCACAACCTGGACAAACCACAAATAAAAACAGATTTAACCTTGACTATTGCTAATCCTGACCAAAAAAAATTGCTAAAATCAGATTTCTCCCTACCAGACACAACTGAGCTGCTGCTGATTTTTTTCCAGGATTGATTTTTATTTGATTTTATGACAGGAGGAGACCATCAAGGATTCCTCAGGGCAGGAAGATGAGACCCAGTCCTCCAATGATGACCCAGCCCCAGCTGGGGCTGCCCAAGACCCCCAGGAGCTGATTCGCCCCCGGCGCTGCAAATACTTTGATACCAGTGAGTCCAAAAATGCCAGTTAAAATCCAGTGCCACAAATGCATTGGCATCCCTAAAAACAGGCACTTCTCCTCTTCATGGCACTGCTGCTGCTGAGGGTTGAAAATTGAAAGAATTGGAAATTGAAATTTCCCAGGTTACAATTTCGAAAAATGGAAATTTTCCAGGTTACAATTAATTGGTTGTTTGCCAGAGTTTGGGTTCTGTCCTCAGCCAAAGGAGCTCAGAGTTCTGAGGGAAAAATCCTCCTCCAGGGAAAAATCAACTAAAAATTTCCTTAAAAAAAAATCCAGATTTTAAAATTTTCTTCAAATAAACCTCAGAAAGAGAAAAGCAATAAAATCTGGGAAAGGCCAAGAACTGTTAACCCTGAAATAATTGAGGAGGGGAAAGAGGAAAAATTTGCTTCAAGAATTCCATTTTTGATTCTGTTGCCAGCATTGAACTGATCATTTTCATTCTTATTTTGTTTAAAAATTGATTTTGCATCCACCAGAATCTGATTCCCCTGGAATCTCCCTCCTGTAAATATTTTGATACCAGTGAGTCCAAAAATGCCAGTTAAAATCCAGTGCCACAAATGCATTGGCATCCCTAAAAACAGGCAGTTCTCCTCTTCATGGCACTGCTGCTGCTGAGGGTTGAAAATTGAAAGAATTGGAAATTGAAATTTCCCAGGTTACAATTTCGAAAAATGGAAATTTTCCAGGTTACAATTAATTGCTGTGCTCTGGTTATTGGGCTTTGTCCTCAGCCACAGGAGCTCAGAGCCCTGAGGGAAAAATCCTCCTCCAGGGAAAAATCAACTAAAAATTTCCTACAAAAAAAAAAATCCAGATTTTAAAATTTTCTACAAATAAACCTCAGAAACAGAAAAGCAATAAAATTTGGGAAAGGCCAAGAACTGTTAACCCTGAAATAATGGAGGAGGGGATCACAAAGAGGAAAATTTGCTTCTAGAATTCCATTTTTTATTCTGTTCCCAGCATTGAACTGATCATTTTCATCAGGGAGTTTTCCTCTTCATGGCACTGCTGCTGAGGGTTGAAAAATTGAAAGAACTGAAAATTGAAATTTTACATGTTGCAATTAATTGGTGTGCTCTGGTTGTTTGCCAGAGTTTGGGTTCTGTCCTCAGCCAAAGGAGCTCAGAGTCCTGAGGGAAAAATCAACAGAAATTTCAAATTTATTGCAAATAAAACCCAGGTTTCCTCAGAAACAGAAAAACAGTAAAATCTGGGAAAGGCCAAGAACTGTTAACCCTGAAATAATGGAGGAGGGGTCACAAAGAGGAAAATTTGCTTCAAGAATTCCATTTTTTATTCTGTTGCCAGCATTGAACTGATCATTTTCATTCTTATTTTGTTTAAAAATTGGTTTTGCATCCACCAGAATCTGATTTCCCTGGAATCTCCCCTGCTGGGATCTGACCCTTTTGTGCTGCTTGGCAAAGCAGATATTTCATCTTATTTCACTGAAAGTTCCTGCTGCTGTTTGAATTTTTTCTGTTCTGGGTTTGAACAACTAAAAAATTCCTCACCATACCTTACACTTGATAATTCTTAGTTCCAACTTTGTAGAAATTTTTAATTTGCTGTTTATTTAAATCCAAAATTGCCAAGGAGCCTTTAAATTTAAATTAACAAAATCCAAATTTGCCAAGGAACATTTGAATTTAAATGAGCAGTTGCCAAGTGTCTAGCTGTGCAGAGGATTGCAAATATCTTCAATGAATTCCTATTTTTAAGCACAAAATTAATTTAATTCAAGTGTCTTGCATTAGGCTTGGGGGTTTTTACAGCTTTCAGCTGTGTATAAAATGTCATTTAATTAGAAATAATTTTAATGCTGCTCTAAAGCAGCACCTTGAGGAGGGCAGCTGGGCTGGGTCATAAAGAGCTTAATTCCTGCCAATCCTTATCCCAAATAATCTCCTGGAAGTGCATCCCAGGCTCCTAAATCCCACTCCCAGATTTCTCCCACCTTCTGCTGACACCTACCTGAAATTCCTGCAAAAGAACAGCAGCAACCAAGCCAGGAGCTGGTGGAAAAGGAGCTGAAAAAATAAAAATATTCCCACAAATTGGGATCATTCCAAGCTGAAGGAAATTGGAATTTGGTAACAAAATTTAGGGATGTGTTTATTAATGTTTTAATTTCTCAGAGTTTGCCTTGCTTGTATTTTCCTGCGAATGTGGGTGGGTCATTTTTTAATCTTGTCCCCAAAAGTGTCCCTGGCCCTGCTGGGGTGAGATAAGGGCTGCGGGCTCTGCCAGCCTCTTCTGGCCTCCCATGGCTGCCAAATTCCTTGCAGATAGTGAAATCGAGGAGGAATCTGAAGAGGATGAAGATTATATTCCCTCAGAAGACTGGAAAAAGGTAAATATTCAGCCACATTCCATGATTCATTAATTAATCTGTTACTGGGTATTCAGAGCTCTCTGGAGCACCTCAATCCTTTGGTTTTCCCCATAAATAGGAGAATTTTGTAATAAGAAATCTTCAAATCCTCCCTAACCAGTCCAAAAAATCCATTTCCATATAGTTGTTTCAAATTTTGCATTTTTAGGTTTGAAACAATGAGAGGGGAGGAGAAAAAGATGTGCTCATGTTCCTGTTTGCTAACAAAAACATCTCAGGGTTTGCTTCACTTCTTCTTTTTCTTCCCACTCAGGAAATCATGGTGGGCTCCATGTTTCAGGCTGAAATTCCAGCTGGCACCTGCAAATACAAAGAGAATGAAAAAGGTGAGATTTGGCTATTTATTGCTGTTTGGGGATGATGTCTAATTAGGAGAAAGAAAAGATTTGATTGGTGTCATGTATCTTAATAATGAGTGCCAATTAGAGCCACCATCATCAAATTATAGCTCATGCTGTGCTGGAGGAAGAGGAAAAAAAGGATTTTATTCTTGATAAAAGAATTGTCATTTAGTGATGCACACAACCTCTTCACTTGGAGATTTCTTTTTATGGCAAATAAAACAGCTCATGGAGAAAGTGGAACTGGATTATCACTTTAAAAAGGGCAAAGTGGTCCCAGCAGCTTTGGTGTTCACATTTTGTTCCCCTTCCATCAGCAATAAAAAATTCTGCTTTTGTGGATTTTTTTTCCCTTCATCCCAAGCAGAGGCTCTGTCAGAAAATGCAGATTAAACCCTTAAAAGCATAAAGGGAAATTTTCCTGCTCATCCAGCCCATTGCTAAGAATTTGCTCACACTGCAGCTCAATGAAAATGGATTTTTTTTGTAGTTTTGTGTAATTTAGTTTTGAATAACCACCACAAAAGCTGGAGCCTTCCTAGAATCCAAGTTTCTGCTCAGTTCTCTCATTGCCCAGAGAAATTGTGGATTCTTCTGGATCCCTGGAATTCCCAGGCCAGGCTGGGCAGGGCTTGGAATCCATGGAATTGGATGATTTTTAAGGTCCCTTCCAACCCAAACCATTCCAGGATTCTCTGAGGGTTCCTAGAACTCCTTTTTTTTTTTTGGTTTTTTTTCTTGAATGAGCAGCCAAACATCAGCTGAGTTGGAACCTCTGGAACAAAAACCTGCCAGAAAACTCCTGGGAGCTGTTCCTAAAGTGTGGCCTGGGTGAAATAGAGCTGCTTGCTTTGCAAGACATTTTTAATCCTTTTCTTTGCCACTTTTAGGGTTTTATTTGAATTCATTTCCATGATAAAATCCTTTTTCAGCTCCCTGAGCTCCTCCCATCCTTTGCTGACTGTGCTTCTTTTTGGAATCTTCAAAATTCCTTTCCTGCTGCTCTTTCTCAGGTTGTTGAAGCCCTCAGACAAAGTCTGGATATTTTCCTGCTTTAAAGCCAGAATTTCACTTTATTCTGCTACAATTCATAGCTTGGCTCTTCCAAAATAAAATAATCAGGGGATATCTCACTTGGCCCACATTCATTTCACTTTATTGTGGTTTCCCTGTGTGAAAACTTTGGAAAAGGTGGAGATGAAAATTCTGGAGCTGCAGGATGAGTTGTAGAATCCAGAGCCCAGGATTTGAAGGCAAAGTCCAAAATCCAAATTATTTTGGATCTCTGCACCCAGGAGGTTTTACCTGCATGTTCCAATGATCTCCCAGGGCTGATCACAGACAATAACTACCTTTATTATTTTATTCCATTCTGATGATTTTCTTTGCTTGTGTTGTTTATGCAGTGTATGAGAATGATGACCAGCTGCTCTGGAATCCTGACTTTTTAGCAGAGGAGAAAGTGATAGAATTCCTGAGCGAGGCCTCGAGGCGCACGGGGGAGGAGAAAGGGCTGGATGCAATTCCTGAGGGCTCCCACATTAAAGACAATGAGCAGGTACAGAAAACAATCACTCATTGAGCTTACTTCTAGCATTAATCATCTTTTTATTTCATTTTGCTCCCAGAGGTAAAATTGGGTTTGAAACACTTTTATTGTTCCTTGTGGGAATAGAAACTCGATGAGGTTTTTACCTCCCAGTGAATTTTATCTCTCAGTGAATATTAAACTGTTAACTTGGGTTTAATGTTGTTTCTATCAAATAAATGTGTAATAGAAAAGAAATAAAATCAGTTTTTATTTCAGACATAAATCTGCATGAATTAATTCTCTCAGGTACAGAATTTTTCAATTATAAAATTCTCGATGAATGCACACTTAATTTTTTTCTTCATACCCAAAAAACCCCTTACACATCAATTTTACAAACATGTAGAATGGATGAAAAAGTTTTAAAAAAACCTCCATCAGTTTTACAAATGTGTGTAGAGGAAGAAATAGTTTTTAAAAAAAATCCTGCATCAGTTTTACAAGTGTGTGTAGTGGGTGAAATAGTTTTAAAAAAAACAAAACCTCCATCAGTTGTACAAATGTGTGTAGTGGGTGAAATAGTTAAAAAAAAACTCCATCAGTTGTAGAAATGTGTGTAGTGAATGAAATAGTTTTAAAAAATATCTCTCCATCAATTGTACAAATGTGTGTAATGGGTGAAATAGTTTAAAAAAAAATCTCTCCATCAATTGTACAAATGTGTGTAGTGGGTGAAATAGCTTAAAAAAAAAACTCCATCAATTGTACAAATGTGTGTAGTGGGTGAAATAGTTAAAAAAAAAATCTCTCCATCAATTGTACAAATGTGTGTAGTGGGTGAAAAAGTGTCAGTTCTTTGCTGGGGTATTTTCTGGGTTCTGTAAATAGAGATTTGGAAATTGAGACACACTAAATAGATGCTGAATGACACTGTGCTCATGCCGAGGTTTATTTCCATGTCAGGAGGGGTCAGGGATTCTGGGGTGTGGCACAGCAGAATTTGGGAGTGCTAAGTGTGGATTTTCCTCTCTGCAGGCTCTCTATGAACTGGTGAAGTGCAATTTTGATCCTGAGGAATCCTTGAGGAGGCTGAGGTTTAATGTCAAAGCTGCCAGAGGTGAGCAGGGCTGGAAAGCAGCTGGAATTCCTCAAATCTCAATTCTCAGAGAGTTGAGTTAAAATTCATTTAAATCAACCTCATTTAAATCTCTTGTTCTCTGGGAGGATGGAACTGGCAGATGTGGAAATTCAGATTTGATAGAAAATTTGATAAAATTTGATACCTCAGAATTCAGCAGCAGCTTCAGATTGAAAATTCCTTCTTCCAACTCAACTTTTAGGGATTTTCTTGTGTTTTTCCCTTCCAGGCATCAAAGTGAATGCAACAAATGTGAGACATAAAATAATTCTCTATCAAGGAGGAAATCAATATTTTATTTTACAAAAATGACATTAAAAACCCTGCTACATAAAATGAAATAATTCTCAGTAAAGGAGAATATTATAATTTTCTTTTCCAAAATATAACATTAAAAACTCTGCTATATAAAATGAAATAATCTTAAATAAAGGAGCAAATGAACCTTTTATTTTATGAATATTTTATAATTGTAATTTATAATTATATAAAATATTTTACAATAATTTATTATTTCTAGTATTTTCTTTTATAAATAATTTATAACATTAAAACCTCACTATATAAAATTAAGTAATCAAAAAAAAACCCCAGCATAAATTAACCTTTTATTTTGCAAAATATAACATTAAAGGCCCTGATACATAAAATTAAATAATTCTCAATAAAGGAGGAAATTCACCTTTTCTTTTACAAATATTTTATAATATTTTACAATAATTTATAGTCTAATATTTTCTTTTATAAATAATTTTATAACATTAAAACCCCTGCTATATAAAATGAAATAATCCAAAAAAAGAGCAAATTAACCTTTTATTTTATGAATATTTTTATAATTGTAATTTATGATTATATAAAATACTTTACAATAATTTATATTTTCTAGTATTTTCTTTTCTAAATAAAATTCTTTTATAACATTAAAACACCTGATATATAAAATGAAATAATCCAAAAAAAAGAGCAAATGAACCTTTTATTTTCCAAAATATAACATTAAAACCCCTGATACATAAAATTCAATAATCCTAAAAAAAGGACCATATTCACCTTTTAATTTCCAAAATATGACATTACAAAATGAATTAATTCTCAATAAAGGAGCTGAATAAATCTTTGATTTTCCAGAGTTCAGCATTCAAAACCTTGTTCTATAAAATCAAATTTTTTTTTTTTTAATCTTTTTTGTTTTTTATTTTGGATTTTCCTATAGAAGAATTATCTGTGTGGACAGAAGAGGAATGCAGGAACTTTGAACAAGGGCTGAAAGTGTATGGCAAAGATTTCCACGTGATTCAGGCAAATAAGGTAAATTCTTAATGCAATTTTCAATTATATATTTATTTATTTTTATTATTTATTTTATTAGTTTTTTATTTATTATTTATTTTATTAGATATTTTTATTTCCTATTTATTTTAGTATTTATTATTGATTTTATTATTTGTTTATTTTATTTATTATCAATTAAATTTTTTTTAATGCACTTTTTACATTTGAAAACAAAGTCATTATGGCTGAATGTTCTCCTTCATCAAAAGAAATGGAGAAAATAATTTAATTTTTCCTGTAAAATCACAGAATCCTGGAATGGTTTGGCTTGGAAGGGACTTTAAAAATCCCATAAAATGGGATCCTTCCACTTGAAATTTTTCCCCAAAATTTACAAATTGGTTTCTCAAAGCCCAGAATTTATAAATGCAAAATTAAAAATCTCAATTTTAAAATTTCGAGCCACTTTTCCATAATCTCAATTTGAACATTTCAAGCCACTTTTCCAAGCAGCTTTGAACTAGAATTTCCAAAATCTCCATTTTAAAATTTCAAGCCCCTTTTCCAAAATCTCAATTTTCAAATTTCAAGTCACTTTGACTTAGAATTTCCAAAATCTCAGTTTGAAAATTACAAGCTCCTTTTCCAAAATCTCAAGTTTAAAATTTCGAGCCCCTTTTCCAAGCAGCTTTAACTTAGAATTTCCAAAATCTCAATTTTCAAATTTCAAGCCCCTTTTCCAAAATCTCAATTTTAAAATTTACAAGCCCCTTTTCCAAGCAGCTTTGACTTAGAATTTGCAAAATCTCAGTTTTAAAATTTGGAGCCCTTTTTCCAAAATCTCAAGTTTAAAATTTTGAGCCCCTTTTCCAAAATCTCAATTTTAACATTTCAAGCCACTTTTCCAAAATCTCCATTTTAAAATTTTGAGCCCCTTTTCCAAGCAGCTTTGACTTAGAATTTCCAAAATCTCAATTTTAAAATTACAAGCCCCTTTTCCAAAATCTCCATTTTAAAATTTCAAGCCCCTTTTCCAAGCAGCTTTGACTTAGAATTTCCAAAATCTCAATTTTCAAATTTCAAGCCACTTTTCCAAAATCTGAATTTTAAAATTTCAAGCCCCTTTTCCAAAATCTCAGTTTTAAAACTTCAAGCCCCTTTTCCAAAATCTCAGTTTTAAAATTTCAAGCAGCTTTGACTTAAAATTTCCAAAATCTGAATTATAAAATTTCAAGCCGCTTTTCCAAAATCTCAATTTTAAAATTTCGAGCCTTTTTCCAAGCAGCTTTAACTTAGAATTTGAGCAACTTTAACTTAGAATTTGACACTTTTTCCTACAAATCCTGAATTTTTGGGGATGAAAACTGCTTTGGAGCTGACCCAGCTGTGCTTGGCCCTGCCCAGGTGAGGACTCGCTCCGTGGGGGAGTGTGTGGCTTTTTATTACATGTGGAAAAAGTCGGAACGTTACGATTTCTTCGCCCAGCAAACCCGTTTTGGCAAGAAAAAATACAACCTGCACCCTGGGGTCACGTAAGATCTGCCTCATTTCATCTTTTGGGGGTTTAATCTTGATTTTTGTCCTGCTCTCAGCTGAAAATTCAGGGATTCAGAGCCTCATTTGCAGCAGGAAAACAGCCCGAGTGTAAAAAAAAAATCATAAATGTGTATAAATAATCTGTAAAATATATTTATTTGGAGTGAGGCCAACACTTTGCACTGAGGAAGAAGATTTAGTCTGAGTTTTGTTGGAATTTGGTTGGTTTTCTTTTTAAATGCTGTCTGAATTAAATATATTTCCTAAAGAAAAGCCTGAATCCCAAGTTTCAGGTGGAATTTGTTTGTCCATCATTCTGGCCAGCAAATCCCAGAGGATCTGGGGTTCCCAAAATTCCTTTTCACCAGCAAATCCCAGAGGATCTGGGGTTCCCAAAATTCCTTTTCACCAGCAAATCCCAGGGGATCTGGGGTTCCCAAAATTCCTTTTCACCAGCAAATCCCAGAGGATCTGGGGATTCCCAAAATTCCTTTTCACCAACAAATCCCACAGGATTTGGGATTCCCAAAATTCCTTTTCACCAGCAAATCCCAGAGGATTTGGGGATTCCCAAATCTCCTTTTCCCAATCCCACAGCAAATCCCAGGGGATCTGGGGATTCCCAAAATTCCTTTTCACCAGCAAATCCCAGAGGATTTGGGGGTTCCCAAATTTCCTTTTCACCAGCAAATCCCAGAGGATTTGGGGGTTCCCATATTTCCTTTTCACCAGCAAATCCCAGAGGATTTGGGGGTTCCCAAATTTCCTTTTCCTGTTCCCACAGCAAATCCCAGAAGATTTGGGGGTTCCCAAAATTCCCTTTCACCAGACAATCCCAGAGGATTTGGGACTTCCCAAAATTCCTTTTCACCAGCAAATTCCAGGGGATTTGGGGGTTCCCAAATCTCCTTTTCACCAGCAAATCCCAGAGGATTTGGGGATTCCCAAATCTCCTTTTCCCATTCCCACAGCAAATCCCAGAGGATTTGGGACTTCCCAAAATTCCTTTTCCTGTTCCCACCAGCAAATCCCACGGGATTTGGGGGTTCCCAAAATTCCTTTTCACCAGCAAATTCCAGAGGATTTGGGACTTCCCAAAATTCCTTTTCACCAGCAAATCCCAGAGAATTTGGGGATTCCCAAATCTCCTTTTCCCATTCCCTCCAGCAAATCCCAGGGGATTTGGGGGTTCCCAAAATCTCCTTTTCCTATTCCCTCCAGCAAATCCCACAGGATTTGGGGGCTCCCAAAACTCCTTTTCCCATTTTCCTTGCTGAGGAAATAGGGAATGTGTGAGCAGAGCTTGTTGTGCTGCCCTTCATGCCAAAGCTCTGATTTTCCTGCCCCTCTCTTTCCACTGCCTCTTGCCAAACTTTTTTACTATTATTTGCTTTCCTCATTTCTTCCTGGCTCCTCTGGTGATCCTTCTTTGGAATATTCTTGTTTCTCCAAACATTTTAGAGCTCTGGGACACCCAGAGTTGCCATCTGGGACTTTGGGGTGTTACAGAGAGTTTCTCACCTGGCAGGGACTCTGCCTGCCCCTCTCCTTCCATTTCATGCTGGGCTTTTTCCCCCTTTTTTCCACTTTTTTCCCTCCTTTTTTCCATTTTTCCCTATTTTCCATTCCCCCTCTTTTCCATTTTCCCTCCTATATTCCATTTCCCTTATTTTCCATTTCCCCCTGTTTTCCATTTTTCCTCTCCTGTTTTCCATTCCCCCTATTTTCCATCCCCTATTTCCCATTTTTCCCTATTTTCCCTTTCCCCAATTAGCCATTTTGGTGGTTAATCACTCCAAACTCCTCCTGCTGTGTGGGGGTGCAGCCGCAGTGCCACTGGGGACTGGACTTGTCTGTTCTTGAATGATTTTGCAGCTCAGTTCAGGCAATCCAGGCTGTAATTCCAGCCCAGTGACGTGTCAGAAGCTGTTTCTGGAGTTCATCCAACCTTCCCACCACATCCAAGACTTTTCTCCTCCAGCTCCCTTTGTTTCCATCTTCCATTCCTGCCCTAAACTGGAGCACTGGAATAAATGGCAGAGATGGGAATGTCCTGAGCTCTGGAGTTTTTCACTTTACCTCTTTGGGGGTTTTTGTGCACTAATGTGATTTTTATTTACTGCAATATTTGGTATTGATGGCTCAGCAAATCCCAAGGGTTTAGTCCTGAAGGGATCACCTTGAAAGCACAAAAAAGATTTGGAATCATGGAATGGTTTGGGTTAGGAGGGAACTTAGAGCCCAGACCTGCCAGTGTCCCAGGGTGCTCCAAACCCCAATGTCCAACCTTGGGCACTGCCAGGGATCCAGGGCCAGCCACAGCTGCTCTGGGAATCCCAGCCCAATTCCCATCCATCCCTGCCCTGTGCCCATGGAAAAATTCCTCCCAGTATCCCATCCATCCCTGTGCCCATGGAGAAATTGCAGCCCAATATCCCATCCATCCCTGCCCTGTGCCCATGGAAAATTCCTCCCAGTATCCCATCCATCCCTGCCCTGTGCCCATGGAGAAATTCCTCCCAATTCCCATCCATCCCTGCCCTGTGCCCATGGAAAAATTCCTCCCCATATCCCATCCATCCCTGCCCTGTGCCCATGGAGAAATTCCAGCCCAATTCCCCTCCATCCCTGCCCTGTGCCCATGGAGAAATTCCTCCCAGTATCCCATCCATCCCTGCCCTGTGCCCATGGAAAAATTCCTCCCCATATCCCATCCATCCCTGCCCTGTGTCCATGGAGAAATTCCTCCCAATATCCCATCCATCCCTGCCCTGTGTCCATGGAGAAATTCCAGCCCAATTCCCATCCATCCCTGCCCTGTGCCCATGGAGAAATTCCTCCCAATATCCCATCCATCCCTGCCCTGTGCCCATGGAGAAATTCCTCCCAGTATCCCATCCATCCCTGCCCTGTGCCCATGGAAAAATTCCTCCCCAGTATCCCATCCATCCCTGCCCTGTGTCCATGGAGAAATTCCAGCCCAATTCCCATCCATCCCTGCCCTGTGCCCATGGAAAAATTCCTCCCCATATCCCATCCATCCCTGCCCTGTGCTAATGGAGAAATTCCAGCCCATTCCCATCCATCCCTGCCCTGTGCCCATGGAGAAATTCCTCCCAATATCCCATCCATCCCTGCCCTGTGCCCATGGAGAAATTCCTCCCCATATCCCATCCATCCCTGCCCTGTGTCCATGGAGAAATTCCAGCCCAATTCCCCTCCATCCCTGCCCTGTGCCCATGGAAAAATTCCTCCCAGTATCCCCTCCATCCCTGCCCTGTGCCCATGGAGAAATTCCTCCCCAATTCCCCTCCATCCCTGCCCTGTGTCCATGGAGAAATTCCTCCCAGTATCCCATCCATCCCTGCCCTGTGCCCATGGAGAAAATTCCTCCCAGTATCCCATCCATCCCTGCCCTGTGCCCATGGAGAAATTCCTCCCCAATTCCCCTCCATCCCTGCCCTGTGTCCATGGAGAAATTCCTCCCAGTATCCCATCCATCCCTGCCCTGTGCCCATGGAGAAATTCCTCCCAGTATCCCATTTATCCCTGTGCCCATGGAAAGCCTTTCCCACACACCAGGCCACACCTGCAGTGTGTGCAGGAGTATTTCCAGGGCATCCCCCAGGAATATTTCCAGGGAATCCCCCAGGAATATTTCCAGGGCATCCCAAAAGGTTCCTCAGGTTTCCCAGCCCAGCTGAGCCTTGTGTGAGTCCTGCAGGGATTACACGAATTTCCAAGGTATCCCCAGGAATATTTCCAGGGTATCCCCCAGGAATAATTCCAGAGAATCCCCCAGGAATAATTCCAGAGAATCCCCCAGGAACATTTCCAGGGTTTCCCCAGGAACATTTCCAGGGTTTCCCCAGGAATATTTCCAGGGCATCCCCCAGGAATATTTCCAGAGAATCCCCCAGGAACATTTCCAGGGTATTCCCAGGTTTCCCAGCAGTCTGAGCCTGTGTGTGCCCTGCAGGGATTACATGGATCGGCTCCTGGACGAGAGTGAGAGTGCAGCTTCCAGCAGAGCCCCATCACCACCACCTGCAGCTTCCAACAGCAGCACCAGCCAGTCTGAGAGGGATGAGTGCACCTCCAGCAGCACCCAGAACGGTGAGAGGGGCCTCAGCTGCCTCTGGCACTCAATTCCAGCCTGTCCCTGCCTCTGGCACTCAGTTCCAGCCTGCTCTGGCTCTGCAGAGCCATCTCTGCCTCTGGCTCTCAATTCCAGCCTGTCCCTGCCTCTGGCACTCAGTTCCAGCCTGCCCTGCCTCTGGCACTCAATTCCAGCCTGTCCCTGCCTCTGGCACTCAATTCCAGCCTGCTCTGGCTCTGCAGAGTCTGTCCCTGCCTCTGGCACTCAATTCCAGCCTGTCCCTGCCTCTGGCACTTAATTCCAGCCTGCTCTGCCTCTGATCCTTTCCTGCCTCTGGCTCAATTCCAGCCTGTCCCTGCCTCTGGCACTCAATTCCAGCCTGCTCTGGCTCTGCAGAGCCATCCCTGCCTCTGGCACTTAATCCCAGTCTGCTCTGGCTCTGCAGATCCTGTCCCTGCCTCTGGCACTCAATTCCAGCCTGCTCTGCCTCTGGCACTCAGATTCCAGCCTGTCCCTGCCTCTGGCACTCAATTCCAGCCTGCCTGTCCCTGCCTCTGGCACTCAATCCCAGTCTGCTCTGGCTCTGCACTCAGATCCAGCCTGTCCCTGCCTCTGGCACTCAATTCCAGCCTGCTCTGGCTCTGGCACTCAATTCCAGCCTGTCCCTGCCTCTGGCACTCAATTCCAGCCTGCTCTGGCTCTGCAGATCCTGTCCCTGCCTCTGACACTCAATTCCAGCCTGTCCCTGCCTCTGGCACTCAATTCCAGCCTGCTCTGGCTCTGCAGATCCTGTCCCTGCCTCTGGCACTCAATTCCAGCCTGTCCCTGCCTCTGGCACTCAATTCCAGCCTGCTCTGGCTCTGCAGATCCATCCCTGCCCTGCCTTGGGCACTGCCAGGGGTGGAGCAGCCACAGCTCCTCTGGGAATTCCATCCCAGCCCCTCCCCACCCTCACAGGTTTGGTTCCTTCCCAATGTCCCATCTGTCCCTGGCCTTTTATCAGGTTAATACCATTCCCTGTGTCCTGTCCCTCTCCAGCTCTCCTGGAGCCCCTTCAGGCCCTGAGCTCTCCCAAAGCCTCCTCTTGTCCTGGTGAGCATTTGTCAGCACATCAATCACAGTGAGGAGGAGAAAACCACTGAGTTTTTAATGAATTTGAGTTTAAATTCTGCTTTCCTGAGGCAGCCCAGGTGAGGAGAGCTCACCTGCAGTCCTGGATTCCAGAACATTCTCTGTTCCTGTTAAGGACTTCCATAAACTCCCTGTGTCATTTATATGCACATCAATCACAGTGAGGAGGAGAAGAATACTGAGTTTTTAATTAATTTGGGTTTAAATTCTGCTTTCCTGAGGCAGCCCAGGTGAGGAGAGCTCACCTGCAGTCCTGGATTCCAGAACATTCTCTATTCCTCTTAAGGAGTTCCATAAACTCCCTGTTTCTATCAATCACAGTGAGGAGGAGGAAACCACTGAGTTTTTAATGAATTTGGGTTCAAATTCTCTTTTCTCAGCCAGACCCCACCTGCAGTCCTGGATTCCAGGACATTTCCTGTTCCTCTCAAGAACTTCCATAAACTCCCTGTTTCTATCAATCACACAGTGAGGAGGAGGAAAACCACTGGGTTTTGAATCAATTTGGGTTTAATTTCTGCTTTCCTAAGGTAGTCCAGGTGAGGAAACTCACCTGCAGTCCTGGATTCCAGAACATTTTCTCTTCCTCTTAAGGACTTCCATAAACTCCCTGTTTCTGTCAATCACAGTGAGGAGGAGGAAACCACTGAGTTTTTAATGAATTTGAGTTTAAATTCTCTTTTTCAGCCAGACCCCACCTGCAGTCCTGGATTCCAGAACATTTTCTGTTCCTCTCAAGGACTTCCATAAACTCCCTGTTTCTATCAATCACACAGTGAGGAGGAGAAGGAGAGAACCACTGGGTTTTGAATCAATTTGGGTTTAATTTCAGCTTTCCTAAGGTAGTCCAGGTGAGGAGAGCTCACCTGCAGTCCTGGATTCCAGGACATTTTCTTTTCCTCTTCAGGACTTCCATAAACTCCCTGTTTCTATCAATGACAAAGTGAGGAGGAGAAGGAGAAACCACTGGGTTTGTAATGAATTTGGGTTGAAATTCTGCTTTTCCTGAGACAGCCCAGGTCGAGGAGAGCTCACCTGCAGTCCTGGATTCCAGGACATTTTCTCTTCCTCCCAAGGACTTCCATGAACTCCCTGTTGCTGTCAATCACACAGTGAGGAGGAGGAACCACGGGGTTCTGATGCACTTGGTGAAATCTCGGGCTGCTGTGCTGCAGGGCTGTGCTGACGCCTTCTCTCCCCCCAGGTGTCTCTGGCCACGGCCCAGGGGAGGTGCCGGGCAGGGAGGAGCCCCGGGCGGAGCTGAACGGCCCCTGCAGCGGGAGGAAAGCCCCTCACCCCGAGCTGGATGCAAACGGCTTCGAGCCCCAGAAGCTCTGCAGTGACCCCAGGGTGGCTCAGGCAGCCCCCAGGGGCGAGCCTGAGCTGGAGGAGAAGAGTGAGAGACCCCTGAAGAGGAGGAGGATGAACAGCAGTGGCAAGGAGAGCCCGGGGGCTGCAGAGCTCTTCCAGGACAGCAACTCCCACGGCAGGCTGGAGGAGCTGGAAGCTGTGGATGACTGAGTGCTGGAGCTGATTTTATTCCTTGGAGTAAATTCTGGGTGTCTAAAATTTTCAGGGTTGATGGGTTGCCTTCCAAAATCCAGTTCCATAAACAATCTGAGATTTTTTTTGTTGTTGTTTCCTGAGACCTTCTAGTTGGCTCAGAACCCATGATTTGGGTTTTTTCAGTGCTGAAAAGCAGCAGAATATTGAATTTCTCAGAGCTGGCAGCTGTAGTTCTGGGAGAAAATATTTAAATATTTAAGGGACAAAGCAGTGAGTTGCTGCAAAAAATATTCCCAGCCTAACACATGAAAGAATGTGTTAATACAGCATTTAATGTAAAAAACAGCATTTAATCAGTGTACAAGTGAACAAAGCATTTGGGGCTTTGCAGGAAGTTAAAATCAAACAGGAAATCCAAGACAGAGCAGGCAGAGACTTCCACTCCTGCTGGAGAGAGGAAAATGTCATCCCATCATCAAGGAACCCTCATGAATCCTGAAAGTTATGAGCACAACTATTTTTATATATAGAAGTTTTAAAAGGTAAATAAATAAACCAGGTCAGGTTTGTCTATGTAAAATTGTTGACATCAATGATGTCTTTCCATATTCTTTATCTGGGCTAAAGAAATACATTCTGTATTTTTCCAGATTTCCTTTGTAGCCTTTGAAAGATTTTTACAGTACTTATGTCTTGATTGAACTGTCCTTTCTTAAAACAAAAGCTTGTATAATTTTCTTACCTTGTACAGTTGGTAAACTTTTATGAGAGAGTTGATACCCTGAGTCTAATGTCAGCTTCCTTTTATTTTGCTGAAGTCTTTTCTAAAAAAAAAAACCCACAAAAAAAAAAACAAAAAAAAAACAAACAACCAAACCAAACCAATGGAGTTAAAAATTAATCACCAACGTGTTAATTTTCTTCCTAGAAACTGGTAAATAATTAACATAAGAATGGTTAGGAGGCATTTGATTTTGAAAATGTGTTTTGGTTTATTTTTTTTCTTGTTTTATGGTAAATAATGATGTTTCAATTTCTGTTAAGCATGCTGCTTGCACTGCACACATTTCCTTGCTTTTTCCTTCCCTTTATTTGGAACTCAGAGAAATTTCCCAGCAGCCAAATTCTCGAGTTTCCTGAGGCTCCCTCAAGCTCAGCTCTGGTTTATTGGCACCTGGGGCTGGAATTGTGAGCTGAGCTCAGTGGCAGCAGCACACCCAGGGCAGAGGCTGCACCTGGTGCTCCCAAAGGTCTTTTCCAGCCTGGAAAATCCTGGAAAAAAAAATTCTGAGAAGGGAGAGCAGGAATTTCACCTTGCAGTGTGAAAACCAAAAATCCCTCATGGATAAATGGGCAGCAGCAGCACTGGGAAGTTGTGGATGTGGGATTCACACCCAGCAATCAGGAGCTTTGGAAATTAAATTCACTTTGCTTTTTCAGCCCAGCTCTGTTAGAATTGAGGCCAAGTGTTCGTTTGTACCATTGACCACCCTGTGTCCTCCTCCCAGGTGTGCTGCTCCTCCTCCCCTGGCTCTTCCCAGCTTCTCCCTCAGGGTTCCAGCTGGAATGAGTGGTTTGGGATGGTTTGAAGCCAGCCCCACTGCTGGGGGCTTGGGCTCCTCGGGTCTCTTCTCCTTGGACTCTGCTCAGGAGTGAGGCAGAGCTGGGATGGGAGTCCCAGAGCCAGGACTGACCCTGGGGGCTCATTAATGAAGGCAAGCAGTGATTAGTGCCTGAGGCTGCTGGTGAGGAGCAGAACCCCAAAGCTTCCCCAGAATCCTCTTTTCAGCTTTACTGGTTTGTTTTGATGCTCTTTGTTTGCAGCTGCAAGTTGGAAACCCCTCCCCAGATGAATTGTCTCAGGCCCATGTGTGAAATCCAGCACTTGTGTATTTTCAGGAATGTTGCTTTGGTTTTTTTATCCTTCCTTTTTTTCCTTTTTTATTTTTTTTTGGTGATACTTAGACCTGACATTCCATAACCCACTATGTAATGCTCAGCTAGACTTTAAGAATATTTAATTCTAATTTACCTTTTGTTTATGCTGGTGTTTTATACAATACTTTGTTCATGTTTCAAACTGCAGCCACTAGAACTGAATGAGTCATTGCACTACTAAAGCTTTGAAAATCCTGGAACTCTGCTCACTTTGCTTTCCCTTTCCAAGGCTTCAGCAGAGTTGGGAATCCAGTCCAGAGGAAACCCCAGGCCTTCCCAAAGGGTTCAGAGTCTGTAAAATCCTCACACACACAAACCCTGCCAGGAGTTTGATCCATTTTCTCCACCCAGGATTTTGCACTGTCAGTAATTCCCTCCTCTGACTCCCCTTCCCTGTCTGCAATTCTGGAAAAGCTTATTAAAGTATTTTTAAACTTGCTGTCTGCATCCAAAATTCCTGACTTTTCTTTTGCTCCAGAGGGTGGAACATTTCTTCTCAGAGGATGGGAGAGCAGTGAGAGCCATGGAAACAAAACCCATTTTTCTGCATCAACTTCCAGCTTTTCCTTCACCCCTCTTCCCTCCCCAAGGAATAATCAAAGCTGGAAAAGCAGAATCCCCCTCCCCTCACCCTGCTGGCCCCCCTAAATCCTGATTTCACCCCCAGCCAGGGGAGGGAGGGATGAGGCAGGAGCAGCTTTGGTTCATTGGTTTATTGGAAGCAAATACAAAAATACAGAGGCACAAAAATCCTTTCTGCTCTCATTCCTCACATCCACAGCCTGCCATACATTCAGATTCTCATCACTAAAATGCTCATTTTGTAAATAGATTCTCTATAGAAAACATTTTTTATTTTTTTAGTCAATTAATAGCATAGAAAATACTGTTAGAGGAATTCTTGGCTTTCCCAGTTTTTCCAGCAACATGGACAAAATAAGCTTTAAAAATCCTTCCTTGTCAGGACTCAAATCTAACCAGTAGATTCAAAACCAAACAGAAAATTATTTTAAAAAATCCCTCTGACAAAAATCAAAAATCAACCTCCTGGCTGTGAACTCAGCAGGGCAGAGTCGGAGCACAAGTGGGAATTTGGGATTTGGGAATTTGGGATTTGGGAATGCTGCAGCAAGAGGCAGGAGCTGCTGGACACTGGGAACCAGCACAGGAACCAGCACAGGGACTGGGAGGTTCTGCACAGCCCCCTGGGACAAAGCCAGGCTTCAATTTTGGGAGATAAAATAATCAGGGATTTATTTTTCACCATGCTCAGAGGGGGATGGGCTGAGGGGCTGCTCCAGGACACCCCAACTGCCCTGGCACCACAAAACCCCACAAAAAAAGGGAATTGTGCTCTGGGGCTGCTCCAGGAGCAGATGTTGGAGCAGGCAGCACCAGGCTGGAGCTGCACCCTGCCAGAAAATCTCCTTCCCATCCAAACATTTCCAATAAATTCCAACAAATGCAGCTTTGCCCACCAGCAGTTGCAGTTCAAGAAAGTATCTCCTAAAAAAACCCAGTGTCAGTGTCTAGAGAAGCTGTTGGGGTACAAAAACCTCTAAATACATTATTTTACTACAAGTTTTTTAACCAAGCTTAAAAATAAATTCTTTTTAAACTGAAAGAGAACCCAAGGAGACCTGGAAAGAAGTGCTGGGTGGGACAACCTTTAAAAAAAATAAAAATCACTGGGTAATGCCCAACGTGTTCCAACTCCCATTCTTTCAGTGGGTGACAAACCCAGGGTGGAAACAAGAATTGTGGGGCCCCTGTGCTTGCCAGAAAAGAAGACTGAAGTCCTTGTGCCACTTGCAGGGTGGGAGGTGCAGGCTGGATGTCTGTGCCAGGTGGGACAGCCCCTCCCTGCAGGAAAGCCAGGCTGTCCCAAAGCCCAGCTGGCTCCAAGGAGCTCAGCAGTGCCAGGAGACCTGGGGACAATTCCTGCTGGGAATGCCAGGCCGGGCTGAGCCCAGCCTGCAAAGTGGGTTAATGGGCCAAACAAACAGGAAAAAGTGAAAAATCAAATGCAGAGAGCACCGAGCATCATCCAGGAGGTTTTGGCCCAGCCCAGGAGCAGCTCCCAGGGTGTTCCTGTCCTGGCAGGGGGAGCAGGCTGGGCTGGGAGGCAGCACTGCCCTGGGGGCAGATCCAGCCAGGAACAGCCCTGGGGGCAGAACTTCAGCCCTGGCACTGCCCTGGGGGCAGAACATCAGCCAGGAACAGCCCTGGGGGCAGAACTTCAGCCCTGGCACTGCCCTGGGGGCAGAACATCAGCCAGGAACAGCCCTGGGGGCAGAACTTCAGCCCTGGCACTGCCCTGGGGGCAGAACTTCAACCAGGAACAGCCCTGGCACATCCCAGGGGGCAGAACTCCATCCCTGGGGCAGAACTTCAACCAGGAACAGCCCTGGGGGCAGAACTTCAGCCAGGAACAGGCCTGGCACATCCCTGGGGCAAAACTCCATCCCTGGCACACCCCACAGAGCAGAACCCCACCCCTGGGGGCAGAACCCCATCCCTGGCACATCCCAGGGAGCAGCTCCATCCCTGGCACATTCCTGGCACATCCCTGGGACAGAACCCCAGCCCTGGGGCAGAACCCCAGCCCTGGCACACCCCACGGAGCAGAACCCCATCCCTGGGGCAGAGCCCCAGCCCTGGCACATTCCTGGCACATCCCTGGGGCAGAACCCCATCCATGGGGCAGAACCCCATCCCTGCCACACCCCAGGGAGCAGAATTCCATCCCTGGGGCAGAACCCCAGCCCTGGCACACCCCAGGAGCAGAATTCCATCCCTGGGGCAGAGCCCCAGCCCTGGCACATTCCTGGCACATCCCTGGGGCAGAAGCCCATCCCTGGGGCAGAATTCCATCCCTGGGGCAGAACCCCACCCCTGGCACATCCCAGGGAGCAGCTCCATCCCTGGCACACCCCAGGGAGCAGAATTCCACCCCTGGGGCAGAGCCCCAGCCCTGTGCCCGTCTCCACTGCCAAGCCCAGCTGGATCAGAACCCCGATAATTCCTCCCAATCAGACTCAATCAGGCTCATCCTCTCCCCGTGCAGGGAGCTCCCCAGGATTTGTGAAGGCAGCAATCTCAGCTGTGCAAATCAAGAGCATCCCCAGGGGCTCCTCCCCACGTCCTGCCCGCGATCAAGCGAGCAGGAAGAGGTTGGGTCCCAAAAAAAGCCTCTCCCTGCTCACACCGAGCTCTTCCCCTTCATGTCCATCTTGCTGCCAGCATCTGGCTCCTTGCTCATCTGCTCCTCGGTGAAGGTGATGTAGGAGTACACCAGGCTCCCAGCAATACTGCAAGAGAGGCAGAACACCTCAGCCAGGGCAGGGCAGAGCCAGGCACAGGGATCTGCCGGGAGCATCCCCTGAACCTGCAACTGAATCCCTGCCAAAGCAGCTCCCAGCCTCCTGCTGCACCCAAAGGGATCCTGCTGCAGGGCAGGACAGGCTCCCCCAGCACGGCCCAGAGATACTTTGCCAAAAGATGAATAATAAGAAATAGCAGGTGAAATAATCCCCAAAAATTCCATGGCTCTGCTTGGCAACTCAAGCAAAACTCGATTTTCCTGCTGAAATACTCCTGGCTTTAAAACAAACCAAATTTGGGAGCATCCCACAGACCAACCACAAATCCCCAATTCCATGGGTTTTTCTTTTTTTTTCTTTTTTTTTTTTTTTTTTTGTGGGGGAAAAAAATCTATTCAACCATTTCAGTTTCACCCCAGTTTTCACTTACAAATCATAAACAAACCACTGCTCTTACCTGATATTTAGACCAATGAAGTTCATCCATGTAAAAATATAATCTCCTCCAAAAAACATCCCAATATAGGTTATTAAAATATTCTGCAAAAGGAACAAGATGGGAGGAACAAAATAACCTGAGACCCAGGAATGTATGGAGAAGGGAATTTATGGAAAAGGGGAATGTATGGAAAAAGGAATGTATGGAAAAGAGGAATTTATGGAAAGGGGAATGTATGGAGAGGGTAATTTATGGGAAAAAAAAATTATGGTAAAAAAAATTATGGTAAAAAAAAATTATGGTAAAAAAATTATGGTAAAAAAAAATTATGGGAAAAAAAAATTATGGGAAAAAAATTATGGGAAAAAAATTTTATGGAAAAAAATTTTATGGAAAAAAATTTTATGGAAAAAAATTTTATGGAAAAAGATATTTATGGAAAAAAATTTATGGAAAAAAATTTATGGAAAAATATATTTATGGGAAAAAAATTTATGGAAAAAAATTTATGGAAAAAAATTATGGAAAAAGATTTATGGAAAAAAATTTATGGAAAAAAATTTATGGAAAAATATATTTATGGGAAAAAATTTATGGAAAAAAAATTTATGGAAAAAAAAATTTATGGAAAAAAAAATTTATGGAAAAAAAATTTATGGAAAAAAAAAATTTATGGAAAAAAAATTTATGGAAAAAAAAATTTATGGAAAAAAAAATTTATGGAAAAGGGGAATTTGTGGAAAAAGAAATTTATGGAAAAGGGGAATTTATGGAAAAAGGAATGCAGGGGGTGTAACATGGGGGCTGTAATGCAATTCCCAAGGGATAAAGAGAGTTTTTTTTGGGAATGCCACTCACCTTAATACAGCCAACTATTGTAGTTGTCAGAGCAGAGTTGTACTGAGTGCACAGAACTGTGGAATACATCAGAATAAACCTGGGGGGAAGAGCCAAGATCAGGGCAAACACCTTGGGAAGCCTGAGCCCCCTCCCCACCCAAAGCATTCCAGAACCATTCCCACCCTTAACCCATCCCACCCTGGAGCTGCTGAAGGAGGCTGGGGGGCAATTCCCCCCCAGCACAGCTCTCAGGAATGCTCTGATTTGGGATGGTTTTAAATAAGAGCAGAGCAGCACAATGAACTCCCTGCTGGTGGGATGGGAAATGCCAGAGGCCAGGCCTTACCCCATGACACAGGAGAGCAGGAACTGCAGCAGGAAGAAGGAGTCTGCCCAGCCCGGGAACTGCAGCGCCTGCAGGAACAGCAGCTTCAGAGCCCCGGAGCCCCAGGGCAGCCCCCAGGAGCAAAACACAGCCCGAGCCACGGCTGGAACGGACCCCAGGGTGGGCAGCACTCAGGCACCGCAGCACCCCTAGAGCACCCCGGCACCCCCAGGGCACCCCCAGCCCCAGAGCACCCCCAGGGCACCCCAGAGCACCCCCAGGCACCCCCAGGGCACCCCCAGGGCACCCCCAGGGCACCCCCAGGGCACCCCCAGAGCACCCCTAGGGCACCCCCAGGGCACCCCAGAGCACCCCCAGGGCACCCCCAGGGCACCCCCAGGGCACCCCAGCACCAGAGCACCCCCAGGGCAGCCCCCAGGAGCGAAACACAGCCCGAGCCACGGCTGGAACGGACCCCAGGGTGGGCAGCACCCCCAGAGCACCCCCAGGGCACCCCCAGGGCACCCCCAGGAGCAAAACACAGCCTGAGCGCCCGGCCCCAGACGCGGCCCCAGGGTGCATAGCACCTCAGGCACCCCCAGGCACCCCAGGGCACCCCCAGGGCACCCCCAGCCCCAGCACCCAGCCCAGCCCTCCTGGGACCCTGTGAATTCATTCTGGGAACTGTGGGAACTGTATTCTGGGAATTCGGTCAATTCTGGGAATTGTGGGAATTGAATTCTGTGAATTCTGGGAATTGTGGGAATTGAGTTCTGGGAATTCTGGGAATTCTGTCCATTCTGTGAATTCTGTGAATTCTGGGAATTCTGCCAATTCTGTCCATTCTGGGAATTCTGTCAATTCTGTCCATTCTGGGAATTAATTCCAGGAATTCTGTCAATTCTGGGAATTAATTCCAGGAATTCTGTCCATTCTGTCAATTCTGGGAATTAATTCTGGGAATTCTGTCCATTCTGTCCATTCTGGAAATTAATTCTGGGAATTCTGTCCATTCTGGGAATTCTGGGAATCAATTCTGTCAATTCTGTCAATTCTGGGAATTAATTCTGGGAATTCTGTCAATTCTGTGCATTCTGGGAATCAATTCTGTCAATTCTGGGAATCAATTCTGTCCATTCTGGGAAAAGCAGGGAATGCCCTCCCAAGGCAGAGGGGGCTCCTCCCAGCTGGCTGCTCCCAGAGCTGGATCCCTGAGGAACCCACCCACAGCACAGCCCACGGGAGCTGCTGGCTGCAGGACTCCAGCACTGCTGCCTGCAGGAAATTTGGATTTTTGGGGGGTTTGGGGACATGAGGAGTGCTGGATCCACAGACAGGGAGAGCCCAGAGGGGCCAAGATCCTGCAGGGACTGGAGGAGAGCTCAGGGATCCCAGCAGGAGCCAGGGAGGGGACAGGGACAGAGAGGGACACAAAAGGAGACACAGGGACACACAAGAAGACAAAGGGGAGCCTAGGGACAGACAGGGGGACACAGGGACACAAAGGGACACACAACGACACCCAGGGACACTCAGGGACCACCAAGGGACACCCAGGGATGCACAAGGAGACACAGGGACACAAAAGGACACCCAGGGACACTCAGGGGACACCCAGGGGGACCCAGAGACACCCAGGGGGACCCAGAGACACCCAGGGACACCCAGGGAGACACAGGGACAGACAGGGACACTCAGGGATGCACAAGGACACCCAGGGACACCCAGGGACCACCCAGGGACACTCAGGGACAGACAGGGCAGGATGTGGCACCTGGGATCATTCCCAAAGAATTCCAGAGGCTCCAGCCCCCCCCAAAGAATTCCCGAGGCTCCCACCCAACCCAAAGAATTCCCAAAGAATTCCAGAGGCCCCAGCTCCCCCAAAGAATTCCCAAAGAATTCCAGAGGCTCCCACCCAACCCAAAGAATTCCCAAAGAATTCCCAAAGAATTCCAGAGGCTCCCACCCAACCCAAAGAATTCCCAAAGAATTCCAGAGGCTCCAGCCCCCCAGCCCTTCCCAAAGAATTCCAGAGGCTCCCACCCCCCAAATAATTCCCAAAGAATTCGAGATTCCCCAGCCCCCAGGAATTCCCAAAGAATTCCAGAGGCTCCCACCCCCCCAAAAGAATTCCCAAAGAATTCCAGAGGCTCCCACCCAACCCAAAGAATTCCCAAAGAATTCCCAAAGAATTCCAGAGGTTCCAGCCCCCCAAAGAATTCCCAAAGAATTCCAGATTCTCCAGCCTCCCAAAGACCCCTTCCCAAAGAATTCCAGAGGCTCCAGCCCCCAGCCCTTCCCAAAGAATTCCCAAAGAATTCCAGAGGCCCCAGCCCCCCAAAGAATTCCCAAAGAATTCCAGAGCCTCCAGCCCCCCCAGGAATTCCCAAAGAATTCCAGATTCTGCAGCCTCCCCAGGAATTCCCAAAGAATTCCAGAGGCTCCAGCCCCCCCAGCCCTTCCCAAAGAATTCCCAAAGAATTCCCAAAGAATTCCAGAGGCTCCAGCCCCCCAAAGAATTCCCAAAGAATTCCAGAGGCCCCAGCCCCCAGGAATTCCAGCCCCCGGCAGTTTCCTGCAGCAGCCCCGGACACAGCTCAGCTTTGTGCAGCCCAGAAAGGAGCCATTCAGGGCAAAAGCAAATTTAAAAAAAAATAAAATAAATTAAAAAAAAATTACAAAAATAAATAAAAATAACATTTCTGTCCGCAGGCTGAACAGAGGCTGCTCTCAGGTCTGCTGCTCCTGCTCCTCAATGGGAACTCTGATCCCAAATCCAGCGGGGGGGCGGGGCTGAGCCAGCCCCTCCCCCACCCCTCCCCTCCCCCACCCCGGCTAATCGCGGCTCATTAACCCCTAATGAGCACAAAGCAGGGGCTGCCACGGAGGGACACACAAATTACCACAGAATGCACCTGGAGGGGCCGGAAAACGGCGGGGAAAAAAAAAAAAGGAATTCCAAAAAAATTCCAAAAAATGGAATTTGTTGTTCAGGAGGGCCGGCTGCACTTCAGTGAGTGCAGCAACAACAAATATTATTGATGCTGCTACTAGTATTATTGATTTAGTAATAGTAGTATTAAAATAATAATAATAATAATAATAATAATAATAATAATAATAATAATAATAATGAGAAGAATAATAATAATAATAATAATAATTTTTGTTGTTGCTATTTTTATTATTATTATTATTATTTTACCTTATACAGAACCACAGGTAAATAATAATAATAGTAGTAATAATAAAGAATAATTTTATGTATACAGGACCACTGAATATTATTATTACTATTACTGTATTATTATTATTATTATTACTATTATTATTATTATTATTATTATTATTATTACTATTTCACTTATACAGGACCACAGGTAAATAATCATAATAATAGTAGTAATAATAAAGAATAATTTTATGTATACAGGACCACTGAATATTATTATTACTATATTATTATTATTATTATTATTGTTATTGTTATTGTTACTATTATTATTTCATGTATACAGGACCACAAGTAAATAATCATAATAATAGTAGTAATAATAAAGAAATAATAAAGAATAATTTCATGTATACAGGACCACTGTAAATTATTATTTTTACTATTACTGTATCATTATTATGTTTATTGTTATTATTATTACTATTACTATATTACTATTAATATGTTATTGCTATATTACTATATTACTATTACTATTAATTTTAATTTTAATATACTATTATTATTTCTTCACATCTCAAGGACAAGCAAACTGAGCCCACAAAGCAACTCAACACCACTGCCCCAGCAAGAGGAAAAGGACAGAAAAAATTTGAAAAAACCCATTGATTCTAAAATTACCCTGCTGCTTTAAATAATATTTGGTTTTTCTTCTCCCTCTCCACTTCCCCCATTACAAAAACGCCTCAGTGGAGCAACTCTGTGGGTTTAACTGGTGTCAAAATTGCAATTTCCTTCCTGCTGAGGTGGTGGTGGGGCAGCAGCCCTTCCTCCCCCCCTCCTCCTCCTCACCCCCCCAAAAAACAAATCCGGATTTGGGGGTCTCCTACCTTCTGAGCATCCCCAGAGATGCAGGCAATGCCCAGGGTGGGCAGCAGCATGAACAGGGCATTGTAGTACAGCAGCCCATACTTGCCCAGCTCCTGCAAATGGAAAATGCAGCTGCAGGGTGGGAAATTCTGATTTATCACAGAACTCCAGGGGGGTTTGGGCTGGGAGGGACCCCAGAGCTCACCCAAGCTGGCCCTGGGCACCCCAGGGATCCACAGCAAAGCTGGGAATCCCAAAAATCCCACTCACACCTCCTCTCCCCCAGCTCCAAAACTGGAATGGAAAATCCCAATGGAAATAATTGAAAATTCCAATGGAAATCTGAAAATTCCCAATGGAAATATCTAAAAATCCCAATGGAAATCTGAAAATTCCAATGGAAATGTTTGAAAATTCCAATGGAAATCTGGAATTCCCAATGGAATCTGAAAATTCCAATGGAAATCTGAAATTTCCAATGGAATCTGAAAATTCCAATGGAAATAATTTGAAAATTCCCAATGGAAATCTGAAAATTCCAATGGAAATCTGGAATTCCCAATGGAAATCTGAAATTCCCAATGGAAATCTGAAATTTCCAATGGAAATTCAAAAATTCCAATGGAAATCTGAAATTTCCAATTGAATCTGAAATTTCCAATGGAAATCTGAAATTTCCAATGGAAATGTTTGAAAATTCCAATGGAAATCTGAAATTTCCAATTGAATCTGGAATTTCCAGTTTCCATTCCCTGTTCCCCTCCCCCTCCACCCCTTGTCCCAAATCCCTCTGCAGCTCTGGGCAGATTTCAGGAATTTTTGGGTGAGCAAACCCAAAATCCCAACATCCCAAAGGAAGCCAGAGCCCTTCCCACCTTTGAATCCAGCTTCTGTTTCACATAGGCACCGTTTGCAGCTGTTAAGGCATCGTTAATGAGGATAAAAATATATCCCTCCAGGTCAAATGCCAAGTCAGCACTGGGAAAGGAAAAAAAAACAGGAGTTACAGCCCTGGGCTGAGCAGGGATTTGGAATATTCTCTCCACCTTCTGGGGAGGCAGCAAGCTGTTAATGGTGGGAGGAGGGGTTGGGATTTGGGTCAGGAAAACATTCTTTCCTACTAGAGAGCGTGGTGAGGAGGGGGGAAAAAATAAAAAAAAATCAGAGTTTAATCTCTTTATTCTTGGGACACACCACGTGGAGATGAGGGAATGGGGACAGCTCACCTGGCAGCCACAAATGCACCAAAGATCATGGCAAATACTGTCATCTGAATGCTCCAGGAAAACTTCCTCCTGAAAAACAGGGGCAGGAGGGCACAGCCTCAGCACCTGGAGCACTGCCAGGGCTCTGGAGCAGGGAGAAGCTTTTCTTCCTGAGGAAAGGGGGAAAAAACCCAAACCAAGCCCAAACCAAGCGTGTAAAGACATGGTCAGACAATTATCTGTGATTTTTTGAGGAGATAAAGAACTCAGCCTGGAGGAGCTGGGAGCTCATGGAGAGCTGAGCTCTGCAGGGAGCAGCTGCCAGCCCTGGGAAGGGGAAATGGGAGAGGTTTGGGGTCCCTGCAGGAACTAGGGCTGGCACAAAAAACTCCCAAAATCTGCACATGGAAGTGAGCAGCACATCCCTCTGTCCCAGCTCACTTTGGGGTCCCTGTAGGAATTGGG
Organism: Luscinia luscinia; assembly: GCA_034336685.1. Taxonomy (NCBI): domain Eukaryota; kingdom Metazoa; phylum Chordata; class Aves; order Passeriformes; family Muscicapidae; genus Luscinia; species Luscinia luscinia. The sequence goes on from CM067615.1 coordinate 28,716,934, forward strand.
GCTGGAACAAGAAACTCCCAAAATCTGCACATGGAAGTGAGCAGCACATCCCTCTGTCCCAGCTCCACTTGGGGTCCCTGCAGGAACTAGGGCTGGCACAAAAACTCCCAAAATCTGCACGTGGAGGTGAGCAGCACATCCCTCTGTCCCAGCTCCACTTGGGGTCCCTGCAGGAATTGGGGCTGGCACAAAAACTCCCAAAATCTGCACATGGAAGTGAGCAGCACATCCCTCTGTCCCAGCTCCACTTGGGGTCCCTGCAGGAATTGGGGCTGGCACAAGAAACTCCCAAAATCTGGGCACTCTGGGAGTGTTTTGGGGTCCCTGCAGGAATTGGGGCTGGAACAAGAAACTCCCAAAATCTTCACGTGGAGGTGAGCAGCACATCCCTCTGTCCCAGCTCCATTTGGGGTCCCTGCAGGAATTTGGGCAGCACAGCCCCTGCACCTCCCAATCTCAGGGCACTCCAGGAGTGTTTTGGAATTCCTGCAGGAATTTGGGCAGGCACAGCACCCTGCACCTCCCAGCCTTGGGAAGGGGCTCTGGGTGAGATTTGGGGTCCCTGCAGGAACTGGGGCAGGCACAAGAAACTCCCAAAATCTGCACATGGAGGTGAGCAGCACATCCCTCTGTCCCAGCTCCATTTGGGGTCCTTGCAGGAATTTGGGGCAAGCACAGCACCCTGCACCTCCCAAAATCTGGGCACTCTGGGAGTGTTTTGGGGTTCCTGCAGGAATTTGGGGCTGCACAGCACCCTGCACCTCCCAAAATCTGGGCACTCTGGGAGTGTTTTGGGGTTCCTGCAGGAATTTGGGGCTGCACAGCACCCTGCACCTCCCAAAATCTGGGCACTCTGGGAGTGTTTTGGAATTCCTGCAGGAATTTGGGCAGGCACAGCACCCTGCACCTCCCAAAATCTGGGCACTGCAGGAGTGTTTTGGGGTCCTTGTAGGAATTTGGGCAGCACAGCACCCTGCACTTCCCAACCTCAGGGCACTCCAGGAGTGTTTTGGAATTCCTGCAGGAATTTGGGGCTGCACAGCACCCTGCACCTCCCAAAATCTGAGCACTGCAGGAATATTTTGGGGTCCTTGTAGGAATTTGGGGCAGCACAGCCCCCTGCACTTCCCAACCTCAGGGCACTCTGGGAGTGTTTTGGGGTTCCTGCAGGAATTTGGGCTGCACAGCACCCTGCACCTCCCAAACTGCCCCAAGTGGAGGCAGAGCAGCACATCCCTCTGTCCCACCCACAGCCAGGAAGGGATTTGGGACCAGCAGCTCCTGCATCCCCTCCCTCCTCCCCTCCTGGAGCCAAACCCCAGCCCTGCAGCCCCGGGGAACTCACTTGAGCAGGAATCCTTCGGCAAACATGGTGAAGAGGATGGAAAACCTGCGCAGCACCGTGAACATGGGCAGGCTGGGGAGGAGGACACGGGGTCACAGGGGGACCCCACACCCCAAAAGGAGCCAAAGGTCCCAAAAGGAGCAGGGAAATGGGCTCTGAAACCCAGGTTGGACTGGAATTCCCCTATGGGATCAGAGCCCAGGGACACCCCCAGACCCTGAGCCCGTGCAGGGGGGTGAAATAGGGGGAATGGAAAATACGGGGAAAGTGGGAAATAGGGAGAAAGTGGGAAATAGGGGAATGGAAAATAGGGGAAATGGAAAATAGGGAAAAGGAAAATAGGGGGAAAGTGGAAATAGGGGAATGGAAAATAGGGGAAAGTGGGAAATAGGGGAATGGAAAACAGGGGAAAGTGGGAAATAGGGGAATGGAAAATAGGGAAATGGAAAATAGGAGGAATGGAAAATAGGGGGAATGGAAAATAGGGGGAATGGAAAATAGGGGAAATGGAAAATAGGGGAAATGGAAAATAGGAGGAATGGAAAATACGGGGAAATGGAAAATAGGAGGAATGGAAAATAGGGGAAATGGAAAATAGGGGAAATGGAAAATAGGGGGAATGGAAAATAGGGGGAATGGAAAATAGGGGAATGGAAAATAGAGGAAATGGAAAATAGGGGAAATGGAAAATAGGAGGAATGGAAAATAGGGGGAATGGAAAATAGGGGAAATGGAAAAATAGAGGGAATGGAAAATAGGGGAAATGGAAAATAGGAGGAATGGAAAATAGGGGAATGGAAAATAGGGGAAAGTGGAAATAGGGGGAAATAGGGGAAAGTGGGAAATAGGGGGAATATGGAAAATAGGGGGAATATGGAAAATTGGGGGAAAATGGAAAATGGGGGACATGGACAATGGGGAAAGTGGGAAATAGAGGGAATGGAAAATGGGGGAAATGGAAAATAGGGGAAAGTGGAACATTGGGGGAGAATGGAAAATTGTGGGAAAATGGAAAATAAGGGAAAGTGGAAAATTGGGGGAAAGGAAAGTAAAGGGAATGGAAAGTGGGAGGAAAATGGAAAATTGGGGGAAAATAGCAAATGGGGGGAAAATAGAAAATAGGGGGAAAATAGAAAACAGGGGGAAAGTGGGAAATAGGGAATGGAATATAGGGAAATGGAAAATAGGTGAAAGTGGACAATAGGAGGGAAAAAATGGAAAATGGGGGGAAAAACCCAGCATGAAACAGGAAGGAGAGGGGCAGGCAGAGTCCCTGCCAGGTGAGAAACTCTCTGTACCACCCCCAGACCCTCGGCCCATGTCCCTCCCTGCCCTCGGGGGGGATTTGGGAACAGCCCGCGGGGAAGGAGAGGAAGAGAAGGAAGAGAAGGAAGGGAGGGAAGGGAGGGAGGAAGGGAAGGAGGGCCCGAGGCTCCTGCCCACCAGCCCAGCCCGCAGAGCCCCGGGCCGGGCAGGGCACCCTGGAAAGCCCCGGCAGGAAAACCCATCCCTACTTCAGTTTCTTTGTGCTGAACAGCCCCGTGATCTGGTTGCCGAAATACAGCAGAGGTAGAGGGAACGTCTGCAAAGGAGAGGGAGAAGGGAGGCGGTGAGAGATCCCCGGAGCAGAAACGGAGACAGGGAATTTCGGCCAGCCCGGGGGGAAAGCTGGGCACACACACGGGGATGGGGCAGGGACACGGGGATGGGACAGGGACAGAGCCGGGAATGGGGCACCGGGAATGTGGCACTGGGAATGGGACAGGGACACGGGAATGGGGCAGGGACAGAGCCGGGAATGGGGCAGGGACACGGGGATGGGACACGGGGATGGGGCAGGGACACAGGGATGGGACACGGGAATGGGACACGGAATGGGGCACCGGAATGGGGCAGGGACATGGGAATGGGGCAGGGACATGGGGATGGGACAGGGACACGGGATGGGACATGGGAATGTGGCACCGAGAATGGGGCAGGGACAGAGCCGGGAATGGGGCAGGGACAGAGCCGGGAATGGGACACGGGAATGGGGCAGGGACACGGAACGGGGCAGGGACACGGGATGGGGCAGGGACACGGGGATGGGACACGGGAATGGAGCAGGGACACGGGAACAGGACATGGGAACAGGACATGGGGATGGGGCAGGGACACGGGAATGGGGCAGGGACACCGGGACGGGAGCTGGGTGCTGGGAAAGGGGATTTGGGTGCCCGAGGAGGGAATTTGGGTGCTTGGGAGGGGATTTGGGTTGCCAAGGAGTGAATTTTGGTGCCTGAAGAGCGGGTTTGGATCCCCGAGGAGGGATTTGGGTGCCCAGGGGTGCCCCGAGGAGGATCTGGGTGCCCGAGGAGGGGATTTGGGTGCTCTGGAGGGGTCTGGGTGCTCTGGAGGGGGTTTGGGTGCTCCGGAGGGGGTTTGGGTGCCCGAGGAGGGGGTCTGGGTGCTCAGGAGGGGTCTGGGTGCTCTGGAGGGGATTTGGGTGCTCTGGAGGGGATTTGGGTGCCCGAGGAGGGGGTCTGGGTGCCCGAGGAGGGGTCTGGGTGCTCCGGAGGGGTCTGGGTGCTCTGGAGGGGGTCTGGGTGCCCGAGGAGGGGGTCTGGGTGCCCGAGGAGGGGGTCTGGGTGCTCCGGAGGGGGTCGGGCAGGTCTCACCCGGCCGCGGGATGTTTCTGTCCAGGTCAGGGAACTTGACCACCCGCGAGCGCCTTCCCCCGCCCAGAGCACGGCCACCGTGGCCACCATCTGCAAGAGAGCAGCGTCATTCCAGGGCCCCCCCAAAGGCGGGGGGGCACACGGGGGTCCCACTCACCTGGCCCAGCCCCACGCGACAGCGAGGGACGGGAACCCGCGGGAGCAGAGCACGGGTTAGGGGGACATGGATCATACGGGGGCCGGAGGCCACACGGCCGTGGGGACACCGGGGGACACTGGGGGACACCGGGGGACACCGGGGGACACCGGGGAGAAAGGATGGGCTGGGGGGAGGGGCAGCCCCAAAACAGGGGGGTGCACGGGGGGTGACACGGGGGGTGACACGGGGGTGACACGGGGCTGTGACAAGGAGGGGTGACAAGGTGGGGGTGACATGGGGGGTACCCGACCCCAAGGACGGGCAGTGAGTGGCGGGTCCCGATCCCCATCCCACGGAGGGTCCCCACGCCCATCCTGGGGGGGATTCCCGATCCCGGGTGGGATTCCCGATCCTGGGGGGTTACTCCGAACCCGGGGTGGGATTCTCGGTGCTTTGGGGGAATTCCCGATCCAGGGGTGCAATTCCCAATCCCGGGTGGGATTCCCGATCTCAGGGATGGATTCTCGATCCCAGGGATGGATTCCAAATCCCAGGGACGGATTCCCAGTCCCGGGGGGGGTTACCCCGATTATAGGGTGGGATTCTCGATCTCAGGGTGGGATTCCCGATCCCAGGGGTTGATTCCCGATCCCGGGGATAGATTCCCGATCCTGGGGGGGGGTGACCCCGATCCCAGGGTGGGATTCCCGTTCCCAGGGGTGGATTCCCGATCCCGGGGATGGATTCCAAATCCCGGGGATGGATTCCCGATCCTGGGGGTTACCCGATCCCGGGGATAGATTCCGATCCCGGGGGGTGACCCTGATCCCAGGGTGGGATTCCCGTTCCCAGGATGGATTCCCGTTCCCGGGGATGGATTCCAAATCCCGGGGATGGATTCCCGATCCCGGGGATAGATTCTCGATCCCGGGGATGGGTTCCCGATCCCGGGGATAGATTCTCGATCCCGGGGATGGGTTCCCGATCCCAGGGTGGGATTCCCGATCCCGGGGGTGGGTTCCCCGATCCCAGGGATGCATTCCCGGTCCCGGGGATAGATTCCCGATCCCGGGGGTGACCCTGATCCCAGGGTGGGATTCCCGTTCCCAGGGATGGATTCCCGGTCCCAGGGATGGATTCCCGGTCCCGGGGATGGGTTCCCGATCCCGGAGGTGGATTCCCGTTCCCGGGGATGGATTCCCGATCCCGGGGGTGGATTCCCGGTCCCGGGGACGGGTTCCCGATCCCGGGGGGGTTACCCCGTTCCCGGGGACGGGTTCCCGATCCCAGGGATGGATTCCCGTTCCCGGGGATGGATTCCCGATCCCGGGGATGGATTCCCGACCCCGGGGATGGGTTCCCGATCCAGGGGGGGTTACCCCGTTCCCGGGGATGGATTCCCGATCCCGGGGATGGATTCCCGATCCCGGGGATGCATTCCCGGTCCCGGGGCCGGGTTCCCGCCGGCGCGGCCGTACCCGTAGCTGGTGAGGACGCTCTTGTTGACGACGACGATGAGGAAGGAGCTGAGGCCGTAGAAGGCGGCGGCCAGCAGGCGCAGGCAGAGCGGCGGGGCCATGCCCCGCTCCGCATCGCCGCGCGCGGGGGCTCCGGCGGGGGCTCCCCCCTCGGCCGCCCCCTCGGGGCCCCCCCCGGCCGCGGCCGCGGGGCGTCTGCGCGGGGCCGACATGGCTGGGGCGGGACCGGGACCGGGGCGGGACCGGGACCACGGGGCGGGACCGGGACCACGGGAACGGGAACGGGAGGGGCCGCGCAGCCGCGGGAGGGAGCGGGAACGGGGGATGGGAGACAGCGGGGTGGGATAATGGGATGGGATAATGGGATGGGATGGGGTGGGATAAGGGGATGGGATAATGGGATGGGATGGGATGGGATGGGATAATGGGATGGGATGGGATACAGGGATGGGATAATGGGATGGGATAACGGGATGGGATGGGATGGGATGGGATGGGATAATGGGATGGGATGGGATGGGATGGGATGGGATAATGGGATGGGATGGGATAATGGGATGGGATGGGATAATGGGATGGGATACAGGGATGGGATGGGATACAGGGATGGGATGGGATACAGGGATGGGATAATGGGATGGAATAACGTGATGGGATGGGATGGGATGGGATGGGATAATGGGATGGGATGGGATAATGGGATGGGATACAGGGATGGGGTAAAGGGGTAAATGGGGTGGGATGGTGGAGTAGGGTAATGAGGTAGTGGGGGGATAGTGGGATGGGATGGGATTCAATGGGATTCAATGCCATGGGATTCAATGGGATGGGGTCACTGGGATGGGGTCACTGGGATCAAAGGGATGGGATCACTGGGATCGATGGCATGGCATGGAATATCATTGCATAAGGGAATGGGCTGGGGACATTGCTCGGGGGTGGGATGGGGACAGTGATGGGGACATCGCACAGGGGGGGATGGGGTGGGGACAGTGATGGGGACATCGCACAGGGGTGGGATGGGATGGGGACATTGCACGGGGGTGGGATGGGGTGGGGACATCGCACAGGGGGGGATGGGGTGGGGACATCGCACAGGGGGTGGGATGGGGTGGGGACAGTGATGGGGACATCGCACAGGGGGGGATGGGGTGGGGACATTGCACAGGGGGGATGGGGTGGGGACAGTGATGGGGACATCGCACAGGGGTGGGATGGAGTGGGGACAGTGATGGGGACATCGCACAGGGGGGATGGGGTGGGTGCTGGCGCAGAGGGCGTTGGTGAGGTGGGACGGGGGCTGATGTGGGGCACAGCGAGGGACCCGCTCACCGCACGGGAGCCGGTTTGGGCAGCTCTGCTGGGGGAGCCCCGGTCTGGCATGGGGGGCATGGAGAGGGACAGAGGGGACAGACATGGGGGACACCGGGCGCTGCACGGGGCACCGCAGGGACAGGGGACACTAAACTCGTGTCCCCTGTGTGGGTAGGGGGACAGGGATCCCTTCCCGCAGCAGAACCGGGGGGTCACAGCCGTGCTGGCCCCCCGCCCTGCCCGGGGGTCCCGGGGGCTCAGCAGTGCCGGGTGTTGCCCTCGGGTGACCCCGCACGGCGGGATTTTGGCACCAGCCCTTCCCTTCCAGAGATTAAACCTTCCCCTACGGGCTATGCTCTGCCAAGCGGAAAAATCCCGAAACAAGGCGGCTCGGAGCGCAAAAACGCCTCCGCCCTGCGCGGGGGGACAGATGGGGCTGGGGGACAAGGAGCGACACGCACACCTCGAGGCACCGAGGGCGAATTTGGGCACCCATCAGCCCCAGCTCTCTGTCCCCACGGCACAAAGTGTCCCCAGGGACAGGGACAGGGACAGGACAAGGACAGGTCACATCTGGAGGGGCAGAGCTGCCCCGGGTGGGGTGGGAGGGATGCAGGGTGGGCACGGGAGCAGCCTCAACTTGGGAATCCATAAAAACTTGGATAATTTCGTTTGGAAAAGGCCTCAGACCGTCCAGTCCAACCATTCCACCCCTGTCCCACGCCCACCCCCACGGCGTTCAAATCCCTCCAGGGTTGATTCGGGGTCTCTCTGCCCGTGGCTGTGTTTACAGCCCCTTGTGGGAGCATTATTCCCAATTTTCTCGCTGCCAGGACCTGCCTGGGCACAGCCAGGGGTGGTGGCCCCCTGGGCAGGAGCTGCGGCTCGCCCCGGCTTGCCTGGCGCTCCCCCCTCGCAGGGAAAGGCAAACTCTGCCCGAACTTTCCTTTTCCCGGCTGATTGACGTCCCTGCCCGCAGGGAAGGAGCGGGGGCTGTTCCCTGGCACGGCTCACAGGAAGGACAAACTGACTTTAGAATCCGGGAGCAACTTTCCCGTATCTCAGGTGTCCTTTTACCCCGGCCAAAAATCACAGTCAAGCCTTGTGTGACATTGGCATCACCTTCCTTGTTCCTGCTCCGGGCCGCAGCTCTCCTGACCCCAGGGGCAGGGAGGAACCCAATCCTGCCTGGAGCTGGTCCCAACCCCTCTGGGAACCCTCTGCGCAGATTTTAGGGTCAAATATCCGGGTGGCAGCAGGAGAAGGGGACGGCGTGTGCCAGCGCCGTGTCCCCAGGGGTGACAGGAGCTGCGCCCCTGGCAGCACAGCCGGGTTGGTCCCGACCTTTCTCTCCTTGTGCTGAGGAATCCCAAAGCAAAGGTTAAATTGATCCGCTGCCGTCTGCACCTCCCGCGACAGCCGAGGGCAGCGGGGCTGAGGGGACAGCCCGGGGGGACAGGGGACTGGGAGCGGGCAGGGGATGGGGACAGAGAGGGGCATGGGGACAGTGAGGGGCACGGGGACAGAGAGGGGAATGGGGACAGAGAGGGAATGGGGACAGTGAGGGAACACGGGGACAGTGAGGGGACACGGGGACAGTGAGGGAATGGGACAGTGAGGGACACGGGGACAGTGAGGGACACGGGGACAGTGAGGGACACGGGGACAGTGAGGGAATGGGGACAGAGAGGGGCATGGGGACAGTGAGGGAATGGGGACAGTGAGGGACACGGGGACAGAGAGGGGAATGGGGACAGAGAGGGGCATGGGGACAGTGAGGGCATGGGGACAGTGAGGGGAATGGGACAGTGAGGGGACACGGGGACAGTGAGGGACACGGGGACAGAGAGGGACACGGGGACAGTGAGGGACACGGGGACAGAGAGGGACACGGGGACAGTGAGGGGCATGGGGACAGAGAGGGAATGGGGACAGAGAGGGGCATGGGGACAGTGAGGGCATGGGGACAGAGAGGGAATGGGGACAGAGAGGGGCATGGGGACAGTGAGGAGCATGGGGACAGTGAGGGACATGGGGACAGAGAGGGAATGGGGACAGTGAGGGGACACGGGGACAGTGAGGGGACATGGATGGAGCAGTGACAGTGACAGTGACAGTGACAGTGACAGAGAGAGAGTCAGAGACAGTGACAAAGAGTGACAGTAGCAGTGACCAGTAACAGTGACAGAAACAGTAGCAGAGACAGTGACAGAGTGACAGTGACAGTCATAGAGGCAGAGACAGTGACAGTGACAGAGACAGTGACAGTGACAGAGGCAGTGACAATGGCAGTGGCAGAAGCAGTGGCAGTGACAGTCACAGTCACAGTGGCAGTGGCAGTAGCAGTGACAGTGACAGTCACAGTGACAGTGGCAGTGGCAGTGACAGTCGCAGTGACAGTGGCAGGGGCAGTGACAATGACAGTGACAGTGACAGTGGCAGGGCGGGCGGGGCTGCACGGGGGCCGGGCGGGGCAAAGGAAGGTCCAGGGTGACCCCGGGCTGTGGGGAACGCAGAGCTCAGCCCCGGGCTCAGGAATGGCGCCCCAAAACCCGACTGCTGCTGCTGGGGACGGGCAGAGCCAGCCCCGGGCTCAGGGAATGGCTCCCCAAAACCCGACTGCTGCTGGGGACGGGCAGAGCCAGCCCCGGGCTCAGGGATTGGCGCCCAAAACCCGACTGCTGCTGGGGATGGGCAGAGCCAGCCCCGAGCTCAGGGAATGGCGCCCCAAAACCCGACTGCTGCTGCTGCTGGGGACGGGCAGAGCCAGCCCCGGGCTCAGGAATGGCGCCCCAAAACCCGACTGCTGCTGGGGGACGGGCAGAGCCAGCCCCGGGCTCAGGAATGGCGCCCCAAAACCCGACTGCTGCTGCTGCTGGGGACGGGCAGAGCCAGCCCCGGGCTCAGGGAATGGCGCCCCAAAACCCGACTGCTGCTGCGGGGACGGGCAGAGCTCAGCCCCGGGCTCAGGGAATGGCGCCCCAAAACCCGACTGCTGCTGGGGGACGGGCAGAGCCAGCCCGGGCTCAGGGAATGGCGCCCCAAAACCCGACTGCTGCTGCGGGGACGGGCAGAGCTCAGCCCGGGCTCAGGAATGGCGCCCCAAAACCCGACTGCTGCTGCTGGGGACGGGCAGAGCTCAGCCCGGGCTCAGGGAATGGCGCCCCAAACCGACTGCTGCTGGGGACGGGCAGAGCCAGCCCGGGCTCAGGGATGGCGCCCCAAAACCCGACTGCTGCTGGGGATGGGCAGAGCCAGCCCTGAGCTCAGGAATGGCGCCCCAAAACCCGACTGCTGCTGGGGATGGGCAGAGCCAGCCCCGAGCTCAGGGAATGGCGCCCCAAAACCCGACTGCTGCTGCTGCTGGGGACGGGCAGAGCCAGCCCCGGGCTCAGGGAATGGCGCCCCAAAACCCGACTGCTGCTGCGGGACGGGCAGAGCTCAGCCCCGGGCTCAGGGAATGGCGCCCCAAAACCCGACTGCTGCTGGGGGACGGGCAGAGCCAGCCCGGGCTCAGGGAATGGCGCCCCAAAACCGACTGCTGCTGCGGGACGGGCAGAGCCAGCCCGGGCTCAGGGAATGGCGCCCCAAAACCCGACTGCTGCTGCTGCTGGGGGACGGGCAGAGCTCAGCCCCGGGCTCAGGGAATGGCGCCCCAAAACCCGACTGCTGCTGCTGGGGAACGGCAGAGCTCAGCCCCGGGCTCAGGGAATGGCGCCCCAAAACCCGACTGCTGCTGCTGGGGACGGGCAGAGCTCAGCCCCGGGCTCAGGGAATGGCGCCCCCAAAACCCGACTGCTGCTGGGGACGGGCAGAGCCAGCCCCGGGCTCAGGGAATGGCGCCCCAAAACCCGACTGCTGCTGCTGGGGACGGGCAGAGCTCAGCCCCGGGCTCAGGGAATGGCGCCCCCAAAACCCGACTGCTGCTGCTGGGGAACGTAGAGCTCAGCCCCGGGCTCAGGGAATGGCGCCCCAAAACCCGACTGCTGCTGGGGGACGGGCAGAGCTCAGCCCCGGGCTCAGGGAGTGGCGCCCCAAAACCCGACTGCTGCTGCTGCTGGGGAACGTAGAGCTCAGCCCCGGGCTCAGGGAATGGCGCCCCAAAACCCGACTGCTGCTGGTGGGGGACGGGCAGAGCCCAGCCCCGAGCTCAGGGAAGGGCGCCCCAAAACCCGACTGCTGCTGCTGGGGACGGGCAGAGCTCAGCCCCGGGCTCAGGGAATGGCGCCCCAAAACCCGACTGCTGCTGGGGACGGGCAGAGCCAGCCCCGGGCTCAGGGAATGGCGCCCCAAAACCCGACTGCTGCTGCTGGGGGACGGGCAGAGCTCAGCCCCGGGCTCAGGGAATGGCGCCCCAAAACCCGACTGCTGCTGCTGGGGGACGGGCAGAGCTCAGCCCCGGGCTCAGGGAATGGCGCCCCAAAACCCGACTGCTGCTGCTGGGGAACGCAGAGCTCAGCCCCGGGCTCAGGGAATGGCGCCCCAAAACCCGACTGCTGCTGGAGACGGGCAGAGCCCAGCCCCGGGCTCAGGGAATGGCGCCCCAAAACCCGACTGCTGCTGCTGGGGGACGCAGAGCTCAGCCCCGGGCTCAGGGAAGGGCGCCCCAAAACCCGACTGCTGCTGGGGGACGGGCAGAGCCAGCCCCGGGCTCAGGGAATGGCGCCCCAAAACCCGACTGCTGCTGCTGGGGACGGGCAGAGCTCAGCCCCGAGCCGGGAGCCGGCAGCGAGGGGCGCTGGGCTGTGCCAGCCTCGGGATTTGTCTCCCTCAAACCCAGGCCGAGCCTGCCCTCGGCTCGGAGGAGCGCCTGAACAAACCACAGGAACCCCAAAACGCGGCGGGACGGGCTGGGCAGTGCAGCAGTGCCGCTGCCTCGGAGGGAGGTGACAGCAACTGAGACTCTGAGCACGGGAAAGAGAAATGAGAGGGGGAGAGCTCGGTGTGAGCCCTGGCTGGGCTGCCAGGAAGAGATGAGGACACAGAGTGACAGGGACACACCAGTGACAAGGACACACCAGTGACAGGGACACACCAGTGACAGGCACACATCAGTGACAGGGACACAGCAGTGATTGATAAGGACACACCAGTGACAGGGACACACCAGTGATTGATAAGGACACACCCAGTGATTGATAAGGACACACCAGTGACAGGGACACACCAGTGACAAGGACACACCAATGATTGATAAGGACACACCAGTGATTGATAAGGACACATCAATGATTGGTAAGGACACAGCAGTGACAGGGACCCACCAGTGACAGGCGCACACCAGTGACAGGGACACACAGTGACAGGGACACACCAGTGACAGGCACACACAGTGACAGGCACACACAGTGACAGGGACACACCAGTGAAATGGCAGCAGAGCACCAGCACTGGGAAATGCAGGCACCAGCAGCTCCCAGGGGCTCTGGCCCCTGCCCTGGCCCAGCTCCGCCTTCCACCGCTCTGTGCCAGCTCCAGATGTGCTGCCCCGGCTCCAGATGTGCCGCCTGGGCCCAGGTGTGCTTGTCCCCGGTGTCGGCCCGGCCGCAGATGGGCTGGGCTGGCTCCAGATGTGCAGCCCAGCTGTGTGCACTAAACACTCCCAGGACATCCCAGAGCTGAAATTCCCTCCAAAACCCTTGAGTCCTGCTCGGGATGTGCGTAACACACAAACCCAGACCTTCCCACAACCATATATTATATACATTATATACATTATATACATTATATACATTAGATATATATATACACATGATATACATTATATACATTATACACATTAGATATATATATACACATTATATACATTATATACATTATGCACATTACATACATTATATACACTATATACCTTATATACCTTATACACATTATACACATTATAGACATTATACACATTATGCACATTATATACATTATATACATTATACACATTATGCACATTATACACATTATACACATTATATACATTATAGACATTATACACATTATAGACATTATACACATTACTTACATTATATACATTATAGACATTATACACATTATACACATTATAGACATTATATACATTATACACATTATGCACATTATACACATTATACACATTATACACATTATATACATTATATACCTTATACACATTATACACATTATAGGCATTATAGACATTATATACATTATATACATTATACACATTATATGCATTATACACATTATATGCATTATATGCATTATATACATTACACACATTACATACATTATACACATTACACACATCATATACATTATGCGCATTATATACCTTATATACATTATACACATTACATACATTATGCACATTACATACATTACATACATTATGCACATTATATACCTTATATACATTATACACATTACATACATTATGCACATTACATACATTACATACATTATACACATTGTATACATTATATACATTATACACATTACATACATTATGCACATTACATACATTATATACATTATGCGCATTATATACCTTATATACATTATACACATTACATACATTATGCACATTATATACATTATGCACATTACATACATTACATACATTATACACATTGTATACATTATATACATTATACACATTACATACATTATGCACATTATATACATTACTTACATTCTAGCCCCCCGCGGTGCCGGCAGCCTCCTGCTCTCACTCCCACCAAAATTCCGCCCGGCTCAGCCCGGCGCCGGAGCAGGCAGGGCTCGCAGGCAGCGGGAGGCTCTGCCTTCCCCCGGGGGGCGAACTCTGCTCCCCGACATTTCCTCCTGCGAGCGGAGGCGGGAGCAGTGCGGGGTTTCCTGTGGTTGCAGTGTCTAAATGAGGTTAACACTGTTTTTGAGGTTTAACTCTTCAACCGGCAGGAGGAAGGAGCTGGCAGAGCCGGGTTTGGGAGCAGCGGAGGCAGCGCGGCGGGGAGAGCGCTGGAGCATCCCTGGAGCATCCCTAGCGCTGGGAATTCTCCTCCTGGAGCATCCAGGGATGAGCTGGGGAGCAGCTGGTAAAAACAGCCCCGCTCCTTCAGGATTGGCATTGCGCGCCTCGGGGACCGGCAGGGAGCTGCTCATCCCCTGAGAGCCGCACCCAGCACCTCCAGCACCCCGCGATGGGCTCCAAACCCCGCCAGAAGCCCGGGACGCCCCTTCCCCCGAGGCTGCAGCTTGAAGGGTTTTTTTGGGTTTTCCCTGGGCTGACTCAGAGCGGGAGCGGAGCTCGGTGCGGGTCAGCCCCACGCCGCCCCACCTCACCCTGCTGATGCAGCTCCGGCCGCGGCTGCGGGAGCCTCCCGGTGCCACACGCCCTGAGGACTGCCCAGGTAAGCCTTCCCTGCTTCCTGCAGCCGCCAGCCCCCTGAATTGAACCCCAAAATATCCCAGCTCCTGCTCCTCACCGCTGCTCCTGCGGGTACCCGCTCCTGGGGAGGCACTGCTGGAGCAGCTTCTCCCTTTTTGGCTAAATTCACGTTTCTTTAGCCCTGATGCCCGAGGAGGCTTCAAGAGAGATGAGATCAGAGCCCAGCATCTCCAAATTGCTTTGGCTTTGGAGTTTGCAAACGCCTCTAAACCGGAATAAAAACACCAATGTGATTCCCAGGGGAGGCAGAGCCTCTGGGCACATTTGGAGTTTTCAGCTCCACTCGTAGGACCCCAATCGCATTTTTTTTTAAATTTTTTCATTTGCCCTGACTTGCAGAAGGTTTGTGGGCACTTGGGAAGCGACAGCTTCTCTTTGTAGGTCAGGTATTGGGGAGGTACTTGAGACTTGACTCACTGGTGATGAATGCTTGATCAGCCCCAAAACCAAACCAGGTCACCTCACCCTGCACCACAAGCACTCCGTGCTGCTGGTGGCCTGGTTCGGGGTGAAAAGCAGCTTTTTGAAGCTTTTGCTGTGGATTCAGGGGAACCTGCCATTCCTGACAGCAGGTATTGCTCGGAGAAAGGAAAGGATGGAGGGGGGCATGGCTGGGTGTTCAGCCCCAGGCTGGATTGGGGAGTCAGGGCTGGCTCAGATCTGCTCTGTGCCCACCCCCCACCCCCCAGAGGGGCTTTTGGGGGTGCTGGAGCCCCCCCAGCTTCAGGGGGTGCCTTGCTGGCTGCTCCCAGGAGGATGCTTTGCTTGGGAAAGAGCAATTTCCCCCCAGGAGCCGCATTTCCTCACCAGGTGCTCAAAACCCTTCCAGCCCCCCAGGCTGCTGAGGCCGGGCTTGGATTGTGGGAATTCTTCCAAAGAGGCTGTGGGGAGTGGAAAAGGGAGCAGGGAAAAATTAAAACATCTGTGGGGTGACTCCTCGCTGGGAAAGGCTGGTTTGGGATTTTGGGGTTCACCCCAGGGTTCAGTGCTGGGAAGAGCCATTGCTCAGCCTGGGCAGGAGCTGTGGGGAAGATATTGGGGAGAAGATATTGGATATTGGGGATACAGGGAGTTTCCATCCCATAAAACCAGGGATGGAGACTGCAGGACAAACCACTCTGGCCACTTTGAAGAGTTTTTCTTACATTTCTCTGGAAGTCCCTGATTTCCCACGGGAGCCTGTTGCCTCCAGCCCTGTCCCTGGGCCAGAGGAGGAGTTTGGCTCCCCCACCTTTATTCCCCCACCAGACACCCACTCCCAAGGATTTTCCCTCCCCCAGGCACTCCTGACCCTCATTCCAGAGTGTCCCCAGCTCTCCTGCCCCGTGGGATCCCCCCTGACCCACCTCCTCCGAGGCAAGGCAGCTCAGATTTCCCTGCCACAAGCCCACATTGCCCTCCCCCTCATTTTTTTCCCTTTTTCCCTCCCCCAGACTATGCATCAGCCCAGCCCATGGCGGGGTCCGGCGGGGCTTTGCTGCTGCCCGTCCTGCTCTGCTGCCTCTGCCCGGGTGAGTGACGGTGACAGGGCCACCCGGGGGCCACCCTGGGGCCACCCTGGGGCCACCCGGCCACGCAGGGACAGTGGCAGAGCTGGGGGTGCTGAGGGGAGCGTGGCTGGGGGTGGGTCCCGTGTCCTGCAGCTCCTGCTCCTTCCCTCTCCCCTCCCTGGAGTGGGCTCATTCCCAGCCTCCCATGACCATTTCCAGCCTCCCATGACCATTTCCAGCCTCCCATGACCATTTCCAGCCTCCCAGGGCATTTTTCAACCTCACAGGACATTTTCCAGCCTCCCAGGACATTTTCCAGCCTCCCATGACCATTTCCAGCCTCCCAGGGCATTTTTCAATCTCCCAGGACATTTTCCAGCCTCACAGGATAATTTTCACCCTCCCAGGACCATTTCCAGACTTGCAGGGCATTTTTCAGCCTCCCATAATCATTTTCAGCCTCCCATAACCATTTTCAGCCTCCCATGAACATTCCCAGTCTCCCATGACCATTTCCACACTCCCAGTACCATTTCGACACTCCCAGAGCCATTTCCACCCTCCCAGGGCCATTCCCAGACTCCCAGACTCATTTCCAGAATCCTGGGACCATTCCCAGCCTCCCAGGGTCATTTTCCAACCTCCCATAACCATTTCCACCCTCCTAAAACCATTTCCACCCTCCCAGGTCCATTTCCATCCCCCCATGACCATTTCCAACCTCCCAGATCAATTTCCATCCCCCCATGACCATTTCCATCCTCCTAAGACCATTCCCAGCCTCCCAGAACCATTTCCACACTCCCAGTACCTTTTCCACACTCCCAGAGCCATTTCCATCCCCCCATGACCATTTCCATCCCCCCATGACCATTCCCACCCTCCCAGGTCCATTCCCACCCTCCCAGATCCATTCCCACCCTCTTAAGACTCATTCCCATCCTCCCAGATCCATTCCCACCCTCCCAGATCCATTCCCATCCTCCCAAGACTCATTCCCATCCCCCCAGATCCATTCCCACCCTCCCAGATCCATTCCCATCCTCCCAGATCCATTCCCACCCTCCCAAATCCATTCCCATCCTCCCAGATCCATTCCCAGCCTCCCAGATCCATTCCCACCCTCTTAAGACTCATTCCCACCCTCCCAGATCCATTCCCACCCTCCCAGATCCATTCCCAGCCTCCCAAGACTCATTCCCACCCTCCCAGATCCATTCCCACCCTCCCAGGTCCATTCCCACCCTCCCAGAGCCATTCCCACCCTCCCAGAGCCATTCCCAGCCTCCCAAGACTCATTCCCACCCTCCCAGATCCATTCCCACCCTCCCAGGTCCATTCCCACCCTCCCAGATCCATTCCCACCCTCCCAGATCCATTCCCAGCCTCCCAAGACTCATTCCCACCCTCCCAGATCCATTCCCACCCTCCCAGGTCCATTCCCACCCTCCCAGAGCCATTCCCACCCTCCCAGAGCCATTCCCACCCTCCCAAGACTCATTCCCATCCCCCCAGAGCCATTTCCCAGCTCCTGCAGCCCCGAGCTGAGCCCCGGGCTCTGCCCCTGCAGCCGAGCCGGGCTCAGCCCTGCCCTTTCCAGGAAGATCAGATGGAGCCGATAGCGCCTGAGAGCCGGGGCCGCTGCTCGGCTCCATCTGATAGGGAAGGGCAGCGCCCCCGCCGCGCTAATCGTGGGGATCAGAGCTCTCGAGAGCGCGGGTTATTTCCCCGCAGTCGTTTGAACATCAGAGCAAAAGTTAAAATCGGTGGAAAGGGCGAAACTGGCTGTTAGTGATGGGCTGGGGTGAGTCAGCGGGGCTGTGCGGGCGGGGGGTTCATCCCGCTCCCAAATTTGGGCTGGGAGAGAGCTCAGAGCTCAGGGACACCTCCCGCTGCCCCAGGGTGTCCCAGCCCCACGTCCAGCCTGGCCTGGGCACTGCCGGGGATCCAGGGGCAGCCACAGCAAGTCTGGGCACCCAGGGCATTCTATAAATCTTCTCTCCCATCTAATCCAAATCGACCCTTTTTTAGTTTAAAACCTTTTCCCTTGTCCTGTGGGATGGTCATGGCCCTTCATGAGCATGGAACAGTGAGGGTTGTTCAAAATGGAGGTTTCAGAGCACATGAGTGATAACAAAAACAGGCTCTGAGCTTAAAATACACCCTGTAGTCCACAGATACTGTGAATTTATAACCAGATCTTGAAATCAAACTGAGGGGGAAAAATCCTTGGGAATTATCCCCAGCCAGCCAAGAGCTGTGCAGGTCCAGGATCACAGCTGGGTTAATTCCACACCTGGATCACAGCTGGGTTAATTCCATACCTGGGATCTGTGATCACAGCTGGGTTAATTCCATACCTGGGATCTGTGATCACACCTGGGTTAATTCCATACCCAGGATCACACCTGGGTTTATTCCACATCTGGGATAATTCCACACCTGGGATCACAGCTGGGTTAATTCCACATCTGGGATAATTCCACACCCAGGATCACAGCTGGGTTAATTCCACATCTGGGATAATTCCACACCTGGATCACAGCTGGGTGAATTTCACATCTGGGATAATTCCACACCCAGGATCTCACCTGGATTAATCCCACACCAAGATCCACAATCACACCTGGGTCCAAATCCTGTCCAACCTGATTTTGAACCCCGAGGAAACGATTTCTCCCCAGCACCACCCGTGACCCTCGGTTTATCCCACGGGGTCCAAGGTGACCGGGGGGTGTAACCCCCTCGCTGCCGCACCCCGGGGAGCCGAGCAGCCCCTGCCCCCCTGCTGCCCTGACACCCCCGGAGCGCTCCCGCTTTGGCACAGGCGCTGCGAGCATCGAGTGCGCGGGGCGCGTGTGGGTGGAGCCCGCGCCCGTGGTTCCGATGGGCTCCGACATCTCCATCGGCTGCCAGCCCGGCCCGGGCTGCCCTTCGGCCCAGCTCCTCATCCTCCTCAACTACAGCCGCGCCCAGGGCACCCCGCAGCCGCTGCCCGGCGGCGCCCTGCGGCTCCGGCTGCGCGATTTTCGGATGCCCCTGGCCAGCGCCACCTGCTTCTCGCGCTGCGCGGGCGCCGGGCACCGCCTGGTGTGCGGCACCGAGCTGCGGGCGGGCTGTGAGTACCGAGCCCCCCGCCCCGCCGAGCCCCGGGCCGGGGGGCTCGCTCCTGACCCGGCCCCGGCCCCGCAGACCCCCCGGACCCCCCCGGCAACCTGAGCTGCGCCATCGCCGAGGGCTCGGAGCGCCTGCGCTGCGCCTGGGACGCGGGGCGCGACACGCGGCTGCCCACGCGGCACAGCCTGCACCTGCGCAGGTGAGCGGGGCTGCGGGCGGGGCAGCCTGGGGGGCAGAGAGCTCCGGGGGGCAGAGAGCCCTGAGTGACAGCCTGGGGGACAGAGAGCTCCGGGGGACAGCCTGGGGGGCAGAGAGCCTCGGGTGACAGAGAGCCCTGAGTGACAGCCTGGGGGACAGAGAGCCTCGGGTGACAGCCTGGGGGCAGAGAGCCCCGGGTGACAGCCTGGGGACAGAGAGCTCCCCTGTGACAGAGAGCCCTGAGTGACAGCCTGGGGGACAGAGAGCCTCGGGGGACAGAGAGCCCCGGGGGACAGCCTGGGGGACAGCCTGGGGGACAGAGAGCCTCGGGTGACAGCCTGGGGGACAGCCTGGGGGACAGAGAGCCCCGGGTGACAGCTCCGCGTGACAGTCTGGGTGACAGAGAGCCCTGAGTGACAGCCTGGGTGACACACGGCTTCGGGTGACAGAGAGCCCTGAGTGACAGCCCCGGGTGACGGAGAGCCCTGGGTGACACGCAGCCCCGGGTGACAGCCCCGGGTGACAGCCCCGGGTGACAGCGGCGCTGCCGTGCCCCAGTTCCATTTCCTCCCGCTCACGTTTTGTCGCCTCCCGCCCCAAAGCCGCTCCGGCTGTCACGCTCAGGGAGCCGAGCTTCAGCCGCTTGGGCTCTCCCCAGGAGAAAGACAGGCGGAACCTGGGGCTGCCCAAACCCCAAAACCAGCTTGAAGCCGAAGCAGAGCTGCTGGCTGCTCCATGGTGTGCCCAGCGCCACCCTGGGATGATCCAAAACCCCCCTGGCACCACCTGGCATGTCACACCCCATCCCAGGATATTCCCTGCCACCAAAACCCCTCTGGCACCACCTGGCATGTCACACCCCATCCCAAAATATTCCTGCCACCAAAACCCCCCTGGCACCACCTGGCATGTCACACCCCATCCCAAAATATTCCCTGCCACCAAAACCCCCCTGGCACCACCTGGCCTGTCCCAGGATATTCTCTGCCACTGAGGTCCCCATGGCACCAGCCCGGCAGGTTTTCAGTCACCCTGACTCAATTTTAACAACATCCAATCCCATCATATGTTTGCTCCTCTTTTTAACACTAAACTAAAAGAAATTTGGTATAGGGTTAAAGGTTTTAACAAAAGTAATAATGAAAAAAACAGGAATATGGAAGATTTGTGAGGAGAAGGGACAAATCTCCTGCCTAAATTTGCTTGGGGTCAGGCAGCCAGAAAGGAAGGAAAGATTTCCCTTCCCACTGTGGAAATACAGATCCTCAGCAGAAGTTCCAAGGAAGGGAATGACTTTCCTGTTTGCTGCAGGGGTGCCAGGCTCTGGGTTTGGGGGTGCCACGCCCTGGCAGGAGCTGTGACAGCTCAGGTGTGTGGAGCTGGGCACTCACTGGGATGGGGCTGCCTTCTGCTTCCAGGGTGGTGGCACAGGGTGAGGAGGAGGAGGAAGAGAAGATCTTCCCTGCAGACTCGCCGGTGCTGCTGAGAGAGCTGAATAACCAGAGCCACTACTACGGGGCTGGGTGCAGGCCAGCAACGCCCTGGGCACGGCCCGCTCTGCCCCGAGGCTGCTCAGCCTGCAGGAGCTGGGTATGTGCCTCTGTCTGTCTGTCTGTCTGTCCATCCATCATCCATCCATCATCCATCCATCCATCCATCATCCATCCATCATCCATCATCCATCCATCATCCATCCATCCATCATCCATCCATCCATCCATCCATCATCCATCCATCATCCATCCATCATCCATCCATCCCTCCATCATCCATCCATCCATCCATCATCCATCCATCATCCATCCATCCATCCATCATCCATCCATCCATCCATCATCCATCCATCATCCATCCATCCATCCATCCATCCATCCATCCATCCATCCATCCATCCATCCATCCATCATCCATCATCCATCCATCATCCATCCATCCATCCATCCATCCATCCATCCATCATCCATCCATCCATCCATCCATCCATCATCCATCCATCCATCCATCATCCATCATCCATCATCCATCCATCCATCATTCATCCATCCATCCATCCATCCATCCATCATCCATCCATCATCCATCCATCCATCATCCATCCATCCATCATCCATCATCCATCCATCCATCATCCATCCATCCATCCATCCATCCATCCATCCATCCATCCATCCATCCATTCATCATCCATCCATCCATCATCCATCCATCCATCCATCCATCCATCCATCCATCCATCCATCCATCATCCATCATCCATCATCCATCCATCATCCATCCATCCATCCATCCATCCATCCATCCATCCATCCATCCATCATCCATCATCCATCCATCCATCCATCCATCCATCCATCCATCCATCCATCATTCATCCATCCATCCATCCATCCATCCATCCATCCATCCATCCATCCATCCATCATCCATCCATCCATCCATCCATCCATCATCCATCATCCATCCATCCATCATCCATCCATCATCCATCCATCCATCCATCCATCATCCATCCATCATCCATCCATCCATCCATCCATCCATCCATCATTCATCCATCCATCCATCCATCCATCCATCCATCCATCCATCCATCCATCCATCCATCCATCCATCCATCATCCCTCTGCCCCTCCCCGTGCTGTGACTGTGCACGGCCCCCTCCCTGCCCTGCCCTGCCCTGCGGTGTCACTTTAGGGCCGCCCCCGCGCTCGGTGACAGCCCCTCCCCTTCCCTCCCCGCCTTTTCCCGCAGTTGTCCCCGCTCTGCCCGAGGCCATCGGCGCCGACACCTCGGACTCGTCCCCGCCCGTCACCACCACGCGCTGGCGGAGCCGGACCCGGCTGCAGGACGTGCGGTGCCAGGAGAGGCACAGAGCCACGGGCACCCCGACGTGGCAGGTGAGACCCCCGGGACCCCCCAGACCTCCCCCCGGGCGTCCGTGTTGATCAGACACGAGTCCCGCTCCTGCTGGAGCCCCCCATGGGCAACGGGGATATTTGGGGTCACCCAAACTCTGCCCTTTGCTCCACTGCTGGGGGGAAACGGGCACCCCTGGCAGATCCCACTTGGGGGGGCTGATGCCATCTGAGGGCGCAGGGCAGGGTCACCTCAGCTTTTTACCAAAAAGACCGAATTCCAAATATTTCCAAACATTCTGCTCTGCGAGGACAAGGCACAAAACCCTCTGGGATGCTCAGCGCACTCCCCAGACAAAACCACAGCGGGCCAGCTCCAGCCGAGCCCTTCGGGGACATCCCTGGTTGTGGCAGTGTCACAGGAGCCCCAAAACCCCCGCGGTGGCAGAACCCAGCGGGCTGGGGGCTCCCGGAGGGGGCAGCGCGGACAGAGGGGGTGGCGGTGCCTGCCCCGTGCCCGCTGTCCCCGCTGTCCCCGCTGTCCCCGCTGTCCCCGCCGTCCCCGCAGGTGGAGCCGTGCGACACCGCGCCGCGGGAGGGTCCCCGCTGGCAGCACGAGCTGCAGAGCGACACCGAGTTCGAGTTCCAGGCGCGGTGCCGGCTCGGCAGCGCCCGGAGCCCCTGGAGCGCCTGGAGCCCCCCGTTCCTCTACAGCACCCCCGAGGCAGGTGGGCGCAGCCGCGGCCGCACCGTGCGTGGCGTTTGTCAGCGCACAGCCCCGGGGAGGTGGCACCTGGGGACGCGGGGCAGAGCTGGGTCGGGCTGGATGTTCTCGGAGGGTTTTCCAGCCGTGCAGATTCCATTATCTTTAGTGGCTTTCTTGCCCCCCTGGGGTGGAAAAATCGCATCAGCCGGGATGTCGCGACAAATCCGTGTCACCCTGAGCCAGCTCCCCCATCTGTGCGGCTGTCACCTCGGGATGAGCCGGCTCGGCCATCCCGGGATGCGCGGGCAGCGCTGCCCTCCCATCCCGGGGGCACCGGGGAACCGGGGGTGCTTCACCCCCCCCGAAAAAAAAATCAGCGCCCGCCGGTTCTTTCCCTCCGCGCTCCTTCCTCTGCCGGCCGCAGAACCCCGGCTCGGGAGGGGCTTCGGGTGTGGGGGGCCCTGGGGTCCCCTCGGGTGCCCCCCGATATCTCACGGTGCCCCTGGGGTGTCTCCTGGAATCTTCCGATGTACCCCCGGTGTCCCCCCGCTGTCTCACGGTGTCCCTGGGGTGCCCCCTGGTGTCCCCCAGATATCCCACTGTGTCCCTTGGTGTCTCACGGTGTCCCTCGGTGTCTCCCGATGTCCCCCCGGTGTTCCCCGATATCCCACTGTGTCCCCCGCTGTCTCACGGTGTCCCTCGGGTGCCCCCCGATATCTCACGGTGTCCCCCGCTGTCTCACGGTGTCCCTTGGTGTCTCCCGATGTCCCCCCGGTGTTCCCCCGATATCTCACTGTGTCCCTGGTGTGGCCCCCGCTGTCCCCCTGCTGTCTGACGGCGTCCCCGGTGTCCCCCGGTGTCCCCCGGTGTCCCCCGATGTCCCCCGCTGTCTCACGGTGTCCCTGGGGTGCCCCCGATATCTCACGGTGTCCCCCGCTGTCTCACGGTGTCCCCCGCTGTCTCACGGTGTCCCCCGCTGTCTCACGGTGTCCCCGCTGTCCCCTCCTGTCGCAGCCCCCGCCGCTCCCGCTGTGTGGCGGCGCCTGGGTCCGGTCCTGCCCGACGGCAGCCACGAGGTGACGGTCTTGATCAAGGTAAGGCGATTTTTGGGGCTCTGCTCGGTGCGGTTTTGGCTCCCCGAGCAGCCGGAGGTGGCGCCCTCCCTGAGGCGCCCTTGGAGAGGAAATCTTGGAGCCAAATCTCTCCATCCTTGGAGAAGGCGCCACCACCCCTGGGGATGTCCTGGCTGTCAGACCCCTCAAACCCGCTCCCATCTCTCCCCCCGCAGCCGCTGCCGGCCCGGGGAGCCCGCGGGAGGAGCCTGAGCTACGCCGTGAGCGCCGAGCGCCGCGGGGCAGCGGAGCCGCTGTGCCGCACCTCGGGCTCCGAGTGCGCCGTGCGCGTCCCGCCGGGAGCCCGCAGCCTCCTGGTCACCGCCCGCAACTCCAAAGGCAGCTCCAGCCCCGCCAGCATCCCCCTGCGCCGAGCTGCGGCTGGGGAAGGTAGGGGGGCGCACCAGCCGAGGGGGTTTTACCCGGATTTTACCCGGGCTGGGCGAGGGAAGGTCCTGGCAGAGCCCCACAGATGGAGAACTGAGTCCTCCAGATAAGTCCCCTGGAGATGCTCCACAGGAATCGTGGAACTGTGGAGTGGTTTGGGCTGAGAGAGACCTTAAAGCTCATCTCAATTTGTTGTTCCATGGGCAGGGACACCTCCCACTGTCCCAGGTTACTCCAAAACTCAAGGTCCAGGCTGGCCTTGGGCACTGCCAGGGATGCAGGGACACCCAGCTGCTCTGGGAATTCCATCCCAGCCCCTCCCCACTCTCCCAGGGAACAATTCCTGCCCAATATTTCATCCATCCCTGCCCTCTGGGAAGCCATTCCCTGCCCCTCCATGCCTTGTCCCTCTCCATCTCTCCTGGAGCCCCTTCAAGCTCTGGAATCTCAGCCCTTCATCTCCTAAGGCTGCACAACAAATTTAAAAATGAGTTTGCCCAGCCAGTGTTGGCTGGCAAAGCAAAGGGTGCAAGGCTGCCCCTCTGCTCTGCCCCCAGCACAGCTCCTGCAGCCTCTACTGTGAGCTGGGCCCTTGCAAACTGAAAAAGAAGGGGAAAAAATTCTTTCTAAATCCTTTGAAGACCACCTTATGCTCCCTGTGCCCTGGGCTGTGGTTTTCCCCACAACCACGCTTTCCTAGCTCTGAAAAATATCTCTGAATGAGCAACGGGAGGGGAAAGTCCCATTCAAGGCGAGGACAAATACATGACTAAAAAGGGACTGAAGAGAAATAAGGTGGAAAAAACTCTGTAAGCTCTGATGTTTATCAGAATCGTTTCTGGTAAGAAGTGACACGTGAGGCGTTTCAGGGGCGGGACTGAGCTGACGTGTGGGTTTGGGGATTGGCAAGAATGAGCTCTGCACCTGGGGATGAGCCCAGCTGGCCAGGGGGGCAAGGGACTGTCCCCTGTGCTGGACATGGAGGGGCTGGAGGGTCTCCAGGGCAGGGAATGGAGCTGGGAAGGGGCTGGAGAGTCCCTGAGGAGATGGGAAGGGGCTGGAGAATCCCTGAGGGGCTGGGAAGGGGCTGGAGAATCCCTGAGGGGATGGGAAGGGGCTGGAGAATCCCTGAGGAGCTGGGAAGGGGCTGGAGAATCCCTGAGGAGCTGGGAAGGGGCTGGAGAATCCCTGAGGGGATGGGAAGGGCTGGAGAATCCCTGAGGAGATGGGAAGGGGCTGGAGAATCCCTGAGGAGCTGGGAAGGGGCTGGAGAGTCCCTGAGGGGGATGGGAAGGGCTGGAGATCCCTGAGGAGATGGGAAGGGGCTGGAGAATCCCTGAGGGGATGGGAAGGGGCTGGAGAATCCTGAGGGGCTGGGAAGGGGCTGGAGAATCCCTGAGGGGATGGGAAGGGGCTCAGCCTGGAGAAAAGGAGGCTCAGGGGGAATTTCTGGCTCTGCACAGCTCCTGCCAGGAGGGGATTTGGGATCTGGGAGCAGCTCAGGCTGGGCCAGGGGAGGCTCAGGTTGAATATAATCAAAATTTCCTAATGGGAAACTTTCCCAGCCCAGGGCAGTGGAGTCCCCATTCCTGGAGGGATTCAAAAGCCACAATGGATGTGGCACTTGGGGACATTGGGTCAGTGGTGGCTTTGATCTTTAAGGTCATTTCCAGCCTAAATAATTCTATGAAATACAGATAAATACATAAAGATAGCTTACATATACAATTTATAAATATAGATAGATAGATATAGATATAGATATAGATATAGATATAGATTAGATTAGATATAGATTAGATATAGATTAGATATAGATTAGATATAGATTAGATATAGATACAGATTATATATAGATATATATAGATTAGATATAGATATAGATATAGATATAGATATAGATAGATATAGATTAGATATAGATATATATAGATATAGATATAGAGTGTATAAATCCACAATATTTTATATATGCCATATTAGAATATTCCATAATAGAATATACCATATTCTAGATCACATTCTGTAATTTCCTGTTCACCCTTCGGTTTTCCAACACTTCCAGGAAATCCACATCCCCCCTGGGCTTGGCTGCCCCTTCCCAGCCCCCAAGGATGAATCTGGGGTGGGAGCCCCTTGCCCTCTTTCTCCACAGAATTCCCAGCACCAGGAGCTGTGCAGGTGAAGCCTGAGAACCAGAGCAGGGTCCTGGTTCAGTGGGAGCCCCCCCAGCACGGCCAGAGCCCCCCACTCTGGTTCGTTCTGGAGTGGTTTTCCAGCTCCCAGCACGGCCAGGAGGAGAAGCTCTTCTGGGAAAGAGTCCCAGGGCAGGAAACTCACACCTACATCCAAGGTAGGACATGCCAGGAATTCCTTTTCTGCTTGGAACAGCTCATCAGGACGTTATAAATGCAAATTAGATTATAAACCCAAATCAGACTGTGAATCCAAATTAGAATATAAATCCGAATTAGATTGTGAATCTGAATTAGACTATAAATCTGAATTAGACTATAAATCCAAATTAGATTATGAATCTGAATTAGAATATAAATTCAAATTAGATTATGAATCTGAATTAGAACATAAATCCAAATTAGATTATGAGTCTGAATTAGAATATAAATCCAAATCAGACTGTGAATCCAAATTAGAATATAAATTCAAATTAGATTATGAATCTGAATTAGACTACAAATCCAAATTAGATTGTGAATCTGAATTAGAATATAAATTCAAATTAGATTACGAATCTGAATTAGACTATAAATCCAAATTAGATTATGAATCTGAATTAGACTATAAATCCAAATTATATTATGAATCTGAATTAGACTATAAATTGAAATTAGATTATGAATCTGAATTAGACTACAAATCCGAATTAGACTATAAATCTGAATTAGACTACAAATCCAAATTAGATTATGAAACTGAATTAGACTACAAATCCAAATTAGATTATTAATCTGAATTAGAATATAAATTCAAATTAGACTATAAATCTGAATTAGAATATAAATTCAAATGAGATTATGAATCTGAATTAGAATATAAATCCGAATTAGACTATAAATCTGAATTAGACTACAAATCCAAATTAGATTATGAATCTGAATTAGAATATCAATTCAAATTAGATTATGAATCTGAATTAGAATATCAATTCAAATTAGATTGAGAATCTGAATTAGACTATAAATCCAAATTAGATTGAGAATCTGAATTAGACTATAAATCCAAATTAGATTATGAATCTGAATTAGACTATAAATCCAAATTAGATTAAGAACGTGAAGGAGCCTGCAGAGCAGATGGAATTCCACTTTTTGAAGATGAATCTCTTTTCCCAGCAGAGGCAGCAGCAGGAGGTGCCCCCCGAGTGTGGCTGTACGCCGTGTACCCCCAGGGCATCAGCAGCCCCAGCTCCAGCCCAGGTGAGCCTGGTTTGGGGCAGGGTAAACCCTCCCCTCTGAGCAAAAAAAATAGAGCTTTTAATCAATGTATTGGTAAAATCAGCTCTAGCTGGTCTTTGCCCCCTTGTACTCCAAACACCCAGCAGTGGATTTTCCTCCAGTAGAGTTTTGTCCCTTTCCGTGGCAGGAAGGTGAGGTTGAAAATGCAGAATTCACGAGAAAATGCTGCAGATAAAGCAGAATACGGCAAAGAGCTGTTCCAGAGGGCGCTGGGCAGGCACAGCCCGCCCTTCCTCACCTGGAGTGGGAGCCACGGGATGGTGGAAGGGACAACTTCAGCGGGAACAGGCGATTGCAGGGCTGGAAGTGGTTTTAGGGCAAGGCACGAGGCAGCCTGCAGAGGAGCATCATCCTCTTCATCCTCATCATCCTCATCATCATCATCATCAACCTCTTCATCCTCATCATCCTCATCATCATCATCATCCTCTTCATCCTCTTCATCCTCTTCATCATCATCCTCTTCATCCTCTTCATCCTGATCATCCTGATCATCCTCTTCATCCTCTTCATCCTCATCATCCTCATCATCATCATCATCAACCTCTTCATCCTCATCATCCTCATCATCATCATCATCTTCTTCATCATCCTCTTCATCCTCTTCATCCTCATCATCCTCATCATCATCATCAACCTCTTCATCCTCATCATCCTCATCATCATCATCAACCTCTTCATCCTCATCATCCTCATCATCCTCATCATCTTCTTCCTCATCATCATCATCATCCTCTTCATCCTCTTCATCCTGATCATCCTGATCATCCTCTTCATCCTCATCATTCTCATCATCCTCATCACCCTCGTCATCCTCTCCATCACTGGGGGTGGCCTGCAGAGCTGGGCAGGAGGGATGAGCAGGGCAGATGTTTTCCAGTATTGATCAACATCTCATTTAATTAAATCCCTGGGAAAAGGGACACTGTGCAGAGCCCAGCCAGAGCTGGAGTTATTAATTACTTCAGGAAATCCAATTTTTCTCCTTACACCACCATTTCTTTTTCCCTAACGATCAAACCAAGGCAGATTTTGTGTCACCCACTCCCCCAGATGAATCACAGAAAACCTGTTCAACACCTGGAAACGATGGATGGAGCTCCCCAGGGGAGCAAATCCTTGTTTGGGGTGCTGAGGGGAGGATGTGCAGGGCAGAGGTTTTGTCATGGGGACAGGAGCTGACCAAAATCTTATTTAATTAAATCCCTGGGGAATGGGACAGTGTGGAGAGCCCAGCCAGAGCTGGAGTTATTAATTACTTCAGGAAATCCAATTTTTCTCGTTACACCACCATTTCTTTCTCCCTAAAGATCAAACCAAGGCAGGTTTTGTGTCACCCACTCCCCCAGATGAATCACAGAAATCCTGTTCAACACCTGGAAACGATGGATGGAGTTCCCCAGGGGCAGCAAATCCTTGTTTGGGGTGCTGAGGGGAGGATGTTTTGTGATGGGGACAGGAGCTGATCAAAATCTCATTTAATTGGGGAATGGGACAGTGTGGAGAGCCCAGGAAATCCAATTTTTCTCCTTTCACCACCATTTCTTTTTCCCTAAAGACCAAGCCAGGGCAGGTTTTGTGTCACCCACGCCCCCAGATGAATTTCCCTCTCTGTTGCAGCCCCTGCTGAGGAGCCACATCTGGGCAGCAGCTCCAGCCAGATGTTCCCGGGTAAGGAGGGCAGCCCCTCTGAATGGCCAGGCAGGGGAATTGATGCTCTGGGAGGTCAGAGCCAACAAAAGAACATTTTCACTCCATGGGACACAGTGCAGGGGAGCCGCAGAATGCAAGTTCTGGGTTTTGCTTTCTAATAAAATATAATGTCCAGTACAAGTGGGAGGTGCCAACACCAGGAAAATATAAAATATAAAATACAAAAATATAAAATATAAAATATAAAAATATAAAATATATAATATAGAATGTAGACTATATAATATAAAATATATAATATAAAATATAAAATGAAGAATATAGAATATAAAATAAAGAATATAGAATATAGAATATAGAATATAGAATATAGAATATAGACTATAGACTATAGAATATAGAATACAAAATACAAAATACAAAATACAAAATATAAAATAATATAAAATATAAAATATAAAAATATAAAATTATAAAATATAAAATATAAAAATAACCCCCCCCTATCTCTTGCAGACGATGACGTCAGGGGTTTTTTGGGACTGAGCCTCGGCCTGGCAGGACTGTCGGTTCTGTTTGGATTGGTCATGTTCAAAAAGTCAGTCAGGAAAAGGTATTCTCTGTATCTGCCTTTCCTTAGATCCAATTCATCATTTTTCACCCCTTTTTCCTTTTTTTTTTTTTTGGTGTATCTAGAAGAACTATAAAATTTCTTCTGGGATGTTTTAAAACCAACAAGGCAGAGACCAACCAAAAAAAAAAAAAAAAAGTCAAATAAACATGGAATTGGTGAAATTAAAGAATGGGGAGCCCAGAGCTGCCAAGCCCAGCTCAAAGGCTGAGTGTCCTTCACTCCCACCAGACAGCTCCATCCTGCATGAGGAATATCTGCAATAATATAATATAATATAATATAATATAATATAATATAATATAATATAATATAATATAATATAATATAATATAATATAATATAATATAATATAATATAATATAATATAATATAATATAATATAATATAATATAATATAATATAATATAATATAATATAATATAATATAATATAATATAATATAATATAATATAATATAATATAATATGTAATATAATATATAATGTAATATAATGTAATATAATGTAATATAATGTAATATAATGTAATATAATGTAATAATTATGTATTATATGTTATATATTATATATTATGCATTATATGTTATATGTTATATGTTGTATATTATATATTATATATGTTACATATTATATATTATACATTATATATTATATATTATGTATTTTGTATTATATAGTGTATATATTATATTATATTATATCATATTATATTATATCACATCACATCATATCACATCACATTACATTACATTACATTTACATTACAATAATATATAATATATAATATATAATATATAATATATAATATATAATACATAATATATAACATATAATACATAATTATTACATTACATTACATTACATTACATTATATTATATTACATTATATTATATTATATTATATTATATTATATTATATTATATTATATTATATTATATTATATTATATTATATTATATTATATTATATTATATTATATTATATTATATTTTTTATTTTAACCCTTGGGGTTTGTTTTTTTCCCTGTTGCTGCAGGGTGAAGGCCACCCTGCTGTCCCTGCTGCCCAGGTGGCTCTTTGAAGATTTCCCCCACGTGGAGAACAGCTCCGTGCTGAGGTCACTGCAGGTGAGGGCAGAGCTGTCTCCTGGCTTTTCCCCCATATCAAAACTTGGCTTTAATCACAGAATTATTCGTGTTGGGAAATCCCTCTGATTGTTGAGTCCAACATCCCTGCCCCATGCCAAGTGCCACACCCACAGGGATTTTAAATCCCAGCAGGGATGGGGACAGCCCTTTCCACAGGGAAACTTTCCCTAAAATCCAACCTCAACCTCCCCTTTTATTTCCTCTGGAAATATTCCTTCACCTGGGAGAAGGTAGCTCACTCCAGAGCTGTGGGATGGGAAGAAATTGAAGTTCTGAGGTCTTGGGAACTGCTCAGGAATCACTTCCCAGGAATTTGCTGAGGTCTTTAACTCTTAATTCCAAATATTCTGAATTCCAAATATTCTGAATTCCAAATATTCTGTATTGCACAGCTTCCCTGGGCTTAGAGCTGATCCCACCCCATCCCCTGGGCCAGGCTGCTCCAAGCCCTGCTGGCAGCTCTCCTATTAACCAAATTTACCAAATTTACCCTGGTTTCCCCCAGGAGGAGGGAGATGTGCCCAGTGCCACCCTGCAGCTCACTCCAGAGCTGTGGGATGGGAAGAAATTGAAGTTCTGAGGTCTTGGGAACTGCTCAGGAATCACTTCCCAGTCATTTGCTGAGGTCTTTAACCCTTAATTCCAAATATTCTGTATTGCACAACTTCCCCGGGCTGGGACAGACCTCAGAGCTGATCCCCTGGGCCAGGCTGCTCCAAGCCCTGCTGGCAGCTCTCCCATTAACCAAATTTACCAAATCTGCCCTGGTTTCCCCCAGGAGGAGGGAGATGTGCCCAGTGCCATCCTGCAGCTCACTCCAGAGCTGTAGGGAGCAGGGATGGGAAGAGATTGAAGTTCTGAGGTCTTGGGAACTGCTCAGGAACCACTTCCCAGGAATTTGCTGAGGTCTTTAACCCTTAATTCCAAATATTCTGAATTCCAAATATTCTGTATTGCACAGCTTCCCTGGGCTTAGAGCTGATCCCACCCCATCCCCTGGGCCAGGCTGCTCCAAGCCCTGCTGGCAGCTCTCCTATTAACCAAATTTACCAAATCTGCCCTGATTTTCCCAGGAGGAGGGAGATGTGCCCAGTGCCACCCTGCAGCTCACTCCAGAGCTGTGGGATGGGAAGAAATTGAAGTTCTGAGGTCTTGGGAACTGCTCAGGAATCATTTCCCAGGCATTTGCTGAGGTCTTTAACCCTTAATTCCAAATACTCTGAATTCCACAGAATTCTGTATTGCACAGCTTCCCTGGGCTGGGATGGGCCTCAGAGCTGATCCCCTGGGCCAGGCTGCTCCAAGCCCTGCTGGCAGCTCTCCCATTAACCAAATTTGCCAAACTTGCCCTGATTTCCCCCAGGAGGAGGGAGATGTGCCCAGTGCCACCCTGCAGCTCACTCCAGAGCTGTGGGATGGGAAGAAATTGAAGTTCTGAGGTCTCAGGAATAATTTCCCAGGCATTTGCAAGGAGTGTGGGATCCTGGATTAGCTGAGGTCTTTAACCCTTAATTCCAAATATTCTGTATTGCACAGAATTCTGTATTGCACATCTTCCCGGGCTGGGATGGACCTCAGAGCTGATCCCCTGGGCCAGGCTGCTCCAAGCCCTGCTGGCAGCTCTCCCATTAACCAAATTTACCAAATTTACCCTGGTTTTCCCAGCAGGAGGGAGATGTGCCCAGTGCCATCCTGCAGGAGCCGTCCCTGGCCCCCGGCGACCCCGCGCTCTCCCAAATCCAGGAGGTGCCGGCGCAGGAGCAGCCCCAGAGCCCGGCCAGCGAGGGCAGGGCAGAGGTGGCCCAGGCCAGGCAGCCCCAGGGGCTTTGGTGGCCCCCAGCAGCCCGGCCCTGGGGCAGCCCAGCCCCTACAGACCCCAGCTCTGCCCCGGGAGCACGGCGTACGTGGCCGCCGGAGCTCCGCCAGCGGGACTCCCAGGAGCAGAGGTGGGAATGTTGTCCCAGGACTACACCAGCCCCGTGCCCCAGCTGTGGGAGCTGCAGGGAGCAGGGGCAGCCCAGGTGTGCCTGCTGGAGAAGATCCACCTGGTGCTGAGCAGCAGCCAGGGGTTCCCAGGGCAGGCGGCGCCCGCACCCTGCCCGCAGCCGCCCTGGCCGCCCGGCGATGCCCCCGAGCAGGTGCTGCTCCCCCAGGAGCTGCTGTCCTGCCTCAGAGCCGCCCCCAGGGACGCACACACACAGTGGGAGCGTTGTCCTGACAGCAGCTGGAATTGGGGGTGAACCCCTGGGGTCTCAGCGCTGGGACTGCCGATGGAAGAGCCAGAGGGGAACGCCCGGCTGGAATTTCGCCCTCTGCAAACTCCACTGTGGGTTCTGCTGCCTGACTGGGGAGCCTGGGCCAGCAAATCCCAAATTTTAACCTCCCCTTCGCACTGGCAGAAGTAAAAAATCCCATAAAGTTTGGATTCCTGGAATGCCAAGCAGCAGATTCCTGCAGGGTGCAATATCTTCAATTACTGCTCAACATCGTCCTCTTGTTAAGGGTTTGGAGCATTTCATTCCGAAATGTTTGGAGCATTTCATTCCCAAACTCTGGAGTATTTCATTACCAAAGGATTGGAGAATTTCGTTCCCGAAAGTTTGGAGTATTTGATTCGCAAAAGTTTGGAGCATTTAATTCCTAAATGTTTGGAGCATTTAATTCCTAAATGTTTGGAATATTTCATTTCCATATGTTTGGAGTATTTAATTCCCAGAAGTTTGGAGTATTTCATTTCCATATGTTTGGAGTATTTCATTCTCAAAAGTTTGGAGTATTTAATTCCCAAAGGATTGGAGAATTTCGTTCCCGAAAGTTTGGAGTCTTTCATTCCCAAAAGTTTGGAGCATTTCATTCCTAAATGTTTGGAGCATTTAATTCCTAGAAGTCTGGAGTATTTAATTCCCAAAGGATTGGAGAATTTCGTTCCCAAAATTTGGAGTATTTAATTCCCAAAATTTTGGAATATTTCATTCCCATAAGTTTGGAGTATTTAATTCCCTAATGTCTGGAGTATTTAATTCCCAAAGGATTGGAGAATTTCGTTCCCAAGAGTTTGGAGCATTTCATTCCCAAGAGTTTGGAGCATTTCATTCCCAGAAGTTTGGAGCACTTCATTCTCAAAAAATTTGGAGTATTTTTTTCTCAAAAGTTTGGAGCATTTCATTCCTGGAGCTAATTGCAGTTAGAATGGATTTTTAAAATAATCCCTCGGACATCCTGGCAGAGATGTGGGAAATATTTTGGGATTGCTGCTGATGAACAGACACCACACCAAGGAGGATTTTATGTGCCACAGGGGCACCAAGAACATGGAATTTTTCTGTATTTCATTTTCCTCCCATTCCCAATAAAAACCCACTCAGGTGCAGGAGCACACCTCCCCTGCCTGCCAGGCTGGTTTAAATCCCTGTGAACTGGTCACTGCCCAAATCCTCCCTGTGGGTGAGGGATTTACCCTCTCACAGCCTGGCTGGGGGAAGGGCAGTGTGGCACAGGAAAATGGGATTTATCAGCCACACGAGCATGAATTTGGATCTCTGGACACTCAGAAGGTGAAGCACAGAAATCTCCTTCCTTCAGCAGCCCTGAAACCATTTCCAGCTGTTCTGGGACCTACAAAATATTCCCAAATATATTTTTTTCCAGTTTTTCCTAGGCACTGTGAGCATTTCTCCATCAGCTGCTGCACAAATGGATTAATTTTGCTTTTGTCCTCCAAAGTTCCCAGTGTGTGTTGTGCCTGCTCCTTCCATAAACCTGTCACTGAGTCCAGAGCAGCTGTGCCCTGGCAAGGAGGGGAGGATTCCTCTTCAGAGGCAGCAAACAAACACAGAAATGTGAGTGCAGCACGGCAGGGAGGCTAAAATTAGTGATTGCTGCCTGTGCAGGAAGGAAATTGTAGAACAGCCCCAGCTCTGAGCAGCCCAGGGTGAGGCAGGGAAGGGTTTTTGTTCAGTGTCCACAGCCTGAGGCTGCTGCTGCCCTGCAGGGAATTCCCAAAGTTTGGAGCATTTAATTACCAAAAATTTGGAGCATTTCACTCCAAAAAGCTTGGAGTATTCCACTCCCAAAAGTTTGGAGCATTTAATTCCCAAAAGTTTGGAGCATTTCACTCCCAAAAGTTTGGAGTTTTTCGTTCTCAAAAGTTTGGAGCATTCTGTTCCCAAAAGTTTGGAGTATTTCACTCCCAAAAGTTTGGAGCATTTCATTCCCAAGAGTTTGGAGTATTTAATTCCCAAAAGTTTGGAGCACTTCATTCCCAAATGTTTGGAGCATTTAATTCCCAAAAGTTTGGAGTATTTCATTCCCTAATGTCTGGAGTATTTAATTCCCAAAAGATTGGAGAATTTAGTTCCCGAAAGTTTGGATCATTTAATCCTCAAAAGTTTGGAGTATTTAATTTCCAAAAGTTTGGAGCATTTCACTCCCAAAAGTTTGGAGCATTTCATTCCCAAAAGTTTGG
Organism: Luscinia luscinia; assembly: GCA_034336685.1. NCBI lineage: Eukaryota > Metazoa > Chordata > Aves > Passeriformes > Muscicapidae > Luscinia > Luscinia luscinia. Next base: position 28,752,505 of record CM067615.1, read on the forward strand.
GGTATTTAATTTCCAAATGTTTGGAGCATTCTGTTCCCAAAAGTTTGGAGCATTTCATTCTCAAAAGTTTGGAGTATTTCAATCCCAGAAGTTTGGAGTATTTAATTTCCATAAGTTTGGAGTATTTAATTCCCAAAGGTTTGGAGTATTTAATTCCCAGAAGTTTGGAGTATTTCATTCCCAAAAAGTTTGGAGCACTTCATCCCCTGAATCCCATCAAAAAGTCACTCTGCACTGATTTATTTGAACATCTCCTTCCCTCAAACATCACAGACTCCCTAATTTTCGATACCAGGATTTTTTAATTCCTGTTTTAATCTTGGAGTTGCTGTTGGCAGCTGGATCCAGTGCCAGGGGTTCCCACTTGTTGATTTATCAGCTCAGGGATGAATTCCATGATTCCCATGACCCCACAGAGATGCTGTCTCATCACCACCAAAGCTCTGACAAAACCTCACTAAAAAAAGTCTTTTTCTATAAAGGGAAGGAGGGAACAAATGAAAATAAAGAAGAAATTGGGTGCAGACAGTTCAGAGCTCCAGGGGGGCTGGAGAACAGAGAACCACCCACTCTGAACTCCATCCCATCATAGGATGTTTGTACCAGGGGGAGCTCAAGGAGCTCAGAGATCAGCCAGAAACTCCCCTGTGGGGCTCGAGAAGTCAGCTTGGAAATTATTTAAACCGAAACAAGAATAAAGAAACAATAAATAAAATTAACACGTAATAAATTAAATATTAAATGTGCATCTGAGTGGCGATTTTAAGCTCATTACCATTCAGGAGGATGTGGAATTCATTCTGGTTTGAGGTTTGAGCTGGGTTTAGGCTCAGCTTTGTCACTCCCCTGTGGTGCTCAAGAAGTCAGCTTGGAAATTATTAAAACCAGAATAAAGAAACAATAAATAAAATTAATAAACATGTATTAAATGTGCATCTGAGTGGCGATTTTAAGCTCATTACCATGCAGGAGGCTGTGGAATTCGTTGTGGTTTGAGCACAGCACAGAGAGCTGGGTTTAGGCTCAGCTTTGTCACTCCCCTGTGGGGCTTCAAGAATTCAGCTTGGAAATTATTTAATCTAGAATAAAGAAACAATAAATAAAATTAACACGTAATAAATTAAATATTAAATGTGAATCTGAGTCACGATTTTAAACCCTTTAAGCTCATTGCCGTGCAGGAGGATGTGGAATTCATTCTGGTTTGAGGTTTGAGCTGGGTTTAGGCTCAGCTTAGTCACTCCCCTGTGGTGCTCAAGAAGTCAGCTTGGAAATTTAAACCGAAACCAGAATAAAGAAACAATAAATAAAATTAATAAATATGTATTAAATGCGCATCTGAGTGGTGATTTTAAGCTCATTACCATGCAGGAGGCTGTGGAATTCATTCTGGTTTGAGCAGAGCACAGAGAGCTGGGTTTAGGCTCAGCTTTGTCACTCCCCTTTGGGGCTTCAAGAATCCAGCTTGGAAATTATTTAAACCAAAACAAGAATAAATAAACAATAAATAAAATTAACACGTAATAAATTAAATATTGAATGTGCATCTGAGTGGCAATTTAAAGCTCATTGCAGTGCAGGAGGATGTGGAATTCATTCTGGTTTGAGGTTTGAGCTGGGTTTAGGCTCAGCTTTGTCACTCCCCTGTGGTGCTCAAGAAGTCAGCTTGGAAATTATTAAAACCAGAATAAAGAAACAATAAATAAAATTAATAAACATGTATTAAATGCGCATCTGAGTGGCGATTTTAAGCTCATTACGCAGAATAAAGAAACAATAAATAAAATTAATAAAATATGTATTAAATGCGCATCTGAGTGGCAATTTTAAGCTCATTACCATGCAGGAGGACGTGGAATTCGTTGTGGTTTGAGGTTTGAGCTGGGTTTAGGCTCAGCTTAGTCACCAACTGATGGCGTGACCTTCACTTCTGATCTAGACTCTGGCTCGCTGCAGGATCGAAGGTGAAAAGCGCCGAAAACCCCTCGGGGTGTCACGGAACGCCCTCTGAGTAATCCGGGGCTGCGGGTTTGACTCTTCGCAGCCAGCCCTGCCGGGGCTCGGTGTCTGTAAATTGTGGGAGAGATGGGGTGAGATAAAGGCTCGGCTAAAGCGGAGTTTAAAATCGGATTCCAGGCCGGGAGGTGTCACAGAGCTCAGCAACACCCCAGAGCTCGGGGGATTTCTGAGCCCGCAGAGCGGAGATCAAAGCCCAGATGGCGAGCGAGGCTCTGCAAAGCTGCAGAGAAGAGCCCGGCTCAGCAAAACCCGGCTGGAAACGTGCAGAGCCCGCAGCTGGGACAAAACCAGAACAAAACTGGGATGGATCATTAAAAGTGATGGGATTTGGGGGAGCCTCGCCCATCCCGGAGCCTTTGTGGGGGTTTGGGAGGAGGATGGAGGTTTGGGAGGAGGATTTTGGGAGGGTTTGGGAAGATGGGAGGGTTTGGGAGGAGGATTTTGGGAGGGATTTGGGAGGATGGGGATGGGGAGAGGTTTGGGAGGAGGATGAAGATTTGGGAGGAGGATGAAGGTTTGGGAGGAGGATTTTGGGAGGGTTTGGGAGGATGGGAGGGTTTGGGGAGGATTTTGGGAAGGTTTGGGAGGATGGGAGGGTTTGGGAGGAGGATGAAGATTTGGGAGGAGGATGGAGGGTTTGGGAGGAGGAGGATGGGAGGGTTTGAGGAGGGTTTGGGGAGGATTTTAGGGTTTTTGGAGGATTTTAGGAGGGTTTTGGAGGATTTTGGGAGGTTTTTAGGAGGGTTTTGGGAGGAGGATGGGAAGGTTTGGGAAGAGGAGGATGGGAAGGTTTGGGAGGATTTTGGGAGGGTTTTGGGAGGAGATTGGGAGGGCTTGGGAGGAGGATGAGAAGATTTGGGGAGGATTTTATGGGAGGATTTTTAGGAGGGTTTTGGGAGGATTTTGGGACGGTTTTGGGAGATTTTTGGGAGGTTTTTGGGAGGATTTTGGGAGGTTTTGGGAAGGATTTTGGGAGGGTTTTGGGAGGATTTTGGGAGGAGGATGGGAGGGTTTTGGGAGGGTTTGGGGAGGATTTTGGGAAGTTTTTGGGAGGTTTTGGGAGGGTTTGGCAGTCCTGCCCAGGCTGAGCTCGGGCCGTGGAGCCAGGCTGGCGTTTCTGAGCAGAGGATGTCAGAGGTGAGGCTGTGCTTTGCCAGCTCTGGGCAAATCCCATGGGAATGGCGCTGGAGCAGGGCTGGACACAGCGAAAAAAAAGTGAATTACAGAGGAGACCCAGCAGGGGAGATTCTGTGATTGCTGCTCACCCAACCAGCCCAGCCTTTCCTCAGCAGACAGCAATTAACTTTGCCACAAGAATGTCAAAAACCCGCAGCCCGAACCTCTGCAGGAAACAGATCTCGGGTGGCACCAGCACCTCCTGCTCTGCCTCTCCTCCAGAGACGCCTGAGCGAGGGCAACAAGATGAAAAAGATAAAAAAGATAAGATAAAAAAAGATAAGGGTGATTAGAAAGGTGATAAAAATATAAGAAAGGGGAAAGGGAAAAAAAGAAAAAGGGAAAGGGAAAAGGGGGAAAAAGGGGAAAAGAAAAGGGGAAAGGGAAAAGAAAAAAGGAAAAGGGAAAAGGAGAAAAAGGAAAAGAAAAAGAAAAAGGAAAAGGGAAAAGAAAAAAGTAAAAGGGAAAAAGAAAAGGGAAAAGGGGAAAAAAGGGAAAAGAAAAAGGAAAAGGGAAAAGAAAAAAGTTAAAGAGAAAAGAAAAAAGAAAAAGGAAAAGGGAAAAAAAGGAAAAAGGAAAAGGGGAAAAAAAAGGAAAAGGAGAGAAAGGGAAAAGAAAAAGGACAAAGAAAAAGGAGAAAGAGTAAAAGGAAGACGAACGAAAAAATAACAGAAAAAGAGAGAAGAAAAAGGAAAAGTAAAAGAAGACAAAGGCAAGGAAAAATACAAAAGAAGAAAAGAGAATGGTGGGGGGGGAAGAAAAGTGGAAAACAAATACGTAAAGGAAAGAGAACCAGAAAAAAAACAGAAACATGTTTTAAAGGAGAAGAAAAAGGAAATAAGAAAAAAATCGAAGTGAGAAGGAGGCAGCAGTTGTGCGGAGGGCGATGGAGCGGTGATTTCCTCCTGCCTGGCGCTGCTGCCGCGAACTCTGCCCAGCTGCGCATCCAGCAGCACCTTCTCCTGGCGTGCGGGACGGGATCGACGGGGCTGAAATTCCCGGGACACTCTGCCCAGCTGCGCATCCATCAGCACCTTCCCGAGCGCGTCTGGTTCGGGGAGCGACGGGGCTGAAATTCCCGGGATGTTTTCGCGGAATTCCTCGCTCTGCCCCGGCTCCAGCCCATCCCCGGGCTCGGGGGAAGGGGAGTGATGAGGACAGAGGGCAAACAGGTAAAATGAAGTTTTTTGATATCCGGAGTTTTGTGGGGAATCGGTTCCCCCCAGAGCCGCCTCCGGTAAATTGGTGATGATTGTTGGCGGCTCTGGGATGGAGCCCGAGTGCTGCTCCTGGATTTGGGAGCTCAGAGGCGAAATTTGGGATTCCTGGAGGCTGCGAACTTCGCGTCCCCTCGTTTCTAGAGCTGTCCCTGCGCTGAGGAGCCCGAGGCAAGGAAAGCTGATGATAATCAGTCAGAACAGCTGAGCCGATAACCTGAAAAGACAAAGAACAATAACAACAAGATATTCATGCATTAAAAACTCTTAAACGTGGCAATGGGCTGTGGGAAGGATGGAAAATGAGAGAAAGCAAAAAACATCTCGCAGAGAAGGTAAAATGAGAGTGGATGCGTCTCTTACCCAGAGCAAGGGGGGCTGAGCTGCGTTATATTTTATATTTTATATTTTATATTTTATATTTTATATTTTATATTTTATATTTTATATTTTATATTTTATACTTTATATTTTACATTTTATATTTTACATTTTATATTTTACATTTTATATTTTATATTTTATTTTATATTTTATATTTTACATTTTTACATTTTTACATTTTACATTTTTATATTTTACATTTTATATTTTACATTTTATATTTTACATTTTATATTATTTTAGATTTTACATTTTATATTTTACATTTTACATTTTATATTTTATTTTAGATTTTAGATTTTATATTATTTTATATTTTATTTTCTATTTTTATATTATTTTATATTTCCTCTTTCTCTTCTTCTCCCTTCCCTTTTTTCCTTTCTTTTCTCTTTCTTTTCCCTTTTTTTCCCCTTCCCATCCCGAGCATCCCCCGGGGGCAGGAGCGGCTGCGGGGCTCGGGGTGAGCGGCACCGACCGGGGGTACCGGGGGGTACCGGAGGGTACAGGGGGGTACCGGGGGTACCGGGGGGTACCGGGGGTACCGGGGGTACCGGGGACATCCCCGGGCTGGGGGATCCCCGGGGGCAGCGGGAGAGCGGCGCTGGGAAAGGCGGCACCCCGCGGGATTTTCATTGCTTCGGGATTTTCATTGCCCTGGGATTTCATTGCTTTGGGATTTTCATTATCCTGGGATATTCCTGCCCCGGGATTTTCATTGCTTTGGGATTTTCATTATCCTGGGATATTCCTGCCCCGGGATTTTCATTGCTTTGGGATTTTCATTATCCTGGGATATTCCTGCCCCGGGATTTTCATTGCTTTGGGATTTTCATTATCCTGGGATTTTCACTGTCCTGGGATTTTCATTATCCTGGGATTTCATTGTCCTGGGATTGTCACTGTCCTGGGATTTCATTGCTTTGGGATTTTCATTATCCCGTGATTTCATTGCTTCGGGATATTCATTGTCCCGGGATTTTCATTATCCCGGGATGCTCCTGTTCCGGGATTTTCTTTGCTTCTGGATTTTCATTGCTCCGGGATTTTAATTTTCCTGGGATTTTCATTGTCCCGGGATTTTCATTGCTTTGCGATTTTCATTGTCCCGGGATTTTCAATGCCCTGGGATTTCATTGCTTCGGGATTTTCATTGCTTTGGGATTTTCATTATCCTGGGATATTCCTGCCCCGGGATTTTAATTGCTTTGGGATGCTCCTGCTCCGGGATTTTCATTGCTTCAGGATTTTCATTATCCCGGGATGCTACTGCCCCGGGATTTTCATACCCTGGGATTTTCATTTTCCTGGGATTTTCATTGCCCTGGGGTTTTCATTGCTCCGGGATTTTCATTGCTTTGGGATTGTCATTGTCCTGGGATGCTCCTGCTCCGGGATTTTCATTGTCCTGGGATGCTCCGGCTCTGGGATTTTCATTGTCCTGGGATGCTCCGGCTCTGGGATTTTAAGTGCTTTGGGATTTTCATTATCCTGGGATGCTCCTGCTCCGGGATTTTCATTGTCCTGGGATTTTCATTGCCCTGGGGTTTTCATTACTCCGGGATTTTCATTGCCCCGGGATTTTCATTGTCCTGGGATTTTAAGTGCTTTGGGATTTTCATTATCCTGGGATGCTCCTGCCCCGGGATTTTCATTGTCCTGGGATTTTCATTGCCTTGGGACGCTCCTGCTCCGGGATTTTCATTGCTTCGGGATTTTCATTGCTTTGGGATTTTCACTGCCCCGGGATTTTTCACTGTCCTGGGATTTTCATTGCTTCTGGATTTTCATTGTTCCGGGATTTTAATTTTCCTGGGATTTTCACTGCCCCGGGATTTTCATTGTCCTGGGATGCTCCGGTCTGGGATTTTAAGTGCTTTGGGATTTTCATTGTCGTGGGATGCTCCTGCTCCGGGGTGTTCATTGCTTTGGGACGATCCTGCCCAGATATTTTCTTTGCCCCGATATTTTCATTGTTTTGGGATGCTCCTGCCCTCGGGTGCTCCTTAGTTGGGATTTTCTCTGCCGTGAGATGCTCTTGTCCCAGGATTTTCCTGCCCCGGAATTTTCCTTGCCCTGGGATTCTCCTTACCTGGCATTTTCTTTGCCCCAGAATTTTCTTTGTCCTGGGATTTTCCTGCTCCAGGATTTTCCTGCCCTGGGATTTTCCTGCTCCAGGGTTTTCCTGTCCCGGGATTTTCCTGCCCTGAGATTTTCCTGCTCCGGGATTTTCCTGCTCCAGGGTTTTCCTGTCCCGGGATTTTCCTGCCCCGGGATTTTCCTTGCCCTGGGATTCTCCTTACCTGGCATTTTCTTTGCCTCGGGATTTTCCTTGTCCTGGGACTTTCCTGCTCCAGGGTTTTCCTGCCCCGGGATTTTCCTGCTCCAAGATTTTCCTGCCCCGGGATTTTCCTGCTCCAGGGTTTTCCTGCCCCGGGATTTTCCTGCTCCAGGGTTTTCCTGCCCCGGGATTTTCCTGCCCTGAGATTTTCCTGTCCCGGGATTTTCCTGCCCTGGATTTTCCCAAAAATCCATCCCGAACAGCGCTGTCCCCGTTCCCGGAGCTCTGATTAAATTCCCCACACTTGATATTTTTGGGAAGAGCCCCAAACCTCGGGAAGGTCTGGGATGACCTGGGGTGCCACTGTCCCCACAGAGCCTGGGGGCAGACAAAGTGCAGGAAAACTTCCCTAAAATCTCGGTGCCAGTAATTAGGGATGTGTGAGATTTTGGGGCACAAAATGTGATTTTTTTTCTGCCTGAAATGACTGAGATGTTCCTCTTTCCACCAGTGACCGGCTGGTCGTTCCTGCCAGTTCTTGGAAAGCACAGCCGAGTTTATTTTAGGGAGAAGTGAGGTTGAAAGCAGCTCTGCTTTCATTTCAGAGCCCCAGGGCTGCAGGGACAGCCAGAGCCCCTGTGCCACCTCCACAGGTGACAGAGAGGGCTCTCAGACGAGATTTTGGGGATAAAACACAAACCCCAAGCTGGTACCCCCCAGACACTTCTCCCCCTCCTGTGTCCTTTAATTTCAGAACCTACCAGCAGCAGGACTGATTTCCCCCACCTGGTGCCTTGAGAGCCTGCCTGGAACAGAGGCTAAACTGTGCTAAAGGAACAAAGATCTATTTATATTATAATTTATAAATGCATATATATATATATATGCATAAATTATAAATATTAAAATAATCAAAGGATTCACCTTGGGCAGTACAAGAGCCTGGCTGTGGCTACACCCAAGTCAGGAATTTTCACATTTTTAAGTTCTGTTCCATTTCCATCTTGTGGTTCATTGTCCAACCCCAGCTCCAGGTTCTGCAGTCCCACCCTCCCAGATTCTCTCCTCAGTTCTCTCTGTTTGCACTTTTTGGGGCTGGAACTGCAGCGTGTCCTTGGTTCTGGGGCTGGAACAGGATTGTTGTGTGTGACTGAGCCGGGAGGAGAACTTGTAACACTTTGTATGAAATTCAGAGTTACACACAAATGCAGTGCAGAATCTGGAAATATAAAGCTCAAACTTAAGGCGTGGCACTGCTGTGGGATCTGGAGAGGTTTCACATTAATTTTTAATTCACATTAATTAAATTTCTCCTGTTTTCACTCTGCTCTGGAGGCTGTTCCTCAGCAGTTTCTCATCCTTTTCTCCCATCACTGTTTAAAGGCTGGTTTTGCCTCTTGTCTCTGCAGCCAGGCTGGTTTTGCCCCTTTTTTGGCTGGTTTGGGCAGTTTGCTGCCAGCAGCAGCTCTCTGCTGGCAGGCTGCTCTCCCAGCCCCCGGCCGATCTCGGTTTCGTGGAAGGCAGAGCATTTCCCTGAAGAACTGCTGAGATTGCTCATCCTGGCACTTACCATCACCTACAGAAGGCACCACGTGCAGAGAGCTCTGCTGAGCCACTGCTGCAAGGCTGAACCTCACAGCCTCAGGATTTCAACAAACCCAGGGAATGTTCCTCGGGAAGGTCTCACAAAATGAGCATTTGGGATTTTCTGAAGCAGTAAAGCAGAAAACCACAAAGATCTGTACACAATAAATACCCCCCACTTTTCAGGAGATGGTAACAGGAATTCCTTTCCCTCCAGGCACCAAAATGCTATTTGCATGGATCCTGCCCTCAGCAATTTGGTTGGTGCTGCACTTCACAGCAGGTAAGAGGAGTTTCTTCCTGCTCAGCAATTATCTCCCAAATGAAGCACTCAGCTTAATTAGGATGGGGTTTTTCAGCTTCTACTCCAAGTGCCAGGGAACATGTTCTTTCTGGAGTCAATAAGTGATGCAGGGAGTTTGTTTGGTTTTTGGTTCAAGGTAGAGCTGTTGGTTATTTAGGAAAAGGCACCAGGGCAGGCAGAGCTCATGTACAGGAAAAAAAAAATTGTGCTCACAGAATCCCAGGATGGTTTGGGTTGGGAGGGACCTTAAATCCCACCCAGTGGCAGGGACACTTCCAGGGTGCTCCAAGCCTGGCCTTGGGATCCAGGGGCAGCCACAGCTGCTCTGAAAATTCCATCCCAGCCAGGAATTCCCAATTCCCAGTATCCCACCCAGCCCTGCCCTCTGGGGATCCATTCCCTGTGTCCTGTCCCCCCATCCCTTGTCCCCAGCCCCTCTCCAGCTCTCCTGGATCCCTCCAGGCCCTGCCAGGGGCTCTGAGCTCTGCCTGGATCCTTCTCCTCTCCAGGTGTCACCCCCAGCTCTCCCAGCCTGGCTCCAGCAGCTCCAGGTCCTTCCTGTGCCTCCTGCACAGCTCTCCTGGCACAGCCACTTTTACAATCCCCACTGAAAGGAGGGTTCTGTAGTTTTTACCTGGGATTCTCTTGTTTTTTGGGGGGGACTGGGAACAATCCTGTGGCTGCTGATCCCAGCCAACACCCCACGAGCTCCTGTGCAGATCCCAGAATTTCTCCATCCAGCATTTGTGGGGACTCCTGCTGGAGCACAGCACGTCCTGCAGCCAGTGCTGGGCTCCTGCCTGAGCTTTTCTTTTGCCATTCCCTTGCAGAACCCTGCAGGAGAGGGGCAGTGAGTGCCAGCAGAGCTGCCCGTGGCGCCGCAGAGCTGTGCCCCAGGGGGAATGTGACAGCCAGCACCCCCAGAGCCGTCCAGCCTGGCACCAGCCTCAGCCTGTCCTGCCAGCTGGCACCTGCCTCCTGCTGGGCAGCGATTTTCCTCAACAGCTCCGAGCAGGGCAGGCAGTGGGGAGGCTCAGTCAGCAGAACCTTTGTGGTCACTGCCTATGGCAAACACACCTTCACCTGCAAATCCATCTGCAACAGGACCAGCCTCGTTTGTGGCATCGATATCTGGTGTGGAAGTAAGGAAAAATCACTTCTTAATCACTGCTGGTGCTTGAAGCTTCCCTGTGGGAGAGGCACTGGCAGGGGGTGGCTTTGTCCAGGTCTGTGAGGGGCAATTCCTGCTGGAAATATTCCTGTCTGGAATTATTCCTGAAGGGAGAGAGGATCAATAAATCTGCCTGCTCACAGCAAACAACACCCTACAGAGCAGGATCCCCTAAAATGTCTCCTACAACATCCTGGAGGAAGGAACACTGAAGGGTGGATGGATGGATGATGGATGGATGGATGATGGATGGATGGATGATGGATGGATGGATGGATGGATGATGGATGGATGGATGGATGGATGGATGGATGGATGATGGATGGATGGATGGATGGATGGATGATGGATGGATGGATGGATGATGGATGGATGGATGGATGATGGATGGATGGATGGATGGATGGATGATGGATGGATGATGATGGATGGATGATGGATGGATGGATGGATGATGGATGGATGATGGATGGATGGATGGATGGATGGATGGATGATGGATGATGGATGGATGGATGATGGATGGATGGATGATGGATGGATGGATGATGGATGGATGGATGATGGATGGATGGATGGATGATGGATGGATGGATGGATGGATGGATGGATGGATGGATGGATGATGGATGGATGGATGGATGGATGATGGATGGATGGATGGATGATGGATGATGGATGATGGATGGATGGATGGATGGATGGATGATGGATGGATGATGGATGATGGATGGATGGATGATGGATGGATGATGGATGGATGATGGATGATGGATGGATGATGGATGGATGATGGATGGATGGATGGATGATGGATGGATGGATGGATGATGGATGGATGATGGATGGATGGATGGATGGATGGATGATGGATGGATGATGGATGGATGGAGTGGATGATGGATGGATGACGGATGGATGATGGATGGATGATGGATGGATGGATGGATGATGGATGGATGATGGATGGATGGATGGAT